>JAKZAP010000007.1:18368963-18808963 GCA_023053575.1 Branchinecta lynchi
ATGTACACATCATGGTGGACTCCGAAACCAGCTTCTTGTAACACTATGAAGGTGCAGTTCAAAGGCACAAACAGCAGCTCTCGTTTCCCTGTTTGTGTTGTTGGTCTTTAAACGAACCAAATCTTCTATTGACAGTACCTATACTGTCATAAGTTTGATAACAGATAACACATGGTTGCGCATCCTTGTGTTAAACGTTACAAGAATATAATTGTTATGACCCTTTCAGGGGCGGCACTAGCCTTTTACCTCTGGGGGCGGGGGGGGGGGGGGGGACGTCCGGTTTGTGCCAACGGACTAAAAAATGTGCCGACAAAACACGCCGTTTCCGATTCGCGGCAACGTCGTATGTTTCCCGCCAGCATACCAGAACCGGTTTAGAACTAACTGTAATACATCACTTGAGATTATTCCTTCAACTTAATTTCGTGTATTTGTACCGCAGAAGTTTCAGCTTTAAACGTGTTTCAAACCCCCAAGAACTTAAATCCTTAAACACCAACTAAATGAAACATCGTTCTTCCAAATAGAGAATACTACAAAATGCACCGCAGGCGGAAATTTGCGTAAAACTAACTGTAATACATCAGTTGAGATTGTTCCTTTAATGTAAATTCGTATATTTAGATTAACATATTCGGCTTTTCGTTCTAGCTTTCACTAAAAAGTGAATCTTCCAACGACTTTACCCAGAACAAGTTGAACTAAGCGCCGCAGGCGAAATCTTTTAAATCTGTATTTTTTCTGGAAAAATTTGCGTCCAACAAATTGTTTGCAGAATTTGATTTCTTACGTATAAAACGAACCCGATGTTCTGAAAGAATACCGACACCCGACAAAAGCATTCAGAATTCGATTTCTCCAGTATTTGCCCGACAAGGCTGTAAAGATCTTTATTTCTTACGTGTAAATATAAACCGATGTGCCGACGAAACTTAAACTTTCGGGAAACGCCCGATAAACGTATATAGAACTTCTTACTATTAAAAAGAACCCGATGTATCAACAAGAATACCGACGCCTGAAAAAACCCATACGGCATTTGATTTCTTTTGTACCTTGCCCGACTAGACTGTACAGAACTTGATTTCTTACGTGTAAAAAAAAACCGTTATGCCGACGAGACTGGAACTTCCTGGGTGCGGCCGACGAAGTTTGCAGAATTTAATTATTCCGTATAAATAAATGTGGAAGAGTCGATCGACGCCCGACCAAACCACACGCAATTTTATTCCTTCTGTATTCCTTATATATAACAAAGACCAAAGGTTCTGATGGGATCCCAAAAACTGAATATTTTATGCAGAGAATTAGGTTTTGTTTTCGCCGGATCCAGTGTTCGCCGAACTTTTTGGACATTTTTACTTTTAAAATTTAGAAACAGAGTAATGCCAAATTACTGATCATCTAAGAAATTCAAGTTCAGATATGGATTCACCCTGTGTGTTTACTCGTATATAAGCTGATCGAAACGATTTTGTCTTACTTCTGCGAATTTTCTGGTCGGATTCCGCGAGAAGTACTTGTTCGGGTACACAATTTTTGTCACATAAGTGTTCAGCATGCCTTTACCGCTAAATCGAACATTAAGTTCAAATAAAACTTTTTTTTATTAACAAACTTTCCAGTTTCGGCCGGATTCCCGGTGAACTACTAGTGGGGGATGTAATAGGTTTGTAACTTAAAAATTTTTGTGGCAAAGCCGTAATTAAGTCTTGCGATTCTACCATAGAGGAACTCACAGTGGAACATGTCATATACTGGGGATGCCATCTAATACGGTGTCCTGTTGATAAGTTTGTTTTAATTTGTAGTGATAGGCAGCGCTGCCGTTGCATCAGGTTTATTTCTGTGTCTAACTTATTTTAGACGGCACCTTGCGGCGATTCGATAGACAATTAGTGAGAGCTTCTACACCATTGGACGGCGTATGCGTCCCGGTAAAAAAAAATTGTCGTACGCAGATTCAGCATCTCTTCTTACCCCCAATTTGGTCATCTAATCAACTTCAAATAAAACTTTTGCTTTTAACAAATTTTCTGGTTTTGGCCTGATTCGGGGCGAACAAGTTTTACGGGTAGAAAATACTTTTCACACAAGTGTTCAGCATGACTTCTTACCCCTAAATCGAACATCTAATTAACTTCAAATAAAACTTTTACTTTAACAGAATTTCCGGTTTTAGCCGGATTCCGGGCTAACTACCTGTCAGGCGAAAAAATAGTCTCATTCCCTTCGAGAGTTATAGTGTGCACAGAAGGACAAGGCCCGCCACTTACGTTTTGGGATCCCAAAAAGAACTCAATCTCCCAACGAGAATACCGCAAATATAGAATACCAAGCATTCAGAATTCGATTTCTTCCGTGTTTTGCCCGGCAAATGTTTGTAGGATTTTACTTCTTGCGTATGAAAGAACCCGATGTGCGCCGACGCCCGACAAAAGCATACAGTTTTGTATTTCTTCTGTATTCCCTATGTATAAAAAGAATCCGATGTGCCGTCGAGAATATCTGGGCCCGACACCAGGCAGAATTCTATTTCTTCTGTGTTTTGCCCAACAAAAATTCGCAGGATTTGTTTCTTGCGTACAAAAAGAACCCGACGTGCCGACGAGTCGACCGACAAAAGCATACAAAGTTTTATTTCGTCTTCGCCCGACGAATGTACTTTATCAAGACCTTTAGGGGGAGGGGGGGGGGAGCGCCGCTCCCCCCCCCCTCCCCTAGTGACGCCCCTGGCCCCTTTTAAGTTTTGCGTTTCGAGACAAAACATCTGTTGTGACCTCTTTAAGTCTTGCACTTCGCGAACAAGATGAAATTTAAACGAGTCCTCAGGAGTCCTCAAACGATATCCTCATAACGTTCAACACAAGGATGCGTAAACATGTATTATCTGTGCACAAAATTTCTAAAGCCCGGACTCCACTGCGGACACACCTGTTCGTAACTCGGTTTGTAGACGTTTTTAAGACCGGTTTTAATACGTTTAGGACGCTCCTCTCTCATTGGTTGTTCATGACAAACTAAAAACGGGCGATGATTAAATCCCCAAACTTTATGGACGGGTTAAAGGAGGAACTTCTAAATAGTCACTTCAGTTTTAAAACGAGGTAAATCGCCTTTTGATACTGCTTCGTACTGTCCCATAACTGTTGCTTGTAATCTCAGTAAAGTGTTTGAGTACGTTCTTTTGCCATATCTGACTGCAAATATTAATTTCGGGGAAAATCAATTCGGTTTCCAACCAGGATTTAGTTGCCAACACGCTCATCATGCTCTTGCTACAATCCAAGATGCTTCTAAAAAGGGGCATAAACTATATATTTGTGCGCTTGACCTGTCTAAGGCTTTTGATTCTGTTGTTCATAGTCAAGCCTTTTTTGCTCTGCATTCAAAGGGAGTCAATCTGTCTGTTATATCCGTACTTCGGTTTTGGTACACAAATTCGTATCTGAAAATTAAATGCTCTGGGTCACCCCCTACTGTTCCAGTACGTCGGGGCGTCCGGCAGGGGGGTTTACTCTCTCCGAGTATTTTCAAAATTTGCATTTCCCATATCCTGTCAAATATAACCTCAACCTGTTTCATGGTTTTTTCTGATATTTCTTACATTGCATATGCTGACGATTTGTTGCTAATTTCAAGATCTAAACTCACTCTTTCTTGGATGGTTTCAAAAGTTTCATTGTCTTTCTCTCAAATCGGTCTGTCTCTAAACGTGGATAAATGTGAATTTCTCCCTTTTAATTCGTCTTCTTCTAATAATAAACTCCTATACTGTTTTAACTTTTCTATCCCTTGTGTATCAAAAATCCGTTAGCTCGGTATTTCCATTACAGAAAAAATGTCAAATTTTCGACAGCAAGCAGTTCTTGACACTAAAAACAAAATTCAGTCTGGATATGCCAAAATCGTTGCCAACCGCAGTAAATATAACCGCAGAGCTCTTGCTAAGCTCTACGCCACTTACTGCGACCACTCGGTCCTTTACCTTTCGGGACTCTACCCCCTGCTGAAGAAAAAGGATGTAGCAGCTATTCGAATAGCATACTTCCGGTACTATAAATTCCTCCTCTACTTGCCAATTTGGTATAAAAATCGAAAAATGATAACTAAATGTCCAGTAACTAATATAACTGTTACACTTGACGAGCTGCAGAGGAATCTGTCGGTCGCCGCATTTTCTCCACATCACGGTCTTGTCCGTTTGTTTGAAGTGTAATCTGTTCGATGTGTAAAGTTGTATCCAAATTTTAAGTTGTTTCTTTCTTTTCTTTATGTACTCCACTATTTCTATTTTATAGAAGTGGGTAAATAAAAATATTCATTCATTCATTCATACCCCTAAAACCGCTCTTAAAAACGTCTAAAGCCGATTTACGGAGAGGTTTGTCCGTAGTGCGGCCCGGGCATGACAGTTTAGGAGCTTGGCTTTCTTTTTTACCTTGGCTTTCTTTCCAAGCTTGATTAAGTTCTTAACCGCCTCTTCTATAGAGGCGGAAAGCGCTGCAATCAACCTGGCTTCCCTGATGATCTTTTCCTTCTGAGCCTCCGACTTCCCTCCTTTCTTTCTCTTTGCCCCAGAATCCTTGCTTCGCGACCCAAGGAACGTGAAGAATTCGTAGATGCCGTGAGTTAGCTTCTGACCAATCTCCCGGACCAGTGCTTCAAGACGATTGATCACATCGCCCTGTAAGTAAGTAGATAAGTGTCACAAATTGTCTTACCATTGCTCTCACCTTGGATACGCTCAGTCAGAAGGAGTGACATTTTAATGAAATGACATTAGGACAGTTGCGAGTGAGACACCTTATAGACTGGTTACGAGACCATTTGTCGAGCACCTTGTATTTTGCCCCGATTAATGTGTCTCTTTTGCAATTACACCATTTCACCGCTTTTTATCAGTATTGGAGAAGTAATTGTTTCTTTTTCTTTTTCAATAAATTCTGTCTTATTAGTTTTTGTTCTCCAAACCTTAAACTCAATAATCTACTAAAACCCGAAACAAAATTCACCATACCCTGCAACATTAATCCTAAACTGAAAATAACTGAGAAACCCTTTCAAATATAACTTCTTCGCACCATACTACTATTTAGAGACAGCAAAATAAACATAAAGACTTGAAATGGGCCACCCCTGTCACACTGTCAAATCACTGGTGGTTAGACCAGTAGTGTTAGTTATTAGTATTGAAACTTATTCCGCAAAGTTTCTAGGAGAGCCTTTATGCTGCCTTTGGTCCCTAGTAAGACTGGCAGGCTTAAGGTAGGTTCTCACTGCCTATCCTTAATACCAATTGTAACAGAATAGCCAGTCATTATAGGGCTGTCCACATCTTGATTAAAGCGAACCACAAAAATTGTCTTTCAGCACACCCACAATGCTAACCATCCCTACTGTCACTATGAAGGGAGAAAGCCTTGTGATTGCAGTTATATTATTATTATTATTTCTGAATGTTCAAAACCACAAAAAACACCGTCAAACAATGAGCAAATTAAAAAAAAACACACCAAATTTCCTAGGTTTGAAATAATTCGGTCTGACTAAACCTCAGCCGATTATCCGGGACAGCCGTTATGGCACGTAGGGAGCCAAGGATCAAAATAATAATTTTCATCTAATGCTCCACTTCAAATTCAAATTCAAATTCATTATATTCTCCAAATATTCTTTTACAACGAATAGCATAGGACGTCAACGAAAATAATAACCCTTTTTGGTTTATCACTGACTTATGGCGGTTACATTTAAACGATACGTATAAATATAATTAACTTCTATAGATAACTATAAATAAAAATCATCAATTCATAAAATATTAAACTACATATCTACAATTATAAAATGACAATATATACAATTAGCCTAGGTCAACCCTACCTCAAAATATTTACAGTTAGAAGTCATTTTGTTGTATAGAATTAAAATGTTTCACGAAATACGGCACGAAAGACTTGAGAAAACGATCCGACGAAGCAGCTGGAGGCATTTCTAATAGTTGGTGTTTGAGATTTTTTGATCCCCGGTTTTTTTCATTTGTCTACTGCTTTGAAAACTTGGAAGTATTTCACGATGATGATCGGAATTCAACAGAGTCATCCCAAAATTCATCAAAAGCTGATGTCTTCGCTGGCTCAGTGTCAACAGATTCAGTTTTGAAAGACTTGTATTGTAGTCAGTGTACGAGGGTCCAAGAATAATTTTGCACGCCTGTTTTTGTATTGACTCAATTTTGTCACTCTACTCAATAGTTAGAGATGCATGCCATAGAGTACAAGCGTACTCGGATACAGGCCGGACGTAAGTCATGTAACAGCTTAGGAGTGACTCAATTGAGAGTCCAAATCGTCGTAAGTAGCTAAAGGCGTTCAAGAGAGCGCAGCCTTTGCCTGTTCTGTAATCTACATGGCTATGCCAGCGTAAATCGTCAGTAAACATGACACCTAGGATTCTGACTGATTTACTCGATGACAGATGGTCTTCCTCGATGGGTGGTACTTCTCTTTTCAGAAAACTGATTCGGAGGGTGGTGCTCTTTTCATGGCTGATACCAAGTTTGAACTGATCACATTGTGTTGTGACCTTAGCTCGTCAAGGACCCGTTTGACAGGATTCGGTGTCGGAGAGTCTGATAGAAGCCTCGTTACAGAAAGTGAGAGGTCATCGGCGAACTTGTATCGATACTGAAAATCGACCATCAACCTGTTTATGACGATTAAGAAAGCCATCGGTCCAATTTCGTTCCTTGAGGAGATCCACATGTAATCGCTAGAAGTTCAGACACTTCCCTGTCCTGAAGCCGCACAGACTGCCGCCTCTCAGAAAGGAAACTTGCCAACATCCGGATTATAAACTTTATAACTCCTATTGTCTCGGCTTCGGTAATGATTGTGAGATGGTCGAGGTAGTCGAAGGCCTTGATGAAATCAGCTATGATGCAATCTACGAAAGCTCCATCATTCTCAAGGTGGGCAAGTATGTCATGCAAAAACTTTACAAGGTAATGCACTGTGCTGAATCCGGGACGGAATCCGTATTGTCTAGGGTCAATTTTAGTTCCAATCTGTTTTCGCAACCACTTAAAGATAAAGCTCTCAAAGATTTTTGAGAAAACCGACGTAACAGATATGGGCCTTAGGTCACTGACTGGCTTTGGAGACTATTCAAACGTGGAAAATTTTCGTCATCTGATGAAGACGTTTTGCGTGGGTTTTTTTCTCGAGCCAAAAGAGCAACCCAGCCATCGAGTTCAAATCTAAATAAACCGGTGGCTTGCGATCAGTAAGAGAAGGTAAACAGAATGTTTGGATTAGGTCTTTAAAGTCTACAAAAATCTGTAATCATCCCTGACGGAAGCTTCTCTATGCCCCCACCCCCAGCTTACCATGTTCTTGATACTTATTCAGTGTCAATACCCAGATTAGAAGAGTTGATTGTTCTTTATTTCTTTTTGGGATCCCAAAACGTAAGTGAAGGGATACCTATGACTTGGTACAAGTTGTCCGTCTGTCAGCATGATAACTCCCGAAGGGATAGAGATATTTTCTTTAAGCTTGGTGTGAGGATCCGTTGGGTCAAGTTCGTAGATGAGCCCTGTAGCCCCATATTTAGGGGTGGAGGAGGGGTTTCAAATTAGGCAAACAAAAATAAAAAAAAACCTTTTAAAAAGCCAATGAGATAGTCGCTCTAGCGGTAAGGAGACATGCTGAATCCAGATCTGAGATTTATTTTCTCGCCGAACAATTAGTTCGTCCGGAATCGGGCCGAAATCGGAAAATTTGCTAAAAGTAAAAGTTTCATTTGATTGATCATTCCATTAAGGGGTAAGAAGACATGCTTAATCCGTATACGAAAATTGTTTTCTACCCGGTTAAGTAGTTCGCCCGGAATCTGGCCAAAACCGGGAGATTTGTTGTGAGTAAAAGTTTCATTTTAAGCCGATTAAATGTTCGATCTAGGGTTAAGAAGACATTCTGAATTATATGACAATCATTTTTTACCCTGACATATAGTTCGCTTACAATCTGGCCGAAACCGGAAATTTTGTAGAAAGTTTTATCTGAATTTGATTAGAGGTTAGGTGTAGTACAAAGGTATTATGCTGAATCCGTAGGCTATTTGAGAATTATTTCCTCGCCGGACAAATAGTTCTCCCGGAATCCGGCCAAAACTTGAAAATTCGTTAAAGGTTAAAGTTTATCTGAAGTTGATTAGAGGTTCGATATAGGGGTAAGTCGATATGCTGAATTCGCTTTGAGCTTTAGTTTTTTCCCGAAAAAGTAGTTCACCTGAGCCTCGTTTTTGTTGCATGCTGCAGGTCCACTTCTCGGCGGATTCCGGACTGATTCTTTCTACATCCGTTTTTGCACTGCAGCGCTTCCGAGGAAGACGGCAGCGCTTCTCGAGAATCACGGACTTGCTCCCCGACCAAGTCAGTGCTTCCCTGCAAGATGCTGCAGCGCTGCCGCTTCAACCAAGAAGAAAGTGAATCCTAAAACGCATATTATGCAGAAGCAAAGAAGTACTGCAGCAGCGATGCGGCAGCGCTATTGCAACAAAAACGAGGCTCTGGAATCCGGCCGAAACCGGATATTTGGCAGAAAAAGTAAGGCAGGAAGTTTCGATCAATTTCCTCAAAGTAGATATGACGTATAGGGGAAAACACACATTCTGAATCCATACCTGAACTTGGTTTTCTCAGATGACTAGCCATTGGTATTAATTTTTTTTTCTCAATTTTAATAGTAAAAATGTTCAAGGAGTCTAGCGACGACCGCACCTATAAGACGCAATTGTCTGGATCAGATACTCAATTTTTGGGATCCAATCGAAACCTTAGGTCTTGTTCATTCTCGATGGTCCGACATTCGTTGACGATCCGATTTCAATAAACTGGAATTAATATTAATGGAATCCATGGATACTAAATCACGTACGTTTGATAAGACGGACATATTATAAGACTAACCTGATGCTTCTTTGCATATAGGCTAAGGCACACGAAGAACTTGTCCAAACCCTTCAATAGGGAGTCGGTAGCAACGCCTTCGGGCACATTCGTCTGAACGAGTTCGTTGAAGGCAGCTTGGCATATATGGAGTCTGGCGCATATTGCTTTATCCAGCTTCTCTGCTTGCTCTGTAAATAAATCGTTTTGTGAGAATGAATATTATTTACTGCTACATTACAACTAAAGGCGTTTTTCCGTGCTGCAACAAACAGTTTGTGGGTCGACTGTGGCTCGAAAAGAGTGTTTCCACGGTCTTTCGTGCGGCCAACAGGTGTGTTTGCGCGACCAACAAGTTCGTGGCTCGCTTTGTGTCTCAAAGTTGACAAAGAACTCGCGAGGTGATTGTCGATTTTGTGGCTCGATTCTGGCGGAAAATTCAAATTAAGCAGCAAAATAGTGTCTAGACAATAAAGCTAACTACTTTTTCAAGCGCGTACACTTAAAACTGAGGATGCTTTTTGTACAAAATGGTAAGGAAATAAGACTGGAGTACTATTTATTGAGATTTTACATGAATTATACTTTTATTTTCAGATATTTGAAATTACCGCCCAAAAAATAGACAAAACGGCATTTTCGCGAGTTTGAACTCGTGGCTCGACTGTGTGGCACACAATCGTGTTTCCGCGACAAACACCCAGGAGTGTGTGGCCCACAACCGTGTTGCGGAAAAAGGCCTTGAAGAAGAGGTACGCCTGACAGTGAACGATCGTCGTAGAAAAAACTCAAACCCATATCAGACAACTTTTACTGCAAAATATGCTTGCTATGTTTAATTCATAACTGTTTTGTCATACTTTACACTTATTTTTTTTTTAATTTTGCTGTTAACTGCCATCTGGTTTCCTGTTACAGTTCGAATTACAATGTGTATTTACAGAGGAACGACTCATTTATACTACGTTCATATAGTCAGTGTTTAAAATGGGTCCGAGCTAACGAGCTCGTATCCCTGCCGGCCCCCAGTGATCAAAATATATTGTCACGAAGTATTTCAGAAATAAAAGAACCTGAACCTGAATCTTTTGCTAAGCAACGAAGACTACGTTTCACTCTCATAACTACTAGTTACTATTTTCTTTCTAACCTGGATTGGAGGTTTGTTTCGTTCCCGACGGTCACCCTGAAGATTGACAGCCTGACGAGGACCCTTGCCAAGAAGGGACGAAATATCGCTGATGAACCATCTTAGCTGACCTATCCGTTGTATACATTATTTGAATATATGTTTCAAAGTAAGCTTGGGCTCAAGGAACATTTTTTTTTTTTTAATTAAACTAGGATGCGACCAACTAGGGTCAAAGAAATGAATAATTAACAAACAATGCATAGATATAAACTACAAATAAAATAAAAAGCTGCTGGTTCCTGGAACAGCCTTACCGTTCGAACAGTAATATCAGTCAAAAGCTCAAAATTTAACTGAAAAGTCAGCTTATTTTTATACCCTGAATTGGAATACACATAATTATTTTTACTGTGCTAATGAACTTTTGATTTTTTTTTTTTCCGCTTAGGCTCTAAAAGTGACGTTCAGAATATACACTGCTGGCTTGACAAGATAAAGTTCATCCCGACGCAGAGAATTCGAATTTCAACAAAAGCGTGCATTTCAATAGCTAATGAAGCGAAGCTCAGAAAATGCTAAGTTCTAAATTGTAAGGTCACTTGTTACGAAAGCCCGCTATTGTCTGTGACCCAAAAAAGGTTTATCTGTCGGCATCTTCTACCATTGTAGTTACATTTGTGGTCAAAACCGAGCGTGGGAAATAGGCCCAGAGTACGGAAAGCGAAAAACTGCTCACCCCCCTCCACAATCGCCATCTGCCCAATGACGAACGTCACATTCTCCAACACGTTTTCTAATTGATCGACAAGAATGCAAACAAGCTGGGGGCGGGGCCCTTCTTTGATAATACCCCAGACTTCAGTCGTGTTCAGTACAGCTTCCTCATCAATGTCGCCTAGTAGCCCATGAACCTGACTGGCCAGAGTTGCTAGGCAGTCGACTTTGCTTTTGGACCTTATCTGACAGCGAATTAGGCGGGTAAGAGCCACTTTGGTCGCTGGGCCGTCACTTACGTCCCAGTCTTTGCAGACAGCCTCGTACCATTTGTGGATCTGAAACAAACATTAAAGAGTATTCCTTCAGCCCAAGCTGACGGCGAATGATGGCTGGTGACGCTAAACCGATATGTCAGCTTTGATTACATTTCGGCCTTTTCTTGGCAAGGGCTCTCTTCACAAAATTGCTCCTCAGCCGGAGTTGCTTTCTATTTGAAGTTCATAGTACAGAGGGAGCGGATGCCGGACTGTAAGTAGCCGTTTTATTCCTGGCGGACTATGTCAGAATGAGCGTCCGCTCTTTTCCAGTAAGCTGAACTGTTCCCTGCATCAAACTAGCGGGTCTTCTGGCACCCATCGGTACGGCCCGCTCTCGAATAAAACGACAACGAATAGTCCGCTGTACTATGAACTTGAAATAAAACGCAACTCGGGATTTGAACCCGGGACCTTCGGCTTTCTAGTGGGGCGCGACAAAATCATTTCTTGTCTAATCACAAGAATAAGACTTTAATTATTGAATTCAATCGATTTTCCCAAAAAATCTTCGCGACGAAAAATAGTACTAGAATTGTCAAAAATTAGCGCTAGAATAGAACAAAATAAATGAAACAATGCATAGGTTAAAAAAAGGTAATATCGTAATTTAAGACCAAACAAAGGAAATAGACTATACAAAACTAGACATCTGATTTCGTGTTACAAGCACATTGCAATAGACTAGGTTAATTGTAACTGCACCTGAGGTTACCTCCTTTTGTCGAGCATACTTGATAATAATAATAATAATATACTGCAAAGGATAGGTCATCTACACTAGTCGCATTTTTTGCCAAAAGAGCTCAAAGGCCTCTCTCCCATGTCCTCTGTCCTTTCTGCTAATTTGACCGTTTTTGGCAGTTACCAGTCAGGCGCCGTTTTCCCGAGCAGAACTCACCTCGGAGTTGCCAATCTCCTTTCTCCGCAGGCCTGGGCAGAAAGGACAAAGGTCTTGGTCCAGAAACGGGCAAAAGAGCAGTGAGGAGTAAACGCTTGGTGCAAAAAACGGGAAAATGAACCAAGGCCTTAGTAGATACGGAGAAAAAACGCGACCAGTGCACGCATAAAACACTTTTCATTGCATATTTTTTCAGCACATAGGGAATATGCTTGAATATGTCCAGGGAATTCTTGAAAGCGTTGCTAGAGTCGCTCGAAACTAATTCAGATGGAGGGGCGTCCCAACAGTCCACGTTTCTGTTTTCGAAAAAAATATCTACCGATGTCATTTGAGATCCGCCAGCCACTTGATTATTAGATTTGTTTGGAAATTAATTTGGAAATGTTGACTGTCAAATTGTGCACGAATGTATATTAGCCTATTAACAAGAACAAATAAGCACAAGAACCTCAGTCTCCCTACCTCTTTAATACGACTATGCGGAGTAAATAAATTCCTGATACCCTGCCCGATGCAAACGAGCGGAGGATAGGAGGTACGCGGGACATCGCATTTCGGTTACCTCTACAGATAGCTATATCGCATTAAGGCCCCAGAGAAGAAATTTCGAGAGTAAAAACCGATTGGTTGTCTATACCATTGTGGCGTCGCATGTGACGCGCTGCAGACAGGATAACATATCCCTCTATTCCCTCAAAGTATTATCCCGTTATGGAGTCCCACCAAAGCATCACGTAAGAGTTTATCTTTCTTTCATACGCCCACTTCATGAAACCTGTTGCCCTGTGTGGCACTTTGGAATTACTCGTGAACAGTCTGATGCGCTTGACAGGATACAGTTTAGAGCCCTCCTAATATTTATAATTTAGAAACCCTGTTGAAGCGCCGTGACAAACTTTCATTAGTGTTTGGAACTAAAATCTTGAATACACCATCATTACGTGATTACCCCCCCCCCCCCCAGATTTTTCAGCGGCAAGAGTAAGGCCTGAGCGAGTGGTACCCAGACAATACCCAAATTGCAGCCATTAAACATACAACGACTCGTTAACTAAGAACTTAGTTAACCTTCGTCAACCTTTTTAACTCGCATCATTAACTGTAAACAGATTTGAAAATTTTGTGTTATGTTTGACGAGTCTTTGTTATATCCAAACTAGTGTAGAATAATCTTTTGTATATAATTAGTGTTAATATGGACGAGAACCACCAAATCGGCTTGACTGTTGTATCGGTTTTGAAAATAAATTGAACTGAATTGAGCGGGTCAGCACTCTTGCTGTACTTTTTCCTCTGATATGCGCAGCGGCGAATAGGGAAGTAGACCGGCATCAACTCGGAGCTCAGCAAGTACCTCTACCTCTGCTCAGGTTTGTCGGGGTATCCATAGTCGCTTGGGACCAAAGACAGAAGTTCTATTTGCTTATTTGTCCCTGTAATTAATTATAGCATGTTATGTTGAACGAATATTCGGCTAGTCCGCTTCCAATTTTGGCAATAAGACTAAACTGAACTGAAAACCTTAAATTCTTACCGACTGGATTTGCTGAGACCCTGAAGGTAAAAATCGTGAAAACACGCCAACGAGGTCAAATAAGCCAATCAGACATCTGACGGTCGGGGCGTCATTATCTCCAGCTGCAGCGACGAGGCGTTCACCAAATTTCTGCAGATACCGTAGGGCGACTAGCGCTTGACCGGGGACTTCTGCGCCTTCAGGATTTTCGTCACTACCCTCTGAAAATAAAGGTCACAGAAAATGTTTCCTTTGTTTTTGTTTCCTTTACACCCTCGTTTACACCTTACTTTGTGTCCATTTTCTGGCATCACCTTCATTCCGCTCGAGTTCACTAGTAGGCAAATCACCCGTATTTGTTTTATTTTATATCATATGGAATCTATCGACAGTATTACCCCTTCACATCCTTTTATCTTTCATTTCTTTCTTCCTCGTTTTCATTTTAATTCACCTTTATTAAAAAATTCCTTGTCCAATTTTTTTGTCTCTTTTTTCTCTTCTCTTTCTATGTAATGCATTTTGTGTTTTCTGTATTCATTTGCCGTCAGTGTATGTTGCCGTTCGTGTATGTATGTGTAGTTTATTTATGGTCGAAATAGTATGTTTGGTTATTGTAATGTGATTATCTCTAATGTAGTATACTGTATAGGTAGTGGGTCCCCCCACAAGATAGCTTCAGGGGATCTTGTCTCTTGTCATATATTTGTGCTATGTATATTACGTGTAGTACCAAGAAATGAATGAAGGAATGATCGACGTTCACGTGAGCCAAATACCATTTGCAATTCATTTCCGCTAATTTGGTAAAAGTAGGCTAGGGTGTAGTAGGCCGGACATAGATGGTAAATGTCCTTAGATACAGTCATCGGAGTCAGGACAGTCTAGGGCGTCTGGTGGCCTACTACACCTGCAGACTTCACGGGTTCATTGTGGATTCCCCCGATCGATTCACACTAGGGTTTGCGTACCGAACCCCAATAGGCTATAAACCACCCATCATACACTAGGCTTTACAGGCCAGCCCACTCTAAGGAGCTTTAAACAAGACTCATAGCAATGACCTGAAGTCCGTAAATAAACAAAAGGTTTTATTCTCTGATATGAATGTACTTACAAAGATAAAAACAACATTTATGTAAAAAGGCTTGTTGCCCGGTCGAGCCTCGGGAAAGAAGTATCAGAAGACGATGACTCATGCTCGCCGGATGAGTCATGAACATGAGTTACTAAAGTAACACAGAGTTACGACAATATAAAAGATCAAACAAACCGAATGGGAAGGGAGTAATATGCTGCCTAACGGCGGCAGAAGTTTGCAATACGGGGTGCAGATGGCACCACCGTAACAAATCCATCATAAAGATGCTAAGTAGCGTATTTTTTTTCTTTTTATCTTTTTTACATTTGATGACGTTTTCAGAAGACGTTAAATTAACACTAAGTGGAGGTGGAGTCGTGGCCCAAAAAGCAAAAAATATCTACGCGTGTTGAAAAAAACAACAACAGAAGACACGGGTTACTCTATATAATAAAATGTACTCATACCCGTTCAGCCTCTTACTTCCCAAATCTGTTATTCCCACCCGGGTTTTCAAAGCTCTGGCCTGGTTAGGTTCAAACCCACGACGCTCTATTATCAACGGTAGCTATCTGCAAGTTTTGGAACAGTTCCTGTCGCAACACATCGCAGGATTACTGCCAGGATTTGCAGCACCATCCTAATTTCCGCACAGAAAAGTTGATATATTTTTTCCGTGCGGATGAAAATACAGAACATCCGGCCGGAAACCTGACTATCCGACTGCATCATAAGCTACGTCCGTTGAATGGGATTCACGCTCTTACCGAAAAATTTGTGAACTTTCACCGTTGAGAATAACCCGCCGGGGCAGACGAGCCAATTTTGGCCGGATGCAAATAAAAATAAACAAATTAATCTATCCGGAAGTGGTTGGAACAGTTTCTGTCGTATAACGTCGCCAAGATTACTGCCAGGACTTCCAGCAACATCCGCATTTCCTCACTGAAGGATGTTGATATATCTTTTTGTCCGTGCCAGCGCGGACGAAAATAGAGAAAATCCGGCCGGAAAAACCTCACTTCCCGCCTGCATAATAAGCTAAGTCGGTAGAACGGGGTCCACGTTCGCCCCGGACAATTTCGGCGTAGAAAATAATCTGCCAGTCAGAACGAGGATTAGAAACCAAGAATCACTCACCTAATCCGACCAAGAAATGTATCAGCTTCATCCGATGGGTTTCTTCCATATAGACGGCAAGGGCACCAAGGGACTCCATAGCAAGAACTCTCTGGACGAGGTCAGGCTCATTGAAAATTGCTGGCCGAACAACAACACAGAAGAGCGCCCTTGCAATCTTGCAAACGTTCATGATAAGCTTGTCACCGTGGGTATGCTCACCGCGCACTGGACGCCCGGTCTTTTTTAGATGCTGGGATATCTTCAGAACTATTTCCAATATAAACGTCTGGAAGTCGCGGTGCTCTGGGCTGCGGAGAAGGTCCAAGGCGGCTGGGTGGCCTCCTCCTCCACTAGCAAACAAACCCTAGAAGAAGAAGAGGATTCAGTCTTGCTCCATTTATAAATTAAGCCCATTTCCCAGGGCCACATGGCATCTTGGGAAAGACCCAAAGACCTTTTCAAATTTTGTCGATGCGAAGACAAGACATGGAGCGTGTTCCACCCTTCTACAAATAGTAGCTATTAGACTATTCCCGTTCCAACCTCACCAAAAGTTACTACACTGACCGTTCCAACCTTCTCGAAATAGTAACTAATAGTAACTATTTGCTTACCACGCTCGGGAGCGTAGTAACTACGGATCTCTGTAAAGTGATTGGTCGGATTCACCCGTGGCATGATATTCTGCTGGAAAATAGAAAAATCGTTCCAGCCTTGACGGCAAAATGCCAGACTTCGGGACGTCATGCGTAGTAACTACGGTAAGTAGGATGGAACATTCTCAGGAAGTCAAGACAACTGAATGTGATAGCTTTGAATATCGCATTTCTGAACAGCTTTAATAAGAGTAGAGCCCAACTTTACTGGGGTAGATCATCTTAGGCGTTCCTTCGCGATCTCACAAAGAGCTGTGCTTGGAAGCTTGTTGGTCGTCTGTATCTCAGAAACGTGTGCTTCCAAGATTCTTTGCTTGGCTAACAAATGTGTTTTCACGACTAAGATTTGTGTGACTCACAGAGCGTGTTCCACCCTTCTAACAATAGCTACTATTAGTTACTATTTCCGTTACATCCTCACGAAAAGTTACTACGCTGACCGTTCCAACCTTGTCGGAATAGTAACTAATAGTTACTATTTGCTTACCATGCTCGGGAGCGTAGTAACTAAGCATCTCTGTAACGAGATTGGTCGGATTCGCCCGTTGGCGTGAGATCCTGCTGGAAAATAGAAAAATTGTTCCAGCCTTGACGGCAAAAAGCCAGAATTCGTGACGTCATACGTAGTAACTACGGTAAGTAGGGTGGAACACGCTCACACTGTGGCTGAGGTTTCACAAACAACTGGAGGTGATTTCGAGCGTGTTTCACCCTCTAACAGTAGTAACTATTTGTTACTATCGTTCCAGACTCGTGAGAAGTTACTCCGCAGACCGTTCCAGCCTTCACGAAATAGTAACTAATAGTAACTAGTTGCTTACCACGCTCGGGAGCGTAGCAAGCGTAATAACTACGAATCTCTTTGACGTGATTGGTCGGATTAGCCCGTCGCACGATGTTTTGCTGAAAATAGAAAAATCTGTTCCAGCCTCGACGCCAAAAAGCCAGAATGCGTAACGTCACGCGTAGTAACTACGGTAAGTAGGATGGAACACGCTCTTCAAACTTATGGCTCAAAGCTTGACAACAAATTCAAATTTTATCGTATTCGAGTCAAGGTAATAAAAAGAGTTATTCTGCTAAGTAGACAGAGAGCGTGTTCCATCCTACTTACCGCAGTTACTACGCATTACGTCGCGAATTCTGGCTTTTTGCCGTCAAGGCTGCAACGATTTTTCAATTTTCCGGCAGAATATCATGCCACGGGCGAATCCGACCAATAACGTTACAGAGATCCGTAGTTACTACGCTCCCGAGCGTGGTAAGCAAATAGTTACTATTAGTTACTACTTCGAGAAGGTTGGAACGGTCAGCGTAGTAACTTTTGGTGAGGTTGGAACGGAAATAGTAACTAATAGTTACTATTTGTAGAAGGGTGGAACACGCTCAGAGAAAACCAAGGATCCTTCAATAGCAACAAATTTCAAGATTGCGATTCTTCCTCACGTGTAGACCGTTTAATTTGTGTTAGCCCACAAGAACCAAATCATGCGTGTTTCCACCGGTTCCGATACCAGCGATTCATGTCGGGATCCCAAATCGCATTGCAAATTCCTGATAAAAAAATCCGTTACCGAACTTGTTACTTGTCAAAAAACCACGACAGTTCCAGTTAACTACAAAGACAGACGGAACATGCGCTTCAACATTTGGTGGAACATTTTGCTCAGGGTATATAGTTCAGTTATGTTTCCCGCATCCAAACGTTACTGTGAAACTTTCTACGTATGTAGGCTACAAATTTAGGAATAAGTAGGTGGGTTACACTGTTGATTGGTGACGGTAAAACTGTTATTTCTCCTGGAATAGAAATTAATAACATTCTCACCTGCAAAATACTGCTAAGGGATTTCATTGACATGGCACACCCCTCATACTCCTGTACAGAGCCTTTCAAAACGTCATTGGATTCATTCTGGTCTCCTTCCTTATCCTTTTTGCCCTTTTCCTTCTTCTTTGCTTTTTCCTGCATATCCTTCAAGAACTCCCCCAACTTTCTATACTTCTTGTAGAGAGTGAGCAACACTTCTGCTTTCACGCGAAGGGTCAATGCGTCGTTCAATATGCACTTTTCCATCATTGGCACGTACAGAGTCATGATGAACTTCACTTTCAAAATACTGTTTCGGCCTTCAACTGTGGCTGGGTTCATAACAGTAGATTCGGTGAGATCCCAATCACCGAGATCCCAGTCCACCAGAAAAGCGGATAGGTATTCGAGGATTGAGTTGAGGTCATCGCGGAGGTTTTCAACTTCTTCAAGGCTTTGGCTGCTGGACTCGGCAGCGAGGTGGATGCAAGTCTGTAGGAGGAAACAAAGCGGCTCCTGAAACGGAAGGAGTTACTCAACCAAGGATTTTGTGACGTCACAGGAGATTCTGCGGCCTAGACCTTTAGCTAGGGCTCATGCTGAGCTAGATTAGTTAAACTGAGCTATGCTAACCTAAAATAAGCTAAAACTTCCAAGAATATGCGGTGTCGCACAAATTATGTCGGAATACCATACTGCCGCGACATAAATGGTAACTTCATATGATGTGGAACTAACATAGGATTTGATTGTCCCTAGGACGGTTTGTAAGTGTAAACACTACCGGCACCTCATTGGCCGCTCGGCTCAGACTCAAATATATTCACCGATAAGAAGATACGATCCAGTGATACGACCAAACTGAACAATTTTTATCCTTGGAGGTACGTATCTTTTTATCCCTAGAGATATATCTTTTAAGGACCTCGCGGTGCCCGATAACTCAGATACTGGTGCGGTTCGAGGAGAGGCCAGAAAAATCCCATTTGTTGTTAAATTTAGCGGTTCACTTCTGTTGCCAAACTCGGACATTCACATTATCCGCTCAAAAGATGTGAATAGGCATCAAGACGACAACCAAATAAGACCGGAAGTTTGCGGGTACAAAATAATTGAGGGTTTTGAGGAAGTAGAGTGGAGCTGAGGAGAATGACTGCACGAACTCGTTCAGGGTAAAGCACCAACCAAATCAAAGCAAACTTACTCTAACGGAATGCTCCAAGTCCTCTTTTTCAAAGCACTTCTCAAGCTTAATTCCTGTGTGCTCGCCGATTTTTCGTACGTATTGCTTCAAATGTTCTACAAGCAACTCCAAGGCTGGTTCAACCAGGCTCTGGTTTCGAACTATGACATCTGTGAACCCCTGGTACACGTCAACCTTTACTGGGTACGCCGCTTGATCCAGACAACGCCTAAGATAAAAGTTATTTAAGGTGACCTCGTAATAACTGCAATGATTACAGTAGCAGCTGTGTATCTTTCTATCCTTTCCCGTAAACCACCCTTCTCTAGACAAATACTCCCTGAGCCCTTCTCTTCCTCAAAAATCATATCTCCGAGATTTGTACGTAGCCTACTACACCAAGTGTGATGAAGTATAGCTAAAAACTTTGAATTTGTAATCATTGATTTTTCACTGATAATCATTGAAAGATTTTCATTGATAATGAACTTGTGATCAGTGTAACCATTTGTAATCATCGTCACAGGTGCTTTGATGGTAAAAGAGAGACAAGCAAAAAAAAAAAACCATCATAGGAAAGGTGAGCGCAATCATTTTGAAACAAAGATTCGTGATTATGCGTTCAATCACGGTTCGGTATGCCAAGAATTAAGACTAACGAGAAATTCCTTACACATGTAGGACTTACTTAAAGAGTATGAACAGCTCAGCATAAACCGCATCTTGGGGTCGGGCCTGAGTCCCGCCTGTGGAATGGACTTCCATAAAGCTGCCACTAAAAGACTGGGTTTGGCTGAAGAAGCTGGCCTGCGTCGATGACAGGGGGCCTAGCCCTTTTGCGAATTTCAGCATCTGCATCAGACCCGCGACGGCGATCTGACGGTGCTGGAGCGACCTGCAACGGAAGTTTTGCATTCCAGGCAATATCGTGATGGTTTTGACCCTTTTTGCGCAGTATGCGTATGCAAGATTATTACAGTTTAGCGACACATTTAGAACAGGCTACAGCAGCGTGCATCAGGGAGCACAACACAACAAGACCAAAGGTTTCGATGGGATCCCAAAAATCTAATATCAAGACAATTGGGTCTTGTCTTCGCCAGGCTAATCGTCAGAGAAAACCAAGTTCAGATATACCTCTATAAGCCACATCTATTTTGACGATACTGACCGAAACTTCCTGCTTTACTTCTGCCAAATTTCCGGTTTTGCCCGAACTCCGAGCGAACTACTATAGTCCAGCAAAAAAAAAGAAGAAAAATTCAGAAACGAATCCAGCGGATATCTTTATCCCTGTAAAGAACATATCATCAACTTTAAATAAAACTTTAACTTAAAAAAAAATTCCGGTCAAAACCGGATTCCGGACTATTTATATGTCCGGGTAAAAAATTATTGTCATACACAGACTCAGCGTCTCTTACCCCTAGATCTGTCATCTAATCAACTTCAAATAAAACTTTCGCTTTTAACAAACTTTACGTTTTTGGCCGGATTCCTGGCGAACTTGTTGTCCGGTGAGAAAATGGTTTTCACCATCGTGTTCAGCATGTCTTCTTACCCCTAAATCAAACATTCAATCAACTTCAAATGACACTTCTACTTTCAACAAACTTTCCGGTTTTTGCCGGATTCCGGACGAACTACTTGTCCGACAAGAAAATGGTTTTCTCCATCGTACTCAGCATGTCATTCTTACCCCATTATCATTAGCTGTTTAAAAATATCTTGTTTGTCCCTTAATCTGAAACCCCTCCCCCACCCTCAAATATAGGGCTACATAGCCCATCTTCGAACTTGACCTGTACTTTGACCCAAAGGATTCTCCCACAGTTTCATCAACAATCTCAATCCCTTCGAGAGTTATCGTACGGACAGACGGACAACTTTTGCGATGTCATAGGTATCCCTCCACTTACGTTTTGGGATCCCAAAAAGAGGGTAGCAGAAAAACATCTCTTCGCTACACCCACTGCTTCATTCCCACTCTTTATGCTCTAGGGAACAAATACTCCTTCAGCCCAAGCTGACTCGGAAACTTATATCTTCATACAATGGGTAAACGTCAGCTACGATTCTTTAGCAGCGATATTCCGGCCCTTCTTGGCAAGCGTCCTCTATGATAGGGGTACAAAAACACATAGTGTCGTTTCCAAGGCCAAAGATACTTATCCTTTGTTATGGTTCTATTCATTTTTCCTCGTCACTATCTGCTGAAAGTTCACAACCCAGTAGAAAAAATTGTGAAACTCATTAGATTTCACAGCTAGTAAACTAAAGGACTGGCCACTTCCGCCAGGCGAGGGTCTTAAGCAAAAGTAACACATTTTCCAGTGCGTTGCTTTCTTTGACTTACCTCCCTGACAGCGACTTCCGCATGCACATCAAAACTGCGTCTCGAAACTGCTTGTTGAGTCTCATCACTGGGTACAGACTGGAAAGCAGTAGCCTCCCCCTTTCTACTGGCAGTGTGACTGAGATCTGCAGAACTTGCTGCAAATGGCTAAGTTGTAAGACTAGAGGCACCTCTATACACAGTTGAGACAAGGCATCTGAAAGAACAATACACTAAATTGCAAAACAAACATGACCTATCCGCGATTTCACCGCGTTCACTACCAAACGTTAAGAGAGCCTTCGCTTACTTTTGACGTGCCTCCTTTGACGCGAGTATAATAATAATAATAAAATTTGTTTATATTCATCCAAAAGGCCATACAAAATCAAATACATGTATAACCAACCACACAAATAAACTGTTACACCAATTACTAAAACTATTACATAAAACTAAGGTAAACTTTCTGTCCTACGTCTAAACGCTTTAACTACAAATGTTCATAGTTTTTCGATGAAGTTGGGGCTCGTAGATTTCAGGATGTTGGGAGCAACATTACTATTTGAAGAATTTGAAAGAAACGGATAAAATTTTCTTCTAGAGGATTAATAGATTTTCTATCGCTAAACGTTTTCTTCTAGCCAAAGCCTGACGAGGACGAAGGGCCGAATTGTCACCAGAGCAAATCTTAGCTGACTTATCCTTTAAGAGCCATCAAATACGATTCACAATATATATATTTATTTATACTGAACTTATGTTTATATTTAATACTTATACTATACATATTGAATGTTCATATATGAATGTTCTTTATTTATTATAGTGTTATGTAGGTTAATCTCTCAAAGGGGGTTTGTTAAACCTCTTAACAAGTGTAAACTTCTAGAGGGTTTTGTAGTTCTTAGTATTTTTTTCCAATAAACCCCATATATAATCTAAATCTAATAATCTAATAATCTATGCGACAGCAGCGTACAAAGAAAAAAGGAAAAATAACACAAGCAAAAATCAACACAAGTGCGGTAATTACACTGAATGAATAACCGGGCCTAAAAAATCACGAAAAACGTAATGCAGATGATGAGCCCACTTGTGCTTCCCGCAAGTTCATTTTTCCAACTTGAACGGTTTTGAGCCTGAAGAGGACCCTTGCCAAGAAGGGCCGAAATATGGCTCCAATAAAATTCAGCTGACGTATCCGTCTAATATGATCGCAGTCAGCTTAGGCTGAAGGAATATTTATTGATGTATCTAGTAGAGACGCCGACGTCTTCTCCAATGACTGAATGACGTCTTGCACACCGAACTTCTGAACTAACTTACGGTTACGACATGCAGGGGCGTCACGACTAGGGGGCGGGGACGCCCCCCCCCCAAAAAAACAAATGTTGTCGGTCAGTCGGTAAAAATAGCCGAGCCGGCACGAAGCACCGCGTAAAAACAGTCGATTTTTTTCTTGGAAACAGTCAATTTAAAAAAAAGAAACAGTCGGTTTCTCGTAAAAATAGTTGATTTTTCCTGAAAATAATAGTTTTTTTTTAATCAGCCGAATTTTTTTTAACACAGTAGTTTTTCTGAATAATAGTCGTTTTTATCTGCAAAAACAGTCGGTAAAAATGACCAGCCAGTCGGTAAATACCTCCCACCCCCCCCCCCCCCCCAAAAAAAAAAAATTAGTAACGCCTCTGACTACATGAACAAGGAAGATATTACAAGTTCACAGTGATCGCAGGACGTTTTCAAAACTTTAATGACTTTTTCCACGAAATGTGGTAGACAACAGAACAGTACAGGATGTAGGGCACGAAAAATGTATTATAAATTCGACCAAGCGCATTCCGGTTATGGCGACTGCGGTTTGGACGAAGACAGCTATACGCAATGCGAATCAATCTGGCAGTCAGCTTGGGGAGGCTGACAGAGTAGGCTACTTATAAAACATTAGCCTACTTGTAGGGAGTGGGAAGGGGGGGGGGGGCGTATAACCTACTGAGATGACATCATGCGGATGGTAGTCGACTGCCGAAAGAAAAAATAAGTTTTTACCGACTTAAAAAACGCAGTGCAGCGTTTATTGCAGTTCATTACAAAAATGCAGTTGGCTACAAAAACAACTTGAATAAAACACATCCATCGCCTAGCTGGCTTCTGCTCTTGCATTTGCTTTCGCGACTGTCAAACACCTACCCAGTGATAATTAGGGAGTCAGCTGCTAGCCAAAGAAAGGCTCCTTTAGCCGCAAATATCTTCACTAATAGTTGCGTTTTTGATCCGAATTCTCCTCGCGATTCTCCTCGCAATTCTTCTATTTCGGGTTTTTAGACTATTCAGATGAAGCGAATTCTCCTTTTCTTAAGTTTTTGTCAGAATCGAGAACGGGAAAAGCCTCGCGATTTTGCAGACTCGAGAAGTTGCTCCGATGGTGAATTCTCGATTCTGCTTTCTCTGCTGTCCTCCCTGATTGGTCAATAGAGTGCGGGTGCCAAATTAGTGTTTTTGTCAAAAACCGGAATGGAGAAGCCACAGGAGCGGAAACGGTAATTTGTACGAAAATCGAGAATTCAGAAGCGAGAATTTAGAACGGAGAATTCGGATCAAAAACGCAAATAATGTATGAGGCGGGGCTTGAACTCCCCTAAATTCTCCCCTGAAATAGTTTGCCCGTTCGATCGCCATTTTTTTCACTTTCTTTTCGCGCTTAATCACGCTATCAGTTCATTCCATAAAGGCTTAGACACAAAAATAAATAAATAAAAGACTCTAATTGAAGCTTGACTTGACAGTGAAACCCGGGAACGAATTCACGCTGAGACGGAAAAATCAGCAACCCAAAACTGTGACTATAAACAATAAACGCTTACTTCCAATGTTCGTCCGGGACAGAAACCGCTACCTGCTATTTTGTCTTTCCCTTGGACCAACTTCCCGCGTTGCGATTACCCATGACAGAGAGCGCTGCATAATCAAACGGAACTCCTTTTCAGTTTCGATGGGATCGCTGGTGTAGTTGGTTATTTGAAAACATGTCGCAGTTGGACGAAAAGAACTCTGGTCTTGTGATCAGTCGTCAGGTAAATTGTCAGACAAGCCTTGTTTAGATATAAGTGCCTGTAAGCTAATTGGCCTGTTAAATTTTAATTATGTATAATTTTGTTAACTGCAAATTTTCGCACTGCGTAATTTTTCTGCTTAGATGTTCTAAGATAGTTGACCACTTTACAACTAAGCTCTGCTTCACGAAATTACATACGGCTTCGGCTGTTTTAGCCTATTTCCATGTCCCATGCCTAAGGTGAAAATCTTGGCAGAATGTATATAAGCAGTTTTCAAACGGAGACAGCTCTTCGGGAACAATGATCGGGCGCCTAGTACGTCCCGTAAAGAGAAGAAATCGTGGCAAGCGCGATAATCAGTCTATTGCTAATAGTAGAAATAGGATAAACTTATGAAGTGAACAATCTCGGGAACCACAATGGACGGAAATAATACTGAAGTAGAATGAATTACAATCATAAGTATGACGTGTCCTTTAAGAATCCAAAGAGCTTGGAACATTCACAGATCAATCGCACCACACAGAATAAGCCCCGCATGACCGTACGTGGATAATCTTAATGAGGCGACCCCCACTATTTTATTGTTACCCTCAACTTCCGAAAGAGTCCCCCAGAAAACACTAACCAATAAACTGTTCCTCTCCTTTGCTCTGGGCAAGGTGATCCAGTAAGATGCTGACGACAGAATTGACCGCAGGTGGTGTCTTCCGCACCATTTTCGCCAGCAAACGTCCACCAAGATTGTGTATAATCTTAGCAACACTTTCAGGTTGAGTTCGGGGCGTCCTGTATTCGAGGAGTGCGAATCCTATCAGCTCCATTCCAGATATCATCACGTCCTTTTCATTTGTGCTGAAATATAGCATGATTAGATCCCCTTTTGACGTGCCTCCATTCCAAATGGGGAGGAGTTAAGGGTTGACAAGAGACAGTTTGGAGCTAAGCCCCGCCCTGTGGGAGGAGCTACGTGATGAAAAAGCGATTTCTCCGATCTTTTTCTTTCTGTTTTCTTTACTTCTAATATCTGCGCTATAAACCCAAAACAGGTATTTTGGCTAAGCCGCAGCAGCTGGCTACACTGTAAAAAGTTTCTCCGAGTAAGGATTAAAGTTAACTGCAGTATTTGCCGCTGGGATTAATCTTATCTCTACTGCATTTTCGGATTTACAGACGAGAATATTCTAGTCACCGCATCAAAAAGTCTTCGCACTGACGAACAGTTCAAAAATATTGAATATACCGACAAGATTTGTATTCATTCCAGATGTAAATAGACCGAAAAGAGAGTTCCCATTTTACCGACAAGATGTTTCCCAGTCATCGTATCGAAAAATGAAAAACAAGCTATATCAGGATCTCGGTCCAATCTCTACTCAGCAGAGACAAGACTGATCCCAGTAGCAAATACTGCAAGATTTTTTGTTACAGTGTATATAAGGCAAGGTAACGTAAGATTTTATTGACAATCGTGAAAACTCAAACGGCATAAAAGAGACAGAAATGCCAGTGGCATACGAAAATTATACTTCGTAAATTCTAACATTTGTAATTTTCTTTAATAAAACCCTAGCCTGAGGCATTAAAATTAAAACACAGACAAAAAAATCAACAAGAGAATTTTATGACAAGATAATTAACAAATAAAACAAACACAAATACCAACACGAGAATTTTTGGGGAAAACAGAAATACAATGAAAAATCACGGGTATACAAAAAGTAACTAACAACACAAACAAAATCCATGGCGGCTAACTATCAAAAGACACCTTGTTAAACTCTACAAACCATGGTTCCTGGTATATATAATTTGTATATATATGCATATATATATAAATTACCTCATCCAACGCAGGATTGGCAATCTAGTTAACTTACCATTTTTCGACTAATTCGTTAATCAGGTTCTTAGGATCCACAGGTTCGTGTAACACATCTGCAATCCATGCAGATTCTTGACGTAACTTTTCGTTCCCTACAGCTCTAACGATCAGCTGTCTCAAGGTGTCGATTATCTAGACAAAAACAAAACTCTGTAAACTGTAGGAACCTTATTTTAAAGCAAATGGGTCCGGGCAGTGCGTTATACATTGTTCATTCGTTCCATCACCCGCTGCTAAGAAAGATAAAATGGGAAGATTAAAAGACTCCTTGAAGAAGTCTTGTATTACGTCAAGCAATCCAACCACTTGATATTAAAGGATCTTAATATTTTTGAACATGTCTGTAGAGCTTTTCATCTTTCATTAGCACCGCACATCTGTGTTGTTGACAGTGGCGAAACTAGGGGGGGGGGGGGGGGGGGGGGGGGGGGGTTATCAAAATGCTTTTATCATTCCGTTCCTGATACCGACAAACTCTCTGTCGGTAAGCTAGGAAACTTCTTGTTGGGAAATCGGCAGCGTTTCTCGGTGCGGAGACGGTGCGCAGATTCGGTTTTCGGTACCGATAAGAGCCCTGACAATCACTTTCCTCATTTCGTTTCGGATACCGACGAAAGCTCTGTCGGTAAATCATGAAACTTGTTGTAGGGAAATCGGAAACGTCTGTCGGTGCAAGGATTCCGTTTTCAGTACCGACAAGAGCTCTTTAGGTAAATCAGGAAACTAGTTGTTTGGAAATCAGCAGCGTTTGTCGGTGCGGAGACGGCGCGCGGATTTCGTTTTTAGTGCCGGCAAGAGCTCTGATAAAACACTTCCCTCATACCGTTTCCGATGCCGAAAGAAGCTCTGTCGGTAATCCGGAAGCTTCTTGTCTGGAAATCCTAACTTTTTGTCGGTGCGGAGATGATACTGACAAAGTCTTGTCAGGAAATCAAGCGGATGACTGGATCGAGATCCTGATATAGGTTATTTTTCATTTTTCGATGCGATGATTGGGAAACATCTTGTCGGTAAAATGGGAACTATCTTTTCGCTGTATTTACATCTGGAATGAATACAGTTAGTAATTGTGTCTAAATTTTGTGTGTTTATCTGTTATTTTATCTTGTGTTATTTCGCGTTATTCCCTTTACTCCGCTACCACATTCTGTATTTGGCGGGTTATAAATAAAATATATATATATAAATCTTGTCGGTAAATTCAGTATTTTTGAACTGTTCGTCAGTGCGAAGACGTTCTGATGCGGTGACTGGAATATTCTCGTCTGTAAATCCGAAAATGCACTAACCAAACGCTTCTTCGTTCCTTTCTGTTCCTTGACGGTAAACAAACCGCACCGGCAAACTTGTTTCCTTGAATTGTAAACTGCCCTTTTGGGTTGATCTGGCTGTACAATCCAGGAAAAGGTCCACTTTATTCAGTGACTTATGAGTTTAAAATTCCCGTCAGTGATATCCCTCACCAAATCGGCCCAACGAGGTTGGATCAGGCCAGGATATCTGAATAACACAACTAGGCCACATGGACGCACTATCGCCACCTATAATACCCCCCCCCCCCTCCCCCCACAACACTACCATACTGGCAAGAAGCGGTTCAGACACATAAATGGCATATATTTGGCATCTGTGTCTACTATCCATCAAGCATCACTCGAACGGAGCATTTCTGAAAAATTTCCAGTGGGCCTTCCGATCCGGTACCCCTCAGCCCCACCTTCGCCACACGGACGTCAAATCTGGTTTGGGCCTCAAATTACATGTCTAGGTCCCATGAATTTTGTACCTTTCAAGTTTTATCCCAATCACTCTACCTGTTCGGCCCCTACTCGTATTACAATATTTCCGAGACCTACCTGCAACACTGTTCTCGGACGCGGATAAACTGAACATCTTGGGTTAGTCAAATCCAACCACTTCCTAGGGCCCAGGCACCCATTTGGTTTTGAGACGTATCACGAAGTTCCTCTGACCCCCACCTTCCACTCACAGTTGTCCCATTTCGTTCGGACACAGAAGCAGCAAATTTAGGGCATCTGCTCCAATCAGCCAGACCTTCTAGAAAATCGGATTGCCCGCTCACTTCACCCGTACCTTGATCCAACGCATCCTCATACCAAATTTCAATAAAATATCTCAAACCCTTTGAGAGTTATCATGGTAACAGACAGACAGACAAACTTTATGAACTCATAGGCGCCAACGCTTTGGACCCAGAAAAGCCGCTTAGTTTACAAGCGAAAAAGACAGCCGCGTAAATTTTCAAGCAGTGACGTAATCCGTAGCAGTATTTATCACTACTTTTCTGGTTTGCAAGACTATTGACTACATAATATGTTCCTGGTTCTGTGTGATAACCATTGCATGGTGCCAGGAAGTGAAAGGCGAATTCACTAACTCGCATTCGTAAACATCTCATTAATATGTTACAACTTATTATTACAACGCTTATAAGTAATAAGTAAGTAAGTAATTTATTTATAACCCGCCGTTTTCAGAAAGCGGAGTAAATGAAGAAAGTAAATAAAACGCATAAACATACACAAAAAGACACTTAATTTCAATTGTCGGCCAGGAAGCAGTGTAGAAGGTCGTGCGCTGGTTGGGTTCTGTTGTCAACGATTTTTGATAGCGACGAATTATAAGATGCGTTCGCGCGGAACGTACGCCGTGGCCATACACAGGCCCTCCCCCCCCCCCCCCATGAAAAGAGGCTAGTTTTGCCACTGGCTGTTGACCTTTGTTAGTTACAAGCTATGTTTATATAAAAGAAGATTTTGATTATTATTTGAGAGTTCTATTCGGAGGGAGGGGAGAAGGGAGAGGGCGACAGGGAAAGACCCTGTCCAATTTTAATTTTTTAACAGCACAGGAAATTCAGTGAATGAATGCAAACAAGGGTCAATGTCTAATGACTTACTTAATAGAATTTCATCGAAAAACGCTAAAACTGTTAAATACTAGAAACTTTCTTTGAATACGACTTAAAACGACTTATTGCAGATCCAGTTATTGTGGTAACAGATACCATTGTATCTACATAAAGATAATTGCCGGATTTGAGCTTTTAGAAATCATAATAAAAACCATATCCACTTACACAGAGACTGACATAACTTCTTTCCCACCAATTCGACAGAAAACTAGACTCATTGACATAAATTTTCAAATACCACGATCAATTATCACGGTCCGACCGCGGTATCTAAATATACTACGGTGATTGAGCAGATACCACGATAACTGCAAAAACGCCTTTTGAACGCAGTTTCAGATACAACGGTAACTGAGAAAACAACTTTAGACCGTAGTATCAGATACCATGGTATCTGCGAAAACGCAACTAATTAAAGTCGAACGTACCTGTACACGGTATAAGTTGTTGCTACTGACTGCCAAAATCACCTCCAGCATGAACAAGTTTAGGACGGCCGATGGGCGATTCAGGTTTGTCTTCATGAAACCGAGCAGATCCTTGACTAAAGGATGGTCTCCCGCGACACCCACACGGCTAATATGAAATATCGTCATCCCTCGACTGTTGCACAGTTCCTGATATGCCTTCGTACCTGAACGAAAAATAATTGCTGTTTATATCGAAAGGTACCTTTCTTTAAGCTTAAAGTTTAACTGAAAAGCCAACTCATTTTTGTGTCATTTAAATGAATAAGAATTTTCTGGATTCTGCAAAGGGATTTTTTTTTATTTCCCACTATCTGCTCTAGTTATGACGTTCAGATTATCTGCTGCCGTCCCCACAGCTCAAATTCTACTATGACGCGGGAAACTGTAATCTCAACACAAACGCCGTTTTTCAGTGTGCAGTGGTGAGACTGATGAAGATTGCTTAATGCCTGAACAAAAGAAAAAAAATCATAAATCTTTCTCGTAAAGCATACAACAAAAATACAAGTGCATAGCGGTACCACAAATCACACGGACATTCGACTATTTGAAAATCGACTATTCGTGAATAGCGGAACATAAAGTAACGAATTTTTGGCGGGTCTTCAAGCCAATTTAAGTGAATAAGTGATGGGTAAGTACATTGTCCTATCCCAGCCTTTTCGGTTAAACTTTAAAAAATTTGGTTCGTGTGGGCGGAGAAGGCGTGACTAGGCGTGAGACACCAATATCTTTTGACAGGTCAGATTTTTACGAACGCACTGTTACCTTTGTTTCCTTAAAAATCCTCACGGTAGCCAACGTTATGCACAAATTACATGAATGAAATTCACTCTTCTAAGCAAGGTGGCTATTGCTCATTATTTACTCAGTGACCTCCCGCCGGAGGTTAAAAGGGGTACTAAACCTTCGAATCGAGTGACGAGTAAGATAACTAAATATATTTTCCCGTGACCGTTTAAATATTTTGGAAGAGCTTGAGGTTAAAAGGGATACTAAACCTTCGAATCCAGTGGCGAGTAAGATAACTGAGTATATTTTCCCGTGACCGTTTAAATATTTCGGACGAGTTTGACATTTTTTTTGGTCTCGGAAGCTAATCTTATTAAGCTAAATTTCAAAATCTTCAAGAGATCACTAACTACAACGAATTTAGTATAATTTTCGGTGTTTGTTTATTGTGATCCTGTTTACATCTTTTCTTCTTTGGACTTGCGGGGATTATCAAGAAAAATCAGAAAACAAAGTACTGTACTAAAAGAAATCGATAAAGCTAGCAATTAGTTTGATTTTTCAACATCTTTTCCATATACCATTTTCCATTTTTTCATATATATATTACTGCTAAAACTACGATCAAAGCCTTCCCATGTCGGTCGGGTGCTTCCAAACCGCGCCACTAGATGAACCAGCAGTCGGATCGAGTCGTGGCTTCAGTTTGGGTCTTCGGTGATAGACGTTGCAACTGCTAGAATGATTACGATGCAAGTCCTTTAAGGTTTTAACAATTTTCATGAAGGCTACGTTCTATGTTTTTTCTCATAATCCACGGTCTCTCCTGAACTAACTGTCCAATCTTCTAATCAGGCTAGTCCGTTTTGCTCTTGGTTATACTGAATTTCTTCTTCCTCTTTTTGGGATCCCAAAACGTAAGTGGAGGGATACCTATGACATCGCAAAAGTTGTCCGTCTGTCCGTCCGTCCGTCCGTCAGTAAGCACGATAACTCTCGAAGGGATTGAGATATTTTGATGAAACTTGGTGTGAGGATTCGCTGAGTCGTCGGACCAGTCAAGTTCGTAGATAGGCTTTGTAGCCCTACATTTAGGGGTGGGGGAGGGGGTTCAAATTAAGGGGCAAACAAAATATTTTGTAAGAGCTGATTTGATAGTCGATTATGGGGTAAGAAGACATGCTGAACACGATGGTGAAAACCATTTTGTCATCGGACAAGTAGTTCGCCCGGAATCCGGCCCAAACCGGAAAGTTTGTTAAAATTAAAAGTTTTATTTGGAGTTGATTAGATGTTCGATTTAGGGCAAGAAGACATGCTGAACACTTATGTGAAAACAATTTTCTACCTGGACATGTAGTTCCCCCCGAATCCGGCCAAAACAGGAAAATTGTTAGAAGCTTAAGTTTTATTTCTAGTTGATTAGATAACCGATTTAAGGGTAAGAAGAGATGCTGAATCCGTCTTTGACAATAATATTTTACCCGAAAATTTAGTTCGACCGGAATCGGGCTGGAGTCGGAAAATTTGTTACAAGTTAATTTTTATTTGAAGTTGATTAGATATCCATTATTGGGGAAAGAAGATACCCTAAGTTCGTTTTTTAGCTTTCTTTTTTCGCCGGACAAGTAGTTCTGGAGTTCGGCCAAAACCAGGAAATTGGCAGAACTGCCAGGAAGTTTTCGTCAAAACAGATATGTCTTATAGGGGTAAACACACATGCTGAATCTATATCTGAACTTGATTTTCTCAGATGACTAGCTATTTGGCCTTAATCTGTTTCTGAATTTTAATTGTAAAAATGTTCAAGGAGTCTGGCGATGACTGGATCTGGCTAAGACAAGACCCAGTTGTCTGGATCAGATATTGAATTTTTGGGATCCCATCGAAACCTTTGGTCTTGTTTCGTTGGTTTCTGCGTTTCTTAAAGTGAGCAAGTTTCACCTCAATGTTGCGGAGACATACCAGACGTAACATACCGACATAAGAGTCTCGGTGTGACGAGAGTATGTAAGAGCTATTTCAGTCTCTAAAGGACTTTTACAACCTCCCCACCCTCTGAAGTGTAAGCTCCTTTACGTGTGATACAGAATATGGCAATAATGAGTATTGTCCGGTGATGGTCGTAATATTTCCGTAAGACACCGTTATCAGGAGCTTCACATTTTACCTTTTGCGGGAATTTGTAAGTTTTATAACGCTTTATTTATGTACAAACATTACAATGAAGTTTTACCCCAGTGCTTTTCTCAGTATTTTTCCCGTGCGTCATCTTTTCACGAACATGGAACTCGTAGTTCGCAGCTAATCCGTAGGCCGGTTGTAGTAACTAGTAGATCGAGATTTAGCATTAGACATGTTGGACCTTTAGTATGGGAAGGTTTGTCGACAGAGTTAAGGTCATGTAGTGTTTTACTAGATTTTCGTAGCATGTTAAAGGTTCATTGTTTTGCTGTATATGAATTTGATGCGTTATTCTCAGCCGTTTAAGTTGTGTGTTATCATTAAGTTTTTGTTTTGGATAGTTAGTGGTGATTCTGGTTGAAAATGAGTTGTTGTTTTTTGGTTGATTTTCTGGTTGGGCGTCCCAGACCGCGTAAGTCAAGCTCCTTTCTTTCTTTCTTTCCCTTTTTTTCCTTTGTCTTTGTTTTTGTCGAAGTTTTGTTTAATGTTTTGTTTCGAGGGTAATTAGTCCCTTACAGGTTCGCCTCTGGGCATTGAAGATTCCATTTTTTTTTAATAAACCCTTCATTCATTCAAAAAAAAAAAAAAAAAAAAAAAAAAAAAATAGACCTAATATTAATAATATACTGCATCATAAGAGGCTTTGCCTCTAGATATCTAGTTTAAAATATGACCTTCAATACACTTGAAATTATTCAATCAATTCACCAGAGACCGAATCTACAGCAAGGGCTATTGCAGGGACCAATAACTCTGTTTGCAAAATTCCACTTTTACACATCCTCACAGAACCGTGATTTAGCAAGCTTGAACGCGTGCACCATGGCGACAGTGAATTTTATGATATTGCTCACTTCAAAGTTGTCGTAACTTCCGTTGATTGATAGATGTAGGCTACCAATTTGAATGAATGAAGGGTTTATTAAAAAAAAAATTGGAATCTTCAATGCCCAGAGGCGAACCTGTAAGGGACTAATTACCCTCGAAACAAAACATTAATAAAAACAAAACTTCGACAAAAACAAAGACAAAGGAAAAAAGGGGAAAGAAAGAAAGAAAGGAGCTTGACTTACGCGGTCTGGGACGCCCAACCAGAAAATCAACCAAAAAACAACAACTCATTTTCAACCAGAATCACCACTAACTATCCAAAACAAAAACTTAATGATAACACACAACTTAAACGGCTGAGAATAACGCATCAAATTCATATACAGCAAAACAATGAACCTTTAACATGCTACGAAAATCTAGTAAAACACTACATGACCTTAACTCTGTCGACAAACCTTCCCATACTAAAGGCCCAAAATGTCTAATGCTAAATCTCGATCTACTAGTTACTACAACCGGCCTACGGATGAGCTGCGAACTACGAGTTCCATGTTCGTGAAAAGATGACGCACGGGAAAAATACTGAGAAAAGCACTGGAGTAAAACTTCATTGTAATGTTTGCACATAAATAAAGCGTCATAAAACTTACAAATTCCCGCAAAAGGTAAAATGTGAAGCTCCTGATAATGGTGTCTTACGGAAATATTACGACCATCACCGGACAATACTCTTATTGCCATATTCTGTATCACACGTAAAGGAGTAAGGTGGCTTACAAAAATTTTTGTCCATGCCAGACAACAATATAACAGATACAGATGCACCATTGAAAAATATAACATTCTTAATATATTCCGAGGGAAAATATCTTTAAGTTTTCTAATAATTCCAACATTCCTGGCTAATTTACTACTAATACATGCAATGTGATTTTTGAACTTAAACATTCATCAATAATAACTCCAAGGTAACGAGTACTTGCACTACGTTTAATTGTTTGACCACCAACTTTTATATCAATTATCCAAGGATAATAATTCGAACTTCTACCATATATTACAAAACAAGATTTCGTATGGTTCAATTTCAACTTGTTCACTCTCATCCACTTTTCAATGTATTGCATTTTCCACTTTTACACATCCTCGCAGAACCGTGATTTAGCAAGCTTGAACGCGTGCACCATGGCGACAGTGAATTTTATGATATTGCTCACTTCAAAGTTGTCGTAACTTCCGTTGATTGATAAATGTAGGCTACCAATTAAATTCCTTTAAAAATCTGTGCGCGAACCTACTTCTACTAAAGATAAACGAGGTTCGAAAAAAAAAATGGTTCACTGGGTTCCGACCAAATGACAAATAACTGGAAGTCGTTAATATAAATTATGAACAGTAGAGGGCCTAGAATAGACCCCTGAGGGACACCCACATCCGATAAATTGAGAATTTCGGATGAAGTATCGTTAAAGCACAGAGGACAGTATTTACGATTTAATTCATGTAAATACTTCAAGAATAAAGAGTTTCCAAATAGTACGCGCCATCGCTTCCGATTTTATCGTTTCCGAGTTCTTGCAGAACCTCACTACCTCAACGTACCATGGACATTTCATGACTGCGACAAACCACAAAATATTCGAAATTGCTTTGGTGCATGTGTTCTGAGAGATGAATTCCGAATCTTCAAGAAAGTGCGATTATTTGTGATTGTTGCAGCAGAGGTTACATCTTTCTTCAGTTTTACACCAATTACACCCTTTATTGAGTGGCTGTATTATGTCAGAGCTGTTTTTGATTCCTCTGGTGTTTTGCAACTGCATTATGATGGGTTAATGTTCGTCTCAAAGAGGCTATGTGCCACTGCAGCCTGAAGTGTCTATCACATCATGGAAATAACTCTAGCAAGGTATGGAATCTTACTGGGTTCATTGTTTCTACTTCTCATGATTTCACTGGAGATCTGATGGTTTTTTTTTTCAGTTTAATATTCTGTTCTTGATCTCACAATACCGGTCATACACAAATCCTCAATTTTTGGGCATGGTGCCCCAACGTTTGGGCATGCTTGGACGTATGGGCATGGTGCCCATACGTTACGGCACCATGCCCTGGAGTATGGGCATGGTACCCCTGTGAAATTTGGTTAAACTGACACTGGCTACATACATGAATAGGGCCTTCTTCCTGTCCTAGATCAAAAGATACCTGATTTCACTGTCTATCCAACCTCATTTTCCAATTTCCAAAATGTTAGAGCACTTTCAAGATACAGAGAGTTTTGTGGAGGCCACTTCTTTCCCAGTGGGTTTACCCTACCCTTTAACAGGTAGTTGCCACTAGGTTACTCAATCCTTTTCCATGTTGTCAAAAAGTCAGAGTAAAAACAGGTAAAAAAAAAATAACTCAAAATAAATACAATAAAAGGCAAACAATCTAAAGGAAATATTTGCTCCAGTGAACAGATTGAAAAGCTTGCCTCATCCATGCTACCTAGCAGCAATTTTCTGGAAAAGGATAGGATAAGCCCACTAGAAGAGAGGTGGCCTCCAAAAAACTCTATGTATCTTGGAAGTGCTCTAACATTTTGTAAATTGGAAAATGAGGTTGAATAGAAAGTAAAATCAGGTATCTTTTGATCTAGGACAGGGAGAAGGCCCTATTTAGGTATGTAACCAGTCTCAGTTTATCAAAATTTCACAGGGGTACCATGCCCATGCTCCAGAGCATGGTGCTCCAACGTATGGGTACCATGCCCATACGTTCGGGCATGCCCAGACGTTGGGGCACCATGCATTTGTGCATGACTGCACAATACCACAGTAACCTCATTGTGAGACCTTCCTGTTGGGTTGGTAGTTGTAAGTTATTTCATAAGGCGGCATGATTTTGTGGGATCTAAAAACGGCACTTACAAGGGTACTACAAACTGCAAAAAATTTCTCTGAGAGGCCTTACTAGTAGTTTTAATTGGTGGAAAGGTGCATCACTTATGTTGGGCCTTAGGTTCAGCATTTTAGCCACACTAAAATCTAAAATTTGGGTGGGAGGAAGTTGAAGTTTGCCGAAAAATGCAAGTTGAAAAAAAATTAGTTGCCCGAGGCACTCGGGTTACATTTGTCTTGAGTGCAGTAGTATCAAGCTGCTTGGGTGTCACTGATGAGAAAGCTGAAATGAAGGACCTGCTTGGTGACATTGCTGTTGTGAACAACCTTTTGCTTAATCTCGGTAAAAATTGGCGGTAATGTGTCATCAAACCTGTGTAATCTTTCACCTGTAGCACCATATTTCCCATCCAAAGCTCCCAAGTCAACAACCTCAACAAGGTATGCTATTAATGAGCTAACTTTGAAGATATCAAGCTTCCCGATGAAAAATTTATCCAAAATAGTAGTACGAAGTTGTACAGAAAAGTAGCATGCAGTACGAACTGATGCTACTACATATTTCTATGTCAAGGCTACCTTGTCAGTTGTCACTGCATTCTACTCTATGCTACAACTAGCAAGACTGGATGCTACTATAGTAAGAAAGGATGCTAGATACTACTGCTTAAGATTGGCCCAGTCTGAAATCATAGCATTATTTACTATTACATATAAATACATTCAACTTTTTCATAAAGCTATCATGTAACTTTGCAGTCTGTAAATTTTTCATTGGGTATATGTCAGCGCTGGGTGGTCTATCTGCCACAGATGCATGATCATAGGCAAATTGGGGTATACCATCAGCTTCAAATAGCCTCTGCCTACTCCTTTAACCTGTGCTGGCTAGCACTATTGACTAAAATTAATTTTGAATGATTGTTCTGTGGATTTCAGTCAAATTGTCAATAAATTCTACAGTTAGAGTTTTAAGAAGCATATCTACAGTTTTTGGGGATGATGCGCCATGATATGAGCACTGGTATGGCGGAGCAAGGGCACAATAACCTACCAGTCTGCAAAAAAACTTGATTTTGTATGTCCCATATCATATACTGGGTATATCATTCATTTGGCATGCTCTTTTTCTAAGTCATTGTGCCCCAACCTTGAGCACCAGTGCTCATACCTTGGGGCGTATCCTAATTTAAGAGAAAGCATATCCTAAAATCATAGATTTGTGGCAGCACACATATTCAGTTTCTGGAGCTTTGGGATCCTATCTTGGAAAAGAACCCCGAACTCAGATTCAAAACTAAAAAAATAAAAATAAATGCAATTTCTATCCTTAGTCTGTGCTTGGACAGCTCCCAGAACTTGAATATTCCTGCAGATGTAACAGAAGTAGAAGTGCTTGAACAGCTCCCAGAACTTGAATATTTCTTCAGATGTAACAAAAGTAGAAGCAGAGGGCTGGAGTGCAGCAGAGAAATTGCTTGGTTTACTGTAATTTACCTTTTACCATACCGTATGCAGTTTTAAGTGCATCACTAAAATATAGGCTATATCTTTCTATTCTATCAGTAGTGCAGGCCCTTTCCATATGTTGAAACCAGATGCGGGACATCTGTTGAAATGTCCGGGGGCTAGTTCGATCATAAAAAATATCACTGTTGGGACAAAATCACTATAATCCACAGCAAATCTTGGCCAGCATGGACTTAGCTCCTACATTTCGTTTTTGATCGTTACTTCATTGTAATACTCAGAGGCGTTACTAGCCAAAATGTTGGGGGGGGGGGACGAGGCATTTACCGACTGGCTGGTAGTTTTTACCGACTGTTTCTGCAGAAAAACGACCGTTTTCAACAACAAAAAATGACAGTTTTGACCCAGTCCTGACGCCCCTGGTAATACTAGATGAAGTGTATCGCAGCATGAATGGGCGTAACACTGTTCGAAGTGCCCAAGGCAGATAATTGCTCCAGGGGTTGTTCTAAAGTTGAGGGTCTATACCATCCATAGTTTCAAAGTCTCAATCTGATTTTTTTGGGATCCCAGAACGTAAGTGGAGGGATTCCTAGGACATTGCCAAAGTTGTCCGTCCGTCCGTCTGTAAGCACGATACCTCGCGAAGGGAATGAGATATTTTGATGAAACTTGGTGTAGGGGTTCGTTGTGTCAAGGGTAAGGTCGAGTTTGTTGATAGGCTTTGTAGCCCTATATTTAGGGGTGGGGGAGGGGGTTTAAATTAAAGGTCAAGCAAAATATTTTTAAACAGCTAATGAGACAGTCGATTATGAGGTAAGAAGACATGCTGAACATGATGGTGAAAACCATTTTCTTGCCGGACGGGTATTTCGCCCGGAATCCGGCCAAACCGGAAAGTTTGTTAAAAGTAAAAGTTTTATTTGAAGTTGATTGGATGCTCGATTTAGGGGTAAGAAGACATGCTGAACACGATGGTGAACACGTTTCGCCGGACAAGTAGTTAGCCCGGAATCCGGCACAAACCGGAAAGTCGTTAAAAGTAAACGTTTTATTTGAAGTTGATTAGATGTTCGGTTTAGGGGTGCTGAACACGATGGTGAAAACCATTTTCTCGCCGGGCAATTAGTTCGCTCGGAATCCGGCCAAAACCGGAAAATTGTTAAAAGTATTTGTAGTTGATTAGATATCCGATTTAGGGGTAAGAAGAGATGCTTAATCCGTGTATGACAATCATTTTTTACCCGGACATACAGTTCGCCCGGAATCCGGCTGGAACCGGAAAATTTGTTATAAGTTAAATTTTAATTTGAAGTTGATTAGATGTTGGGTTTAGGGGTAGGAAGACATGCTGAACACGATGGTGAAAACCATTTTCTCGCCGGGCAAGTATTTGGTCCGAAATCCGGCCAAAACCGGAAAAATTGTTACAAATATCTGTAGTTGATTAGACATCCGATTTAGGGGTAAGAAGAGATGCTGAATCCGTGTATGACAATCGTTTTTTATTGGACATATAGTTCGCCCGGAATCCGGCTGGAACCGGAAAAGTTTTTATAAGTTAAATTTTAATTTGAAGTTGATTAGATGTTCGATATAGGGGAAAGAAGATAAGCTGAGTTCGTTTTTTAGCTTTTTTTTTTGCCGGACAGGCGGTTCCGGAATTCGGCCGAAACCGGGAAATTGGCAGAAGTAAGGCAGGAAGTTTTTGTCAAAACAGATATGACTTACAGGGGTAAACACAAACATGCTGAATCCATATCTGAACTTGGTTTTCTCAGATGATCAGCTTTTTGGCCTTAACCTGTTTCTGACTTTTAATAGTAAAAATGTTCAAGGAGTCTAGCGAAGAGAAGACCCAATTGTCTGGATCAAATATTGAATTTTTGGGATCCCATCGAAACCTTTGGTCTTGTTGTATGTTGCTTCTATGGTGTAGATGAAACAATGAGCTCTACACAGTAACTTCGATTATCACAGACAAAGTTTTTTCAGAGTACGCTATATAAAAATAAACTTGTGTAATTCACAATCATTCGAAAATTTTTGACCTTTTAATCAATACAAAATGTCAAAACTATTCCTTTTCCCTGGGAGTGCTGAAGCTGGAAAAACTCGTGATGCCAATGTAGCTTTTGCCTAGAAAGAAAAAAAAACATATGACGTGTCTATCTAAGTCACAATTCCACAGACAGAAAGTTGTGTATGCCTGTTCTTTTTCTTGTCATCAGAGCGTTTGTTTCATGCTTGTCAACACCATCACCATTTGGTTAAAGGGGCTCTTCAGGGTGGCTGAAGTTTGCAACTATACAGACGAACTGAGTTTGGGATCCCGAAACGTAAGTGAGGGATGCCTATGGCATCGCAAAAATTGTCCGTCTGTTAGCATGATAACTCTGGAAAGGGTTGAGATATTTTGTTAAAACTTGACACGATGACTCTTTGGGTCAAAGTATAGTTCGAAGGTGGGCTCTGTAGTGCTATATTTATGGGTGGGGCAGGGGTTTCAAATTAAGGGAGGACAAAAAATATGTTTCATGCGAGTTGATTCAGAGGTGAGGATACATGCTGAATCCAAATATGAAAATAGTTTCGCTGGACAAGGAGTTTACTTGGAATCAGGCAAAAAGCGGATATTTTGGGAAAAGTAAGAGTTGTATCTGAAGTTGATTAGATGTTTGATTCAGGGGTAGGAGCACATACTGATTTCTGAATATGAAAATTATTTTCACGCCGGATATGTAGTTCGCGCTGAATCTGGGTATTTAGCATGAAGTTTTAAACTAAGCGATACATATTGAGGAGATATACTGTTGCAACTTTTGATCATACTAATGATAAACAAAAATGTGCATGCGATCAGTCTACTAATCTGCCAAACGGCATTTGCTGGTTCGAAAAGTCAGAATGCATCCGGCAAGGATCTGGTAACAGTTTAATAAAAATTTGTTGACCGATTTTCGAGTCTCTACCCTGCCCTTTATCCATAAAAGCGAAAGCTCTGCGTCGATGACGTCATATCTTACACCTAGCGCTCTGGGTTTACATGGCGGTAGGCACTAGGCAGATAGGCAGTCTGTCGCAGAGTAAAAGTGCACTTCGGCAACCATGATATCAGTTACACTGGTATGAGTTACCAATGTATCAGTTACAATCGTGTCAGTTACCAAGGTATCAGTCATCACGGTACCAGCTACAATGATATCAGTTACAGTGGCATCAGTTACCATGGTGTATATTTATCAGTGTAAGAATCTCAGCAACAAGTAAACATTCAATAGTACAAATTTACAAGGAGTCTGGCGAAGACCAGATATCTAGAAGATCCAGTTGTCTGGATCAAACATGACATTTTGGGATCCAGTCGAAACCTTTGGTTTTGTTCAAATTCAGGATACTTGCAGCCAAAAGCAGCAGAGCAGCATGTAAATCACTGTAAAGTCTGTGTCAAACCTGGATAAACCTAGTCCTAATCTATCCTTCAACTCTTCCTTGAAATCTGGTTTCTACCCTTTCATCATCCATACCAGCCAAGATTAGGGGCATGAAACATCCTTGTGCTAAATAGCAACCAATTTGAACTTGAAAAAAGATAAAATGAGACACTGAAAATAGGATGAAATCATCGCAGTATGATATATAAACTGATAATTATTCAGTGATGGTTCATTATCTCTGTATCCAGGCGTCACCGAACCGCATCTAGGTGGTGAGCAGAGGGGCTAGACAGTTGCAAGTAAAAATCCGAAGAAATGGAGAGTATCTGCAGTTTTTCAGTGTTAATGGTACTTTCGTGGTCTCAGTAAACCTATCACCAAGGATTAGTTGGTGAAAAATGTATTTCCAGGATAAACACTCACCTATTTACTAAAGCTCTCTGTGGAACCAGTCAGCGGGGTTTAGCAAACATGGCTGTAGCTGTGAGTCTACACATCTAGACACAATGCTGTGATGCACAGGTGTACTACAGGTCAGAATCCTGGGCTTTACTTGGTAGATAACATTGGAATTATGTGCATCTATTGGCCAGACGTCCCGTTTTCTGAATTTGCACCTGTAAAAAATTAGAGCATTTCAAGCAGCGTAGAAGTATTTCAATGCGCTACACTATAGTCTTAGCTTTATAGCACATAAATAAACAGCCTGACTGAATTTCAAGGACAGTCGAACATGATTTCTAGATAGCTAAACCTTAGGCTGAAGAAATACTTATAAACTGAAAGTAGTTTCTTTTGTTTTCGTATGTTGTCGATTATTAATCCTGGTTTAATTCTGAGACAATCATAGGTTCTCAAATAAATGGTCTTACTGCCTGTCAGACTAAATCACCATAGTCAACGTTTGAGAGTTGTATTGGGATCCTGAACAGCTAGAAAAAAAAGTTTGTTGTAAATGATTTTACTCAACCCTCCAATATTGTTTTGTATTGTAGTTTTTAAGCTTCTTCATTGCTATCCCACAATTCCCATTTATGCTATTCTCAAAACTATTCTCAAAACTTTACCCAAGTTGGAGTTAACCAGTCGGTTGTCTGTCTGTCAGGTTATGTCAGCAAGAAATTTCTGGTCAGAGAATGTCGTACAAATGTGATTCTAAAAGAAGGTTATAGTTTGTGACAAGTCTGGGGACCCTGACCTGATGCAAATATTTTTATTTACTCGAACAATCAATAATTTCTCATGTTACTAAAGTTTTTTGTGCAACCTACCTTACCATAATTGGTTTTGTTGTCTGTCTGTCAGACCTAATCAGCCTGAACTGGAGTCTCTTTTTCTACCTAGTTACCTAGACTACAGTAAGCTATCACGCACATACCAGTTTGAGGCATCTTCGTCATGTTTTAGTGGTTGACCTGCTGGCTCAACCCTTCTTGTACAGGAGGGATACCTGACCTCGTTTTTATACTACCTCGATTTTTGCCGCGAAAATGTTAAAATGAAATGTACATGATGTCCTGACAGTCAAGAGACAAAATATGACTTTTTGAACAGTCATATGTCCTCAAATATTCAAATTCTCTGCCTTTTCTTTGTTTTCAAGCTGTTTTGAAAAGGGATTTTCTAGCTATTGACTTTGCTACCTTTTTCATCATTTTCTAGTCAATCCAGGTAAGGTTAGAATGCAAGGATCATGTTTGAAAAGAAAATATTTGTAACAATAAGATTGAGCCAATATTTATTTATCCAATATGTAAACCATTCAGTTAGCTTCAGTCTAGTGTGTTTGTCATATTTATTGGTTCCTTTTTAAACCAGATAAATTATTCTGAAGGAAAGACGTGACCCCTCCTGTACCTCGAGAAGTTGAGGAATGCCTGGTACAATTGCAGTGCTCCAGCGCTGCCTGGGGGCATTTTCGATAGGGAGGATGCAGAGTCAAAATTTTCACCGGCAATTTAATGACAATTTGACCATTAGGCTAGATTGTTTTAAGTTTTAAACCAGTTTTAAGTTACTTTAAAATGTTAAAATTCAAAAATAAGATTTTGTAAATACAACTAATCAAAAAGAGCAGCTCGGCAGCTGATTATGCAGCTACTAGGCGTCACTTTTGCGAAGAACACTTGGACAGTACATGCCTATTGCTGCGGCCGAACTACCAAACCCAAGACCAAATTCAACTGACCGCTGCAGGCGAAGTTCTGATATTTGCATTTTCTTTTTCTGCCGAACTCAACTGCTTCCCATGCAAATCCTAGCTTTTAATGTGGACCAAACATTAAGACCCAAGAACTTTCAGAATTGTCAAGAACGGAGAGGGTGAAACCCTAACAGCAGCTTTAAGCATTTTTCTGCCAATATTTAACCATTTCCACGACAGGTTCTTGAACAAATGTTTCTCCAATCCCAGGCCTAAAACCAGATAAAAAGGCACCTTCTAATAGAGAATATTATGAAACCCGTTGTAGTTTCCCAAGCATCCAGTTTCCCCTTTCCAAAGCATCCCAAATGAAAGCAAGGGCTAACCGTGAAATCATAGTGTTTTTCTTCACTTGTGCATCTACTCTGAATGCCAATAGTGACAAAGCCGATTTACGTCAAACCATGCCCTGCAGAATTTTTTTGAAAATCAACCTGCTTTTCAGCTATAATAGAGAGAACTGGAGACAAAAATAGAGTTTTTGAATAAAGATTAAATGTTGAGATAATAAGTAGTAGACCAAAAAAATAAGTAGTCAAGGTAAGTAAATACAAAATTTGGTAAGTAGAAAAGGCTGAAAATAAGTATCCTACTTCCAAAATAAGTAGAAGTGGAAGCACACTCAAAACACTCCGCCTTTTCAAAATGGCTGGTCATAAATAAATTACTTACTTACTTACAGAGCCAACTGTTGTTGTTGATTTACGTCGCCTCTCGTCTACAGCCAAACTAGATACAGCACTTCGATATTTTGAATATTGCCACGCACCAACGGCAAAGTTCTTTGAAACATACGTAGCGGCAACGTAGAAATTCGAGTAACAACTTGGAAACACTGGCAATCTCACGATCACCGTGAAAAATGGTCGAAGACCGCTAACTTCGAGATAAAGGATTTTTTATCATAAAAGGTTTCGGATGAAAGCAGATCTACTAGGGGGAGGGGTGGAGTCGAGAAATAGCTCATTAGGTCGCTGAAGCTTTAATAATTGTGAGTTGAGACCGGTGTTTTAAATATGATGAAAATAAATCAAGAGCACGACCTCTTATTCCACAACGATTTAACTTATGGAGTAAAATTTCATGAGAAATTGTATCGAATGCTTTTTCCAAATCCAAAAATATTGTCGCTGGTATAAGTTTTTTAAGTTGGGCTCCGCCTATTCTTTGTTTGAGTGTGCACCCTACCATTAAAGTTGGCAAGCCCTCAAAGACTTAATTCTAAGTTACAGTGATAGACCACGGAGACTAATTTTCTTACCCTCAGATTCATAGAGATCAAATAAAATGTACACCAATTTGCACTACTTTTTAGCCCCTTACGAACCCCTTCTAGCAACCGATTCCTACTTACAAGTCCATCTACATCTCATCTCACACATAGTACTAAATTGTTTTCAGTTCAAATACAGCAGAAGCAAATAATAGGATTAATAGGTACACCAACTAGCAAAATTTACAAGCCCCTCATCGCCGAAAATGATTATGGTCTAACAGTCGATTTCTGCTTACAAGTAAAACAAAACAAGAGAAGATCCGAAGTAGGGACTAAATTGACTTTACACCCAGTTGAACTTTATCCTTATATTTCGAAACTATGTCGTTGTTTTATATTATCATTTGCCGAAAATGATTATGGTATAACAGCCGATTGTTACTTACTACAAGTCCCTGACATGTCTCACAATTGGGTTCCACCTATTCTTTGTTTGGGTTTGTACCCTACCACTAAAGTTAACAACCCCTCAAAGACTTAATTCCATGTTACAGTGATAGACCAAGGAGACTGGTTTTCTTACCCTCTGATTTATAGAGATATAAAAAATGTGCACCAATTTTAACAAGTTTATAGCCCCTCATGAACCCCTTCTAGCAACCGATTCTTACTTACAAGTCCATCTCCCCGTGACAGACATGGTACCAAATTGTCCTCACGATCAAATATACAAGAAAGAAATAATATGATTAATAGGTACACCAACTACCAACTTTGCTAACCCCTCATTGCCGAAGATGATTATGGTCTAACAGCCGATTGTTGCTTACAAGTACCCTATATGTTTCACGATTGGGATCGGACTATTTTTGGTTTCAGTGTGTACCTCACTACTGACGTTGTTAACCCCTCCAAACTTTCGAACTGTTGTATCTCTATTTTTGTACCAAAAAAAGATGACATTAAATTTGATCAGCTCATCAAAATCTATCAAATTTCGTTGAAATTTTTTTTTTATCTGTATTAGTTCAAAAGTTGACTTTTTTGCCGTAGGCCAACTTTCTAATATCACCACTTAGAAAGGAGCAAAGGATAAGCTCTAATTTCTTTAGCAGCCCATCTGATATCATTTCTCTTCCTCACTCCCAAGTGTAACAAATGGGAATGATAAACTCAGCTGCAATCACGAACAGAAATGGGTAGAAACAATAGATGGTAGTACTTTCGGACCCGTGGGAAAATTAAACTTTTTTTAATCTGTAAATCTTTCTATTTATCACTCAAAGAAGATATATTGGCTGTAGGGCCAGGGAACTGCCGCACATATTTCGCACTTATAGATTTTAGTCCATCTTCAGTTTAAGATTGGTGCCTGTCTGCTTGCCTGCTAGATCGGAGCTTTCTACTCGAAAGCAGAAACAATGTTGATGAAACAAAAGCTTGGCTGGATAACTTCAGACAGTCCTCTCTGACATAGGCTATACAACTCCACTTCACTTCACCCACAGTAGGCTCTGGCTCAATTACAAGCCAAAAACCATCCATTTTGGCCGCAGGCAAGAGTTTTACGGAGCTTTCCGAAATGTAATGTCATATTCATCATCCGGCCTAAGGTCCACACTTTCCGTAAAAACCGCATACGTTAGGCCTTTACCGTCTTCTAGTAGTAAGACGAAACTGAGCGACTAGGAAATAAAAAAAACAAAACAAAAAACACAAAAAAAACAAAATGTTGCACTCGCAACACAGTCACTAAACGTTCAATCCTTGGAAATCAAGGAGTTCTGACGCTCATGGAGTGAAGGAAGGGATAGGTCTGTTAGTAAAGACTGCTACTCACCTCCATTTCGCTCCTCATTCTGCTGAAACGCTTTGGAATAATAGCCCGAAAGGAACTGGACTACTTGGAATGGCTGGTGAAGACGACACAAGTTCAAAAGCTGATATGCAATAGAGGGAACGTCTGTCGGCAAAAACGCGGAGAAGAGCAAAGAAACGCGTTCAACCAAGCGCTTGACGTATCCAGCGGACATGTGGAGCTCCCTAAAGACACACCAGAAGGTTGAGCAGTTTCAAACTGGTTCAAAAATAGATTTCTAGTTATACTGAAATGGTACATCAGATTTGTGAACTCATCCTTTCCTGATGTACGCAATGGTAGCCTACTATTTTAGCATTAAAAACATCGAGCATGGAGAGCAGAAACGGCGGTCTACTATCTGCAAATCAAAGCTGCGTTTTATTTGAGACAGTTTGAGTCTTGTCAAGGTCTTGTCTCGCAATTGCCGTTTTATTTACCAGTCTTGTCTGGGAAATGCCGTTTTATTTGTGACAAGGCATGACAGTTATATCTTCTTGTCAACATTAAGGTCTTGTTTTGTGACTAGCTTTTTAGGATCCCAAAACGTACGTGATACCTATGACATCGCAAAAGTCGTCTGTCCGTCCGTCTGTAAGCACGATAACTCTCGAAGGGAATGAGATATTTTGATGAATTTTGGTGTGAGGATTCTTCGAGCCAAGGAAAAGGTCAAGTTCGTAGATGGTCCGATAGCTGCATATTTAGGGGAGGGTTTTCAAATTAAGCGACAACCACAGGAGGACCATCCACCTTTGTCGCTGGACAATGCGATTTGAGGTAATTTTTTTAAAAACTAATGAGATAGTCGATTAAGGGATAAGAATACGAATATGAAAACCATTTTCTCGCCGGACAAGTAGTTCACCCGGAATCCGGCCAAAACCGGAAAGTTTGTTAAAAGTAAAAGCTTTATCTGAAGTTGATTAGATGTCCGATTTGTGAGTAATAAGACATGCTGAGTCCGAATATGAAAATTATTTTTTCGTCGGAAAGTAGATCGACCGTAATCCGGCCAAAACCGGAAAATTTGTCAAAAATAAAAGTTTAATCTGAACTTGATTAGAGGTTCGATTTAAGGACAGAGAAACATGCTGAATCCGAATATGAAAATTATTTTCTCGCCGGACAAGTAGATCGCCCGGAATCCGGCCCAAACCACAAAATTTGTTTGAATTTCATTAGGTGTTCGATTTAAGGGTAAGAAGACATGCTGAATTCGTGTTTGACAATCATTTTCTACCTGGACCGCATAGTTCACCACAAATCCGGCTGAAATCGTAAAATTTGTTAAAAGCTGAAGTTTTAGCCGAAGTTGATTAGAGGTTCGACATAGGGTAAGGAGATACGCTGAATCCGTTTTTGAACTTAATTTTTTGCAAGACAAGTAGTTCCCCCGGAATCCGGCTGAAACCGAAAATTTGGCAGAAGTAAGGCAGGACGTAAGACAATGACGCCGGCTATAGGGGTAAACACACATGCTGAATCCATACTTGAACTTGGTCTTCTCAGATGATTAGCATTTGCCTTAATCTGTTTCTATATTTTATTAGTGAAGTGCTCAAGGAGTCTGGCAAGACTAGACATCTATAAGACCCGATTGTCTGGATCAAATATTAAATTTGTGGGATCCCATCGAAACCTTTGGTCTTGTTGTTCTTGTCACAGATAACCGCAAACAGGTGTAAACTGGGTTTCATTTGCGACAATTGTCAGAAGAATCACCCACCTGACAAGGACTAAATAGAAGAGCATTTAGCCATAAAAGCGAAGACGAGACAAGTGAGAACCAAATAAAACGAGACAAAAATTATTTAACCACTTCAAAAGTGAAATTATGCATAATGAACATACTTACACCGCAAATGCGATTACTTCTGCACAATTCTTGCCATTTATCGGAAGGGCCAGTAATCTCTCAATGACCTCTTCTCTCTCATTGCACTTCCAGATGGTATTGAGAATTTCTGAATTTCCACTGGAATCAAACAATGCACTTATAAGTTATTATATATTCTTACTCCATATTTGTTATAAAACCAACACAACAAAAAATTATACTCGAATCAAAAGGCAAAGTTTGTACGACAAATAACAAATAATAGGTGCGGAAGCGCTCAAACGGGAAGTATGAAAGCCTGAAATGCCGATTGCCATTTAATCTCAATCTTTAACTTGCAGTGACTTTGTTCTTACCACCGAATACACCGGAAAAAAATAACAGGTACACCAACTAGCAAAAGCTGCAAACCCCTCATTGCCGAAGAGGATTATGAGCTAACAGTCGACTGTTGCTTACAAGTCCCCTACATGTCTCACGACTGGTATCGCCTATTTTTGGTTTCAGTGTGTACCTTACTACTGAAGTTGTCAACCCCCTGAAACTTTCAAACTGGTGTATCTCATGAAGAAATTTTTGTACAAAAAGATAGATGACACACACTTTGATCAGCTCATCAACTGCTATCGATTGCCGTCGAAAAAAACATTCTACCTGTCTTAGTTCAAAAGTTGACTTTTTTGCCGTAGGACAACTTTCTAACGTCACCACTTAGAAAGAAGCAAAGGATAAGCTCTAGTTTCTTTAGCAATGAGAGAATACAATGAGAGAATACCATTTCTATACCGCAATCCAAAGTGCAAAAAAAACGAATGACAAAATCAGCTGAAATCGCGAACAGACATGGATAGAAACAATAGACGGCAGCACTTTCGGACCCGTGGGAAAAAGCCACTTTTTTGTTTCTGTAGATTTTTCTATTTATCACTCAAAGAAGATATGTTGGCTGCGGGGCCGGGTAACTGCCGCATATATTTAACACTTATAGATTTTAGTCTATGTTCAATTTGAAACTGGTGCTTGCCTGCTTGCGTGCTAGAACGGAGCTTTCCACTCGAAAGCAGAAACATGGTTTGATGAAACGAAAGGTTCGCTACACAACTTCATATAGTCCTCTCTGACATGGGCTATATAACTCCACTTCACTTCGCACACAGTAGGCTCTGGCTCGAGGACAAGCAAAAAACTTCCTTATTGGCCCCAGGCAAGAGTTCTACGGAGCTTTTCAAGATGTAATGTCATATTCATCAATCCGGCCTAAGGTTCACACTTTCCGTAAAAACTGCTCAGGTTAGACCCTTACCAGTTACCAGGAATAAAATGAAATCGGCGGCATAAAAAAAAAAAAAAAAAAAATGAGGACAAAACCAAAGTGTTGCTCTCGTAACCCAAATAATGAATGAATAAATAAGAGGAATTCCAGCACGCCATTCATTTCAACTTTTGCTAAAGAAAGCCAATCCTCGGTACCAGCTTCTGACGACGTATGTGCTCAAGACAACTTAAACTGAGCGTCGCAGTCGAAAGATTTCACGCTTTTAATGGAGCCGAGACCATAAACAGAGAATAGGATACTACGGACGGCCCCTTTTTTCAATCAGACTTTTTTCTAGCAAAATTCAAATAATTCCCATTTAAATTGTGCGTGTAACGTCGCTAAGATCCTAAGCAACAGATTCTAACGTATTTACTCTGACAAGCTCAAAACATACAACTGTCATTCTAACAAGCTCAAAATATACGATTGGTTTGTAACATATGACTGAGAAATGACATGAGAAAATCTCTACGTAACCATACTACCAAAAATGGCACTTGCAACTGAAATCCACGATTAAGTACCTTATCTGGCAAGCTCAAAACTAATATCCGACTAGAAATTCTGATCGTAAATACGACAAGAAAAAGGCGATTTACGTCTGGGGAAATTGACGATCTGCTCAGATTCTTGCACGCTAAAATATACGACTACCATTCTGACAAACTCAGAACACACAGTTGTGAATCTGATAAGCACAAAACATACAACTAGAAAAGCTCTTCGTAGCCATACGACTAGAAAATGTCATTAGCGGGTGAAGCTCAAAACATACAACTACAGACAAGCTCAAACATACGACTGAGAGTAGCCTAAGATTCTCTGAAGCATGGGGGGGGGGGAGGGGTATGTCACACACACACCCGTGCCCCCCTCGAACCACCTCTGTGTCAAGTTATGAACTTTAGTCATTGAGCAATCTGGGACCAGTTGCCCATGAATCGGGAGGGCTGGGGGACATGCAACTCCAAAAGACTCAGATCACAGTATCTCTAAAAACACTAAATTTAATTGCTGTACTTTTAACAGGGGCAGAAAAAGCTGCCAAAAGGCACTTCCCAGTCCTAGGGTATGTAATTAGCCTAGACAAAATTTCTCCATCCAGCCTCCACCTATTGTTGACTCACTATTGCACTGGAAGGGTGCGGAGGAAGAACACTCAAAATGCAGATCTAGACCCCAAGATTAACAAGTAATCATATCTGGGGATGGGGGCAGCCACCCCTGGCTTTCCAAGGCTGTCAAGACCATCCACGGCAAAACAAAAAATAGCCAGAAAAATTTTCTAATCAGTATTGTGACATGCAGCTGCATAATTTCAATTTACAAAAAGATCAGTCATGATAAATTTAACTTTTTTTATGCGAAATTCGCCGATCGAGGTCTGTGAATCCAGTTTGAAACTAGGTCAACTGTATGTTTGAACAGAGAGTAAAATGTTATCGGTATCGTAACATGGTTTTGAGTGTCACGATATTTTTATCCTGTGTAGCTGAGGGCATCCTTGGGCTTGGAAAATCAACGGGGGGGGGGGCACAGCCGAGTTGTTGGGAGCACAGAATAGAGGCATCCAGAACAAGACAAAAGGTTTTGATGGGATCCAAAGGGGAATATTTTTCGACCAACATCTCACTTACTCAAGGATGGATCCGGTCCCGACCTAAAATGGGAGTGTTTTGGCCTTTTGCTTGACAAGTTGGGATTTCATATTTTTCTTCACTAACATTCAAAGAAGCATCGAACTATCTCTACTGTACCTCAACTGTGTGTATGTTAATAGGAAATCCAAGAGTTAGAGACCTAATTTTGTATTTATTCAAACAATGTTTACAACGAATATACGTCAGCTACAATTCTTCATCAGCGATATTTCGGCCCTTCTTGGCAAGTGTCCTCGTCAGGCTGTCAAACTTCTCGGTCAACGTCGGGGAAGGAAATAAACCTGTAATCAGGTAATTATCGCTGATGAAGAATTGTGGCTGACATATATCCGTCGTAAACATTGTTTGAATAAATGTTTCAAAGTCAGCTTGGGCTCAAAGAATATTTACTGATTTTGTACCCTAGCCACTAGGTTTAAGTCTAGACTATGGACCCTGTATGTAGACCCTGTCTAAGGTAGTCCCCTAAGCCGCGCTGGATTCAAATTAGGCGGCGCGCGCCAAAAAATTTATCAGTGTTTGCTCTATTTTAGCATTTTTAAGAATTTTTTGCAATTTTCCAGCAAATTTCTTCAGTTTTCCCCCAAAATCGTCAGCGTTGTTACGTTATAGTTGTATTATGGCATTAGCGTTCTGTCCAAGTGCCATATCGCGATCGTCTTGGTGGTCCCTCTGTCTCACTTTTGCTAGTTCGGGCAAAGTAAGACGATGAAACTTGACAAGCTTCTGAAGGACTCGGCTGAATGCCCGGCGAAAACCATGTTTTCGCGGATTAATGTGGGGGTGGAGGGAGAGGGAACACGGAAACTTGCTACCTGCGTGACCCGAGTCGAAAGTAACTTTATGTTGTTGTGGGAGGACATACAAGAACATACAGGGGACCAAAGGAATGTAGGGATTGGTATGAATGGGTCCCAGATGGGTGATTCTGAAGTAGAGACCGGATCCAACCTCGGTACAGGGAGTCAGAACTTCTTCCGGAAATACTCCGACTCGAAGCTTGGTGTCTTATATAAAGAAAAGCCCTATAAGATGAGACATTTAATTTTTCCGAAACTTTACGGGTAAAGGGGGAGGCCCGGAAATCGTTGCACATGCGCAGGTACCAACTGTACCGTACAAAGGTCATGGGTAATGCAGACTTTATTTTGAGGTCCAGACCGAATCCGGCTTCGGTAGGGGAGTTGGGTGTCACCGAAATTTGCCGGATGATCTCCGATGCACGGGAAATTTGTTCGGTAATAAGTGCCGTGGATGCAAAATTTGCGGGTCCGAATCGCATCCGATTACCTTGGTGGGATGGAGGGGAGGCTTGTTATCCTGCATGGGGACCAAATCGGATGGAGGGAATGGGATAACACTTGGTCATGTGTCCACGATCCGGAAGTGCTTCCACTTGAGTAAAACTCGGTGGTTGATAGGAGCAAATGCCCTAGACTTGATATTTATGTGTCCGAATCGCATGTGGATACGGTGGAGGGGGGGGGGGGGGAGTCCGGAATTTGTTTGGTACGGATACGGACCAAAAGGAGAAAGTGATGAAAATTGGACGGTAGAAAAGTCATGGGCCAGATGTGCCATTTGACGTCTGGGCCGGATACGACCAAAGACTAAGTAGATGGCAATGGAATACAATTCAAGTGACTTTACCATGACAATTCAGCTAGTTTATTTGTCACGGTACTAGTCCCTTGTATAAAATTTGATCAACCTAACACCTACCTAGTCCTGTGACATGGAGATGTGAAGTGTTTAGATAGATTTGTCTTCGGCGGAATCACTGTTCTTACGGCCGGCTTCTTCGGGACTATTATAGTGGTTTGCGATCTGTGTTCAAAAGCCCCGCTGTACCTCAGTGGTAGAGCAATGGACTAAAAGTCGGAGATCCTGGGTTCAAATCCCGGCTGAATAGCATTTTTGTCTTTTAGTTGAAACGGATAGGACCTCTTCGGGATAGATGAAAGTTTGCTGGAATTTTTCGGAAGTTTTCATGAAACTTGATGGGTTTTAGGTGCAAATGCTCTAGATGTTGTCTTTACCCGATAGAAACCCAGTGGAGGATTTTGACTAGAAGTACTGGAAGAGCTGAAATATCATATGGCACTTGCAAGGGTATGTACCATCAAGGGCGTCATGACTGGGGGGGGGGGGGGGAGGAGGGGGGACGCCGTGATCTGATCCTCCTGATCAGATCACGAGTTCGACATTTGGACACGTCACAAAGAGATGACATCCAGGAACCCCCTCTAACTCCCCAACCAAAGTCGGATTCCGTCATGGCCCCAGAATTACATATCTAGGACCCATGGCCTTGTACCGTTCGCGGTATCTGTGGTTCAAGATCAAGGATTGCTCACCCCCCCCCCCCCCACGGATGGTCGGATCCGTAAAAGAAGGATTCGCTGATTACCGGTCGGGTCCTTTACATGCATGCCAAATTTTATGGTCTCAGCTTGTATGGAAATGCCGAAACTCGCAAAGGGAGACAAAGGGAGGGACGAACCAACAGAGAGACATAATGGTCGCTGTACGGGACTTGAGTCAGAGGCTGCAAGCTACGAAGCTGCAAAAGGGGACAATTAAAAGCAAGTGCCATACAATTCGATCGGATTTGTTTGAAAGGTGGTCCGAGGCCAAAATCATGAGTGACGAATCAAATGTTATGGAATCGTTAAGCAAGGTCCTAGAAAGGTTATCATTGATGGATGAAAAAATGGATGGAATAAGACAGTCAACGATGTCAGTGGAATTAAAGTTGTCGGCTCTATCAAAAGACTTGAAAGCCGAGCTCACTTTGGTGAAGGCTGACGTTTTGGATACAAAGAAGAAGTTACAAGCAGTGTCTCAAGTACAGGATAAGCACGAAGCGCATATTGCCGCTCTGGATCGAGAATCTAGACGTCGCAATTTGATTTTTTATGGTATGCGTGAGAGTAGGCCCAACCAAAGAAATTTTAAGGATGAGGTTGCGAGCGTAATCTCAAGTTTCCTGCCTAGCTCCCGTATTACAAGTTACGAGATTGACCAAGTTATCAGGATTCCATCGAAGCAGAATCCGCGCCCAGTGCTAGTAAAGTTTGCTAATACTACGTCCAGGGACACAGTTTTGAGGAACGCACGCGAGTTCGGAAAAGCTAAGATTTACGTTACTCCGGACCTTACTCCTGAAGAGAGAGACAAAAAGGCGCAGCTTAAGCCCATGTATCAGGAGGCTAAAGAAAACAATTTGAACCCCAAGTGGCAGGGTACTAAGCTACTAGTGAGAGGAGAAGAATTTGAATACGACAGAAATAGCAAAGAGATCAAATCTAGGAGGGTTGGAGGTCAGGTCATCAATGAGTTCGGCCCACATGGTTCCAACGATGAGTCTGACATGGACAGCGATTCAGACACGGTTGTGGAGGTATCTAAGCAGATCATGAACACGACTCCCAAGGGAGCAGCCTCCTCAGCCAATGGGCAAAGTGTTAGAAGGAAGTTGTCCGATATTATAAGCCCAAATGACAGTAACAGTACCGTCTCCCGGAATGATGTGCAAAGGAGGGGGCCCGCCCATAAAAAGACATACAGTGATATCATACGTGACCAAAACGCGAGTTATGAGAGATACAACATCCGTAGTCACGATTACTATAGGTTGGGAGGAAACACGTCGAGTGAGCCCCCGACTGGCCCTCCCCAGTACCAGGATTCCACGTACGAGGCAGGCTCTTCGCGTGCGTATTCACGAGTAGAATAGGAAAACGGAGGCCATGAGCAAGGTGTTGTGGGTCTGAAAGCGGTAGTTTGGAACGTGCAGGGATTCACAGTCGCAAAGTGGGAGGAACTGACAAAGAACAATCCCGGTTATTATGATATAATATGCCTAACGGAAACTTGGGGCGAAGTATCTACGAAGGTGTTTACGAAAGAATATTTAGTCTTCGAAAAATGTAGGAAAGTAAGCAGAAACGGGAGGATGTATGGGGGAGTGTCTGTATTATTTAGAAAAAATGATTATTTTTCGGTTAAGGATGATCAGAGTAAATCAGAAAATATTATTTGGATTAGAGTCGAGTCTCGGAATGTGAAATTGCTTGTATGTTGTATATATGTGCCGCCTCAGACAAGTTCTTATGCTAATGAAGATACTTGGCGGTTACTGGAGGTAGAAACCAGATTACTGCGACAAAAATATCATGGCCACGGTATTGTCATTTGCGGAGACTTTAATGCTTATACGAGTGATTGTCTTGAGAATTTTGAGTTGAAGTTAGGTATTGAGGATCCTTGCCAGTCTCGTAGTGTGAATGAGAACGAGCGTGTTGATTACGTTGAAGAATATGGTCTTAGGATAAGTAGGGACCAGGCACGAAGAAAAAACACATGGGGCAATAATTTACTGAATTTTGCGGGCAATGAAAGTCTTTTGATTTTGAATGGAAGGGTAGGTACTGATAAACTGGAGGGTGGGGAGTTCACTTGTTTTTCGGGGAATAAACCCAGTGTAATTGACTATATATTGGTAAGTGTGTCTCTTTGGCCGCGATGTGTTAACCTTAGAGTATTGAATGCTTGTGGTTCAGATCATGTTCCGGTGGAGGCGTATTTCAGTTTTTGTGGTTTGCAAGTTGAGAGGAAAAGTAATGAAATAGGTATACTCCAGAATGGGCAAGATTTAGGTATGTTAGTGCGAAGACCTCTAACATTAGAAGGAGTTAGCCAACAACAGGTGGAACTTCAGCTATCAGAACTACAAGTTTGGGATAAGTTAGGTGTAGATGTAACTAAAGAAGACATAGAACAAGGTATAGCTCTCTTAGTTGATAAGGTTTATGAAGTAGGATCAGGACTAAGTAAACCCCAAAGTAATAGGAAACGGATAACTAAGGGCAGAGGTAAGGGTTTCTTTGATCATGAATGTTCCCAGGCTAGAGAAGAGGTAGTTCGTTGTTATTTGTTGATGAAGAAGGATCTATCTGGTTGTCGTAATGAGTTAGTAATTAGTTATAAGAATACTAGGAAGGTATATAAAGATTTGTTGAAGAAGAAAAAATGGTTAAAAGAGCAGGAGGAGAGGAGCCAGCTGGTTAAAAATTTTAAGAGCAAGGATAGCTCGGCGTTTTGGAAGGGGGTAAAAAATTTGATTGAAGGTCATCCGTCTAATAGCCAGACGCCACCAGCAGCTTCTTGGCCAGAATACATTGAAAATCAAGAGGGCGATTGTATGGAAGAAGATCCGGTTCTGTCTAATATGGAACAGGAACTGCGTAACCAGGCGTATTATCCAGCGAAAGAGGAAGATTATGAATTGTTAGGAGAAATAGGTGAAGAGGAGGTTTGGAAGGCTTTAAAAAAGATGAAAGGAAAGTCAGCTCCAGGTATTGATGGAATACCCGCGATGTTTTGGAAGTGGGGTAAGTTTTATGTGATTCCGTTGTTGGCCCAAATTTTCTCTTGTATCGTAGACAAAGTTTGTTGGCCTAAGCAGTGGCATATTTCAGTAGTCACGCCCATATTAAAAAAAGGAGATAAAAGTAAGCATGAAAATTATAGGGGAATTCACTTAGGGACTACGTTAAGTAAGCTGTTTTGTAAAGTAATAGATGTTAGATTACAGGATTGGCTAGGAAAGAATGATAAGTTGAGTAGAGTCCAGGCAGGTTTCAGGGAGGGGTATAGTACGGTTGACCAGATTTACACGTTGAGTATTCTAGTTAGGAAACATTTATCTGTAAGGAAGGGAAGGTTATACGTAGGTTTCGTGGATTTGAAAGGAGCGTTTGATAATGTAAAGCGAGGACTCTTAGTTAAGACCCTTATGGATATAGGATTGCCTGGTAAGCTAGTCATGCTCATAATACATATATACTCCAGTATATATTTTGTAGTTCGGGTAGGCAGGGATTTGTCTCGTAAAATTCGTTCCCGGAAGGGTGTTAAGCAGGGATGCACACTGTCGCCGAAACTGTTCTCCTTATATATTAATGATTTGGAAAACGTTATGATGAATAATGGAGCCCCCACGGTAAGCCTAGACGTGATAACACTTTGTATGTTACTGTTTGCAGATGACATTGCCCTGATTGCAGATTCCCGACAATCTCTTCAAAAATTATTTGATATGTTAGAACAATACCTTCAAATTAAGGAATTAGAGCTGAATGCTAAGAAAACGGTGGTGGTGGTATTTCGGAAAGGGGGTAAGGTAGACCAGGAACCTCGGCTAAAATTTAAAGGTCAAGATCTAGAATATAGTGATGAATTTACATACCTAGGTTGTAAGTTGAAGTTTAATGGAAAATTTTCTAGTCAGTTTGATTTTAGTTGGAAAAAGGGAATACGTAGTATAAATATGGTTCTTAGGAGTAAGTTAAGTAGGATTGAAAATATGAAGCTACAGAAGCATGTGTTTAATACAAAGATTATCCCTGCTATGCATTACGGTTCTGAAGTATGGGGTTTTGGTAGAAGTGAGAAGATAGAACAGCTACAGCTAAGATATTTTAAGAGAATTTTAGGTGTTAGTAATACAACGAGTACAGTAGTCATTACAGGAGATCTAGGACTATCAAGCCTACGGCGTAAGCGATGGATAAGTATGATAGGGCTATGGGAGAAGTTGTTGCAATTACCGCGTATTAGAATAGTTAAAGCAGCTTATAAGGAATGTATAAGGGACGAGTCGCCAGACTCTTGGACAAATAATATTAAGGACATATTAGACAATTGTGGTTTTTCAATTTGGTGGAACGCAGGTGATGGACCAGGACTACCTGTTGGAGAGGTTGCACGCGCGGTGGCAGGTAGACTTTTGGACCAGGAAATTCAAGCATGGCACCTGGCGAAAAGTCTGTCACCTTCTTTAAGGTTTTATACTTCAGCCAAAGAGACACGGGGAGAAGAGGTTTATTTTTAGGCTGGGATTAACTGGGTGGATCTTAGAATTTTAATTAGTTGCCGGGCTGATTGTTTGCCATTGGGAAAACGGAGGAAATATTTGGGGAATAAATTAGGACGTACTGGTCCCTACTTTTGCCCTATGTGTGGTAGCGAGAATGAGAATTTGTTACATCTGATGTGTGAATGCCGTGAGCTAGGTGACCTGCGGGTTGAGATGTTTGGGAATGCAACTACAATAAATGATGAAGTATGGATGATGAGCGTTATTGGAAGTAAGTGTTTTCAAGATTTGAAGAGGCTGGTAAGGTTCCTAAAAATAGCTCTAGCCCACAGAGAGAATTTTCTTTAGTTTAGTTCTACTATTTCGTTCAAGTGTTCAAGTTTTTTTTTTTTTTTTTAACCATTTTTGCCATGGCCTCAGGCTTTTTGCGCAATAAATTCTATTCTATTCTATAGGCTGCATGCTGCTTTACTATAAACAAAATTTGTGAAATGGGGAATCCCCAGTATTCGAGGGAGTGTCTAGGGAATTTCGAATGTCCAGCAATCAAGGGGATTTCAAGAGGATTGAAACGTTTTCCGACGTTCAGTGAAATTCCAACTTCCTAGCTTGTCCGGAAGTGTCTGAACTAGCAAACTCTGGACAGAGGGACGGACCAGCAGGAAGTACGGTCGCTATTCGTCACTTTGTTGACTTATAGCTAATACAGATTTTTTTGTATAAATAATAGACATGACTGCCGCCACAACCAGGCCACAATGATGACTCTTTCTGCTCATTTGCTGATGGCTAAACTAGAACAACAACCTGGAGCCCTTGGAAGATAAAGCTCAATAGATCAAACTTCAAAATTTTCACCTCAATAGATTGGGCGGCATAATTTTACCGGCGGGCAGCCACCGCCGACCCCAAGGGCGGTGCGCCGAGATGTTTTCGGCGGCGGCCCGCTGAGCTATTTTCGGCGGCGCGCCGCCGACTTTTGGCGTGGCTTCGGGGACTAGTCTAAAGATCCTAGGCTGCAGGTTAATGACAGATTGAGGCCAACATGTGATAGCAATAGAACTACAGGAGGGGTACCTCAACTCATTTTTATACTACCTAGAATGTTGCCGCGAAAATGTTAAAATCAAGTGTACATGCTGTCCTGACAGTCAAGAGGCAAAATGAACAGTCATGTGTACAAAAATATTCACTACGCTACCGAGCATGGTAAGCAAATAGTTACTATTAGCCTAGCCTAGTTACTATTTAGAGAAGGTTGGAAAAGTCAGCATAGTAACTTTTCTTGAGGATAGAATGGAAACAGTAACTAATAGTTACTATTGTTAGAAGGGCGGAACACGCTCAATATTTATTTATCCAGTATGTAAACCATTCAATTGGCTTCAGCCTCGCATGTTTGTCATATTTGTTGATGCCTTGACTTTTCAAGCCAGATAGATTATTCTGAAGAAAAAAGCTTCTCTTGAAATTTGAAATCTTGTTTGAGGTGAGTTTGCATACCGTTCCTGTAGAACTACAGTAGAGGTATGCTTATGTAAACGTTTGCTAACAGTAAACGATCACCGAAGACAAAACTAAAACCCAAACCAGGCATTTTTTCCTATAAATACTAGTAATAATCCCTCACGCTTTTGTCACTTTTTGAATATTTTGCTAATTCACCATTCAACTATGAAAGTGACTCAGCTGACACCTCTGTTTTGTTTTTTATAATTTGAAAAGTTTACCGGGCGGAACGCACCTTCAATGGAGAAGATGCCGGTCCGAACCGTCTGATGCCTTCAAAAGAGGAAGGACCTTTTTAATAAATTCAAAATCAAAGCAATTTAATTGTATTTCTGCTTCAAGTTTGTGCCAGGATAACCCTGAAATAGTTGGCTGTTAGCTGATATCAAGTTTGTTATTTTTCTTTTCCATTTTACTTTTTTATATGCAAGTAAGAAAGCCAAGGTAGTGGAAAAGTTTAAAAAGTGTTCAAATAAGCATACCTCTACTGTAGATAGAAAAGAAGTGAATTGCATACCTAATAATAAACAATAAACTCCATCCAATAAAGATCATATCTAACCGTGCTCTGTCTGACCACCCTAGAACTCTTAGACTTTAAATATTTTTTCATCCTGCTCTGAATTGAGTAGTGTAATATGGGGGCTGAAGGAGAGAGATGTTGGACCTTCGGACCTCTGGTCCTGTACTGTATAATCGGTAGTGTGGAGGAGGCACGTGGGGTCTATCTCCTAGGGCGTTATAGAGTCAAACAAACTAGAGTGCGAGTATAGGTTTAATAAACATTACGACTTACTAAATACATGGAGAGTGTGCACTTGTAGTTTCACTATAACACTGTTACCTTAAGACTGGCTTAAGATCGACTGACTTCCTTTCTACATATATCTTTGCCCTTATATAGTTGTATTTCCTTGGAACGCTTCCGCTTTTATTAGAGCTCCTTGGAGCATGATACTGGCAGCACTTGGCAAAGGAAACAAAGTAAGGGAATGGAGGCTTCTGCGACAAAATAAGAACTTTGCGAGAGTCCCTTGAATGAAACGATGATTCAGGGGACTTTCGCTGGTTTGGGCATCATTTCCGGGTGAGGGCAGGGTGAGGGGGCGCAGGGGTTCCTCTCATTACAGTAGGAGATCTCCCAGCTCAGCCAAAATCTGGTCCAACTGAAGAGCAACAAGCAAACCTTTCTTAATCTTCTTAGACTTAATCAATACAACTGACCTCGAAGACCACTCTCCTTTTTCCAGCTTGTCAAAGAAATCTGAAATATCATCAGGTTCAGAAACAGGCATTACTTCGTCGTCGTTAGCTTAGTTGGTTGAGGCAGGTTGAGGTGTGACAAGATCTTTGACATCAACTCTCGTCACACATGACTTTTTAACATTCGAATTTGGCGCTTTTTAGAAGTTTCGGCTTGAGCAAAATGTGGATGTAGGTAGAGATCATCCACCTATCTAAAGATAAAGTTGCAATTTTTTTAAATTTGGAACAAGTGTAAATATATCAATAAGAATAGTGACTTCCTGAGTTTACTTTTTAATAATGTCTAAAATTATAAGAAATCGTATATTTTCATGTTTAATTGCGTTTTCTGATCATATTTTTCTTCAGATCATCATTTTATTGCGACAGTTTTGTCGGATCAAATACAACATTTTTTGGAGAATCGCGACGTCTCATCGACAGAAGAAATAGAACACAAAATGTGACAAATATGCATGCATGGTTCTCTAAAGTTAAAGATTTCTAGGAAATTATCTCCAAGATGTCTATAATACATAGCACAAGGCTGTTTAAGTGGCTACCCAAAGAAATCAAATGTATGAGCTACAACCAGGAAGCCCAAAAGCTTGCAGTTGGAAGGTAGGCTAAAAGTAAAACTGGTTCATTTGTGTGTGGTGTGTGGGGGGGGGGGGGGCAGTCTAGTACACTAGCCCCATTTCAGGCACAGTGCTCAAACGTCTAGCACCATGCCTGGGTGCTAGACGTTCAAGCACTGTACATTGGATTTCATGTATGGTGCATGGATTTCAGTATACAGTGCATACAGAAAAAACACAGTTTCTTTCATCACAACTGAGCACCAGCTCGGACAGGGCTGAACTTTCTACTATGAATTAGAGAAATCAAAGACAATCCTTTATATATTTTTCACAACAAAAACAAAAGGGCTCTAATGATGATGGAGATGAAAAACTTGATAGCACCCTATCTACTTTCCATGTATTTTCCCTATCTATTCCCCAAGAGCCAATATTCTGGTTGGCTGCTAGGTAGAAAAAGCTGAGGCACAGGACACTTTGCATGCAAAACCCTTGACTATGTAGAAAAGGAAATGAGGTTTTTCACATCTGTCATCAGCCAAGCCCTTTTGTTTTTGTTGTGAAAAATATATAAGGGATTGTCTTTGATTTCTCTAATTCATGGTAGTAATTTCAGCCCTGTCCGAGCTGGTGCTCAGTTGTTATGACAGAAACTGTGTTTTTGATGTATGCACTGTATACTGAAATCCATGCACCATACATGAAATCCAAGGTACAGTGCTTGAACGTCTAGCACCCAGGCATGGTGCTAGACGTTTGAGCACCATGCCTGAAAAGGGGCTAGTGTACTAGACTGGGGGGGGGGGGGGCAGCCCTCCTGTGAGGCATAGGGTTTAGTAGTTGTAAAAGTGAATGGAACAATTCATTTGCAGGCAGTTTAGAGGAGTCAGGTTAGGCTTATGTGAACTTCTCTCATAACTTTTCCCTCCCTTTGTTTTGTTTCTTCTTCTTCATTCCTGCTTGTAAAACATAGTCAGAAAGAAAGGGATAATGACAAAAATGTAATACTTGAGCAGCCAAATGTTTCTGCCATTTTTTGGCATTAAGAATAATTTGGAGATTATCCAAGTTTTCTTGAAATGCTTCTTGTACCCAGGGGCATTGCAACTGGGGGGGGGGGGGGGGGGCAGTTGATTTTTTTCCATGAAAACAGCCAATTTTTCTGAAAATCAACTAATTTTTGTCAAAACAGTCAGTTTTTCTGAAAATCAGTTCTGTATTTGTCAAAACAGTCGAATTTTATGAAAATCAGTCGACTTTTTTTCAAAACTATCTTTTTCTTGAAAACTGTCATTTTTTCTACAGAAGCAGTCGTTTAAAACTACCAGCCAGTCGGTAAATGCCTTCCTCCCCCAAACATTTTGGCTAGTAACGCTTCTGCTTGTACCCATAAATCACCATAAACGATTGACTTGCACAAGCAAGCAGCAACATAAATAATAAATAATTTGAAGTCTGTTGTTTGAATTATGAAAGAAAAATAGTAGAAAGAAGTTGAGTGAAATACAGTTCAGAGAGTGTGTTCAGTTGGACATGAAAAATGTTTGTGGCAAGTAATTTGTATTGATAATTACTTGGTAAAGGTCTGTCATACACAAATCCTCAATTTTGGGACATGTTGCCCCACCGTCTGGACATGCCCCAACAAATGTGCATGGTGCTTAATAATTGGGGTACCATGTCCTTCAGCAAGGGAGCGGTACCCCCGTAAAAATCTGTTTGGAAAGCTGATTTCCATTTCAGATTCTCAATTCACAGGGTACTGGGTACCATGCCCTTCCTGTACTTCTACAGGATACCTTGTTACTTGGACCACCTTCGGGAATGAAATACATGCATGCTATGCTTACTATTTCTTTCCAGCCTCTATATATACCAAATGTGCAAAATTGGCCTTGATTGAAAGCTCTAATTATCCCGTACAACATTAAATGTTTATTTTCGTTTAACAAAGTTGTAGCATTGCCAAATGCCTTTCTTCTAAACACCTGTTGACCATGGCCAATTTGTTTTGAGCCAGCTTCTATTTCTAATTTTCTTTTTGCATTTTCACAGATTTATTTGTGCTACCAGGTAAACCAAATGGCTTGAGCATGACTATTTGCACCAGAGTTTTTTGGTCTTGTGCCAGGCAGTTCTTCAAAGAAGAAACAGAATTAAGTGGATGACATTTCATGTCAATTAATTTTGTTAGGATGGATGTATTTTGATGTTCCAGGCGTCATCCTTGTGATTCGAGGAAGTGGATACCTTGTGACAGCAAGGTTTCCTGTAGCAGTGATTTAGTAGCAGTCATTGCCTAGCAGTGACACGTCCCATTTAGGCTTTGTCCCTGGGGTCTTGGTTATCATTCGAGCTGATTACTTTTAGATTTAATTTTCTAGATAATTCTCAGCCACAATTTCCAGAGGAAACTAAGCCCTATTTGGACATGGTACCAGTATCTAGATATGGTGACTCTATGCTGGAATAAGTAACCTTGAATGCACCATGCTTGTATGATCTAAACAGAGTTGCTTAAAGACTCCTGTACTTAGACTAGCAGTCAGTGCACCTATTGTCTCAAAACCAAGGTCTAAAAATTGTGATGGAACTTAGTTGAACTCCCAACTGATTTTATGTGAACCATATCTTGACACTACAAGGAGATCCTAGAATACTGTGTTCCATAATTTCTCTGTGGCAATGAAAGGCAGATGTTAAGTTGTATATCGGATATGGGCTTTATACTATGAGTGACTAAATTGTTACACACATGTGTGTGAGCACTGGAATTGCTGTATAAATGGTTAGTTACTTTCTAATGTGATTTTACAGAGCTGACAATGCCATTGAAATATGGAACATGGCTAACGCCAACCAACTTGAAGCAACCATACCAGGAAGCTATGAAGCTGAAAGCTCTGTTGAAGCTGTAACATGGGGCTGGGACAACACAGTATCAGAAAGAAGGCTGTTTTCTGCTGGACTGCAAGGAACTGTGACAGAGTACTGTCTGGTAAACCTCCAGCCAAAGGTAACAAATTTGAATTGTTATTCCAGATTTTTGCTTTGCTAGAAAAGAGGGCATTGTTGGCTGATAGCAGGGTCCTCTGCTAAATATTTGTTTAGTAGCAATTGGGTATGTATGGAGCCAAAGTCAGAAAATTCTTTACTTCTGTGCTCCGTGACTTTTTTAAGACCAGCCGAAGAGTTATTTGGGGAAGCGTTTTGGCTTTTACACATGCTTCATCTCGCCCTTCTTTTTGCAAAATTTTTTGGGGGAGCCTGCAAGCTTTTTACAAAGTTTGCACTGATTGACTGGCAAACTCGCCCCAGCTGAATACCCATTAAGAAGATTGAGTTGTATAATCAAACAATGGCAAAAACTGCCATCCTGAAGTTTATGATTATGTAAGAGAGCTGTGGCAGAAAAATACTAGGAGTCCTTTAAGGGTTCTCCCATTGGAGCTTAAGTTTGGTTGACTGGTTAATTGGCGCTTTTGGTCAACATGGCTGACTACTGACTATATGAGCTTGAATCACACATTTTAAAGAGACACTATAAAAGGAGTAGACTATGCTCACTTTCTGGTTAAAAAAAATACAATATAACCCTTCAACCTCATAATAGTGAAAACTATAAATATGTAAAACTAAAACTCTTTTACTATGAAAACCCTAAGCCTCATCTCAATCACATTTACCTATCCCTTAGTTTGAGGGCAGCTGGTAGAATCTTGGCCCTGCAAGTACATCCATACAGCGGATGGGGGAAACAAACTCTGCCTAATTTGAAAATCCAACATAAAATCCACATCTATAGTAGTATTGGAGCTTAGGTTTTCCATTTTTACATGCTCATACAGTTCTGCCATTTGTTCTTTGAAGTTATTATCAGTTTCTTGGAATGACGCTGATTCCAGAGGGAGGATATCAGATGAGGTGTATGGGAACTGATTTTTATAGCACTCGCCCTTCGGCCAAGTGTAATATACCGATCGTAATTCCATCTGTCTGTCTGTCGATTGGTCCCACGATTGCGAGTTAGGGTACTTCCAGATGTACTAGGACGATGAAACTTGGCAGACATATCAGTCACCCAGCCAGATTAACTTGGAAGTAGTCACTTGCCCGATCCGACCACCGTGGGGAAGGGGGGGGGGGTGGAGGCGGAACCCGGAATTTAGTGGCATGCATAACTTTGGAACGGGTGATTGGATCTTAATGAAACTTGATCTTCGGAAAGGCCTAGTATCTCAGATATCCCATTTCAATTCCGGGTCGGATCCGATGAATGTGGGGGGCGGGAGTCAAGAGAGGGGAACCGGAAATCTTGTGACACGCTTAGAGTTGAGCTATCGGGATTAAATACACTGCTTCCTGGCCGACGATTGAAATTAAGTGTCTTTTTGGGATCCCAAAACGTAAGTGGAGGGATACCTATGACATCGCAAAAGTTGTCCGTCTGTCCGTCCGTCCGTCCGTCTGTAAGCACGATAACTCTCGAAGGGAATGAGATATTTTGATGAAACTTGGTGAGAAGGTTCGTTGGGTCGTCGGACCAATCAAGTTCGTAGATGGGCTTTGTAGCTCTACATTTAGGGGTGGGGGAGGGGATTGAAATTAAGGGACAAACAAAATATTTTGAAACAGCTAATGTGATAGTCGATTATGGGGTAAGAAGACATGCTGAACACGATGGTGAAAACCATTTTGTCATCGGACAAGTAGTTCGCCCGAAATCCGGCCAAAACCGGAAAGTTTGTTGAAAGTAAAAGTTTTATTTGAAGTTGATTAGATGTTCGACTTAGGGGTAGGAAGACATGCTGAAGACGATGGTGAAAATTATTTTCTCGACGGACAAGTATTTCGCCCGGAATCCGGCCCAAACCGGAAAGTTTGTTGAAATTAAAAGTTTTATTTGAAGTTGATTAGATGTTCGACTTAGGGGTAGGAAGACATGCTGAAGACGATGGTGAAAACTATTTTCTCGATGGACAAGTATTTCGCCCGGAATCCGGCCGAAACCGGAAAGTTTGTTGAAAGTAAAAGTTTTATTTGAAGTTGATTAAATGTTCGATTTAGAGGTAGGGAGACATGCTGAAGACGATGGTGAAAACTATTTTCTCGACGGACAAGTATTTCGACCGGAATCCGGCCCAAACCGGAAAGTTTGTCAAAATTAAAAGTTTAATTTGGATTTGATTGGATGTTCGATTTAGGGCAAGAAGACATGCTGAACACTTATGTGAAAACAAGTTTCTACCCGGACATGTAGTTCGTCCGGAATCCGGCCAAAACCGGAAAACTGTTGGAAGTCAAAGTTTTATTTCTAGTTGATTAGATAAGCGATTTAGGGGTAAGAAGAGATGCTGAGTCCCTGTGTGACAATCGTATTTTACCCGGACATATAGTTCGACCGGAATCCGGCTGGAATCGGAAAATTTGTTATAAGCTAAATTTCTATTTGAAGTTGATTAGATGTTCATTACTGGGGAAAGAAGATACCCTGATTTCGTCTTTGAGCTTTCTTTTTTCGCCGGACAAGTAGTTCTGGAGTTCGGCCGGAACCGGGAAATTGGCAGAAGTGGCAGGAAGTTTTCGTCAAAACAGATATGACTTATAGGGGTAAACACACATGCTGAATCTAAATCTGAACTTGGTTTTCTGAGGTGATTAGCTATTTGGCCTTAATCTGTTTCTGAATTTTAATTGTAAAAATGTTCAAGGAGTCTGGCGAAGACTGGATCTGGCTAAGACAAGACCCAGTTGTCTGGATCAGATATTGAATTTTTGGGATCCCATCGAAACCTTTGGTCTTGTTGTGTATGTTTTTGTGTTTTATATTTTCTTCATTTACTCCTCTTTCTGAAAACGGCGGGTTATAAATAAATTACTTACTTAATTACTTACTTACTTAAACTTGGTGGGAAGAACAAGCTCAAGCCCTAGGTACATCTTTGACATAACTGGGCCGACTTTGGTTGCTGTGGGGGGAAGTTGGAGGGGGGTTCCGGAATTGCGTTGACTCGGGTTGAAGGTACTTCCATATGGGCTAGGGCAACGAAACTTGGCAGGCATATCAAGGACCCGACAGGGTTTACTTAGAAATAGTCAGTTCCACGATCCGGCCATCGTGGGGGGGGGGGGGGGGGAGGGGAATCTTGATGTGTATAACTTTCGAACGGGTGAATCGGAAATCTTGTGACACCCTTAGAGTTGAGCGATCGAGATGAAACTTGGTGGGAAGAATAAGACAAGCCGTACGAATATCAGTGACGGAACCGGACCGAATTCGGGGACTGCTGGGTTAGTTGGAGGAGATTTCCGGAATTTTGGTGATCCGGAGTCAAGGTACTTTCAGGTGGGCTAGGACAATGAAACTTGGCAGGCATGTCAGGGAGCCGACCATAGAATACAATTTATTGCACAAAAAGCCTGAGGCCATGGCAAAAATGGTAACAACAAAGAAAACACTAACGCGAAATAATAGAACTACACTAAAGGAAATTCTCTCTTTGGGCTGAAGCTACCTCTGGGAACCTTACCAGCCTCTTCAGATCTTGAAGATCTTCTGATACACTTAATCTGGAGGATTTTAGACGAAAGTTGGCGTGAATAACTAGCAGAAGTCCTAGATAGATAATTTACAGAACCAGACTGGGTCGGGGCACCCTGTGTGTCGGGGGGTGGGGATTCCGATGATCCGGAGTTAAGGTACTTCCAGGATGGCTAGGATGAAACTTGGCAGGCGTATCAAGGACTCGAACAGATTAATTTGGAAATAGTCAGTTCCCCGATCTGACCTCCTTAAAGTGCACATTATGATCCCGAATGGCAAAAAAGATGGCGGGGTATTTTAGTTTCTTGTCTACTTTTTAGGTACCACCTACTCGTACCAAGTGACATATGAGCTCGTAGCTCTTGTTCTTACAAATGAATTTTAGCACCCCTTAAAGTGCGCATCCTAACCGCAAAGTGAAAGAAGTAATTTTGACCAAAAAATACATATTAATTATCTCAAAGAGCCCATGATCATTTGTGCCTCAAGAAGGGTATTACTTACAAATAAATTCTTAGCCCTCTTGAAGTAAGTACCATCACTGCAAAGTGCGAAAAAGCATTTCTTTTGACCAAGCGATACATTTTATGATCACAAAGAGCTCGGGATCATTCGTGCTCTCAAGGGTTTTACTTACAAAGAATTACAATAAACCTAAAAATACCAATTCCGACTTTCATCCTCTGACACAACGTGCAAGTGCCATATGAGCTTTTATCTCTTGTTATTTGTTGAGCTGGGAGACTACCGTTTGGGAGAATGGAAATTTGCTGTCCCCTCATGTTTGGGGGCCTGCAGAAAGAGATGTGAGGGCGTCAAGCAGAATATATATATATATATATATCTGTATTTGAAAGCGATTAAGCCATATACAGAAAAACAAAACAAACAACAATCTCAACTAACAAACAACCTCACATTCTTAACTTAATATCCTACCGACTTTCTGCTAAACTAATAACTTTTTCTACCATATTGCCAAAACACACTATAGACCTAGCATTTGTAGACTTAAGGATACCTAGAAGTAGCTCATCCCCCCCCATTCTGAAAAAGAGTACCCCTTATATTAGAAAGCTCCTTACACCTCAAGAGAACATGGCCCAGCCCCTCATCTTTTGTTTGGAAAGGTCTAGTAGATTATCCCATTAAAATTTATTTTTTATTTATTTTACAGAGGAACTACCCTGTCACTGCTGGTAGTGTCTGGTGCCTCTCTGCCTGCCATCAAGGAAACCTAATCGCTGCAGGAACAGAGCAAGGGATTGTCAATGTGTTTGTTGTAACTGAAGATGGCCTAGAAATGAGAAGCACTCTTGATCGACAGGAGTCCAAAGTGCTATGCCTTGCTTGGAAAAGTGATGCCAATTTTATTGTCACTGGGTCCATTGACATGGTCCGACTCTTTAGCGTATCAAATGGCAAGTGTTTGGTGAGGATGGCCACTGGAAGGAGTGAGAGGAAGCAGGAGACATTAGTTTGGTCTGTTGCTATAACAGACGATTTCTCAATTATCAGTGGTGATTCCAGGTAAGAAGATTTACAGTGGCAAGTTAATTTGGATTTCGGAAACATTTAAAGTAGCATGAAAACCTATTTGGAAACTTCACAGTCTTTTAGTATATGTTACTCCAACTTTCAGGGTTTAAGAGATTTATCATTTGAGATTCCTCTCCCACAGGTATTGCCGAAGTAAGACTCAAAGAGCAGAAGATTAGAGGTGGGGGGCCTCAGAAATTTTTAATGGAGATGTTAATTTGACCAAAGGTTGAATTAGGATCAAATTGTTGAATTAAGAAACATTGTTGTTTTTGCTTTGGATATAAATTTGACCTGAATCTTTTCAGACTAGACATTTGTGAATGAGCCTAATTACCAGATAAACTTGATTTGTACAAACCACAATCTCTTCCATGTTTGTCTAAGTTGAAACTATCACCCGAAAAAGAAGAAAATATTTAAATATTATTTTGGACTATCAATACATTTTTGTTGCTTCTAGATTCTAGAGAAATCCGGTGATTCAGTTTGGATTTGAAAAAGAAAGAAATGAGCAGAAGCAGAGCTATTTTTTGCTGATATAGTCACATCATCCTTGTTTATGGAGGACGTGTTGTTTCAGCTTATCTACACTCCATTATTGTTACACGCCTAAGGACTTAATCTCTGACGACCTTGAAGGAGCGAAGGCATAAGCTGACTGTAGATTTTGGTTTGAAATGCCTCTGCTCAGAAAAACATCGGGATATTTTACTGGAGTTCGAAAACGGGAAGTGGGTTCGACCCGGTACAAGAGGGCAGACCAAGTCCTTGGGTCTTCAAAAACTTAAGCCCCCGGCAACAAAATCATCCGAGAGGTACCTGAATTCATTTGTCCATTATTTTATTAAAGCACAATGGACACTTCTAATGCTTGACTTTGTATTAAATGCTTCACAAATAAACATTTCCGACTTCCCTTAGAAGGCGCTATGAAAATCGGCCGTTTTCTTGTTATCCCTTGTCTTTACCTCTCTGGCATTTCGACGATCCAAATCTTAGGAGCTGGGATATCGTGGCATGAAATTCGAAAACTCCCAGCAATGCTTGATAGAAAAGGATGTATTTGAGATGTCACCAAAGTCAAGCCGCAGATGCAGTTTAAGTGATTGTTCAGTGTTTCATCAGAAGTTCCATGGCTTAAAGTGCCTCTTAAAAGTTTTTCTTTTTGGAATAGGGTTGTGAAGTTTGATTACCTTGCTTTAAAAAATGTATCAGAATATGCAATAAGCTTATAAAAAAAACAACATAGCTACAAAAATCATTCAAAAACAAATAACTTATTCAAATCTGAATTATACAAGCTGATTTATGCATAAAATAAAGATCTACGAGGTATTTCAAGAAACATCACTTTTATCTTTGTCCAAGCTAGTAAATTGAGCATGTACTGGCCCAAAAAAATACGCTTTGAAATATCACAGAGAGGAAACTGTTGAAAAAGCTGCTGTTCTAGGGGGTAAGCATTGTTCCTGGGTTGTTACAGAGTGGGATTGGGGTAGTTTGATGTGCCCATTGAACTTTAAGCATTTTAACTTGACAAATCTTTGAATGTATTGTATTATGATTGTAATCCGTTGTAATGTTGAAAATCCGATGCTAGCTGTATGCTAATGTGGAGAATTAACCGATTTGATTTGATTTGGTGTCACCCATACTCTCGTAATCTAGAATAGTACACCTTGATAAATATGACTCAGGTCACACATGTTCGAGCATGCATTCCTCAGCCCTCAACGTTTGGATGTGATTTGTTTTGGGTATGTTGGTGACTGAGGGAGGGTAGACAAAAATGCAAGTCCAGTATATAGCCATGTCTTATTTTTGTTTTATACATTTTGTAGGGGAAAAACGTGCTTTTGGGACGGACGTTCGGGTACTATGGAATCAGCGGTCGACTCTCACAAGGCAGATATCCTTTCCATCGCCCTTAGTGAAGACCAAACGACTGCTTACACAAGCGGAGTAGACCCTGTGATCCAGGTGTTTGTACGGATTTCGTCTCGGAAGGAGTCTGGCGTGAAGAAGTGGGTTCGTTCTGTTGATAGGAAGACTGCACACACTCACGATGTGAGGTCGATGGTGATAGTCAAAGGGCATCTTGTTTCTGGAGGTAGGTTACTTCGCCAATGACTGCGTTGTCTCAGTGAATTACAGAGTAAAATAAAGATCTGGATAAATATCTCGAAGCCCCCGTGCTAGCCCCTCTTTCGTTGAAGACAAGGTCGAAGGTTTCTAGATTCTCATCTAGTACAGTTACCTGTACGAGGGTTCAGTTCGTAAGGCACGAGGTTGGCTGACATTCCCTAGAAGTTTGAAGTTCTGCTGAATGCTTGTTTCAGCTTACACTGCCTTTGTTTCTAGCGTTCTTTCGACTCCAGCTACAGAGTTCGTGCAAAGAAGCGTTACTGAATGAAACACTTATGTTCATCAAAGCAGTACGGCACAATAAACCGTATTATTTCCCTGCACCAAGAGACTAGAAGCTGTTCATCACCAATCTTCGGATTCAGAGCTCAGTAAATGACGTTACCAATTTGCTCATGATTAAGCTCATTTTTTCCAAGCCAGAGAAACTGTCTTCAAACCCCATAAATTCCGCGGCCTCCCAAATACGTCATTTCCAGCCAATGAAGGCGCATCTGGTAACTTATTGTTGTACAGATGGGGTTTATCGTTCATGTTTTGACTAGGAGCTTCCGGCTTTTTCCACTGAAGGTGTACTGGAGCAAAAAATAATCTTTGTCATTAAAGTAGATACTTGAGCATTAGTAGCTAGCAGGGGAATGAAGAAGAGTTGTGGAAGCTTTAAACCCTTTGAAGTATGCAACCAAGAATGAAGACGTCCTGGCCATGGGGGGGGGGGGACTTTATTTATTGTGTTTTGGAAGCTTGCCGAAGGATAGCAAAATTATAAAAACAAATGTATAATAATAATAATAATAATGCTTGTTTGTTGAGGCAAAAGGCCATAAGAGATTTAATACACGTTACACTTCACAAACAAACTATTACCCCTCTAGAAACACTATGCTACGTAAACTAAGCCAAATTTTCATTCCTGAGACTAAATCCTTTAGTCACATATTTACAAAAATCTACCATACATTTGGCGTTCGTAGATTTCAGGATACGGGGAAGTGATACCAACCCACCCCCAGCAAATGTTGCACTCAAATACGTATAACCGAGCTGTTAAACCTGTTTCTTACAGGTATGGACGCCCATCTCACCAGGTCCTACTACCCACCGAAGGTGATTCTGAAATATCCGCCCCTCCCTAATCCTGATGCAGTCCGAATAGCATCAGAAGCCCGACTAATGCTTTTAAGGAACGACACACATATTGACATTTGGCGGCTGGCCAAGCCCGAGCCTGTAGAGGACTTTGTCCCTGGTAAAAATGTGCCTTTAATGAAAGAGCCAATCAGATTAGCGCAACTTAATAGCAAGAACCGTGATTGGATAGTGACTGCGGATATATCGGAAGATGGGCGTTTTGTGGCGTATTCGACGGATAGAGATATAAGGATATTGAGCTGTCACCTGGTAAGTTTGGGAATTGATATCCGGAAGCAACGTTTTCATGCTTGCTCAGCAACCCCTTCCTTTTACCTCCTACTGCTACACCTTACTTCCTTTTACCTGACGCCTTGTTGGCTCCTCGGGGGACCCTGGAAAATATGCCCGACAAAACAGTAGTTTGCATAACACGTGAAGCGGCCATCTTTATTTTGGCCTGTGCACAAATAGCTATAGATACTTCTTAAGGCGTTGTGCTAAGGCATATTTGTGCCTCACAGATTTTGAATGTTCGTCATGAAACAGAAGTGTGGATGACACACTCAAGCCACAAGTTGAAACTCGCGGAACCGCCGTTATCAGGCTTACGTCCCTGGCGTTCTATGCTAGAAGGATCATCAGTTTGTTTGTCTATCTACCTAGACAACTAGCTCACTGTCTTATTTGCAGCCATGTCCAAAATATAAAATATGCCCCTGAATATGAATTTTATTTGACGCTAAATTTCGAACCCCAAAATTGAACATCATCTCCGATGCGTATTTGTCAAGTTGCAAGCCACGAAAACCTTGTTGGTCCAGGAAACAAACTTGAGCTAGCCTTCATTAATTATCGCGCTACCCCATTACCGATTTTCTTTCGGGCTCAAGTTCAAGTTCTGTTTTTTATGGCACTTGCAGCCTCTGGCTCATGTGCCACATACCGATCGCAATTCCGTCGGTCGGTCCGGATATTTTGTCCCACTTGTGCGAGTTAGGGCACTTCCAGGTGTGCTAGGACGGTGAAACTCGGCAGGCATATGAGGAACCCGACCAAATTAACCTGGAAATAATCAGTTTCCCGATTCGACCATCTGCGGGGGAATGGAAGGCGGAGATTCTGAGAAATTTAGGGCAGTTTGTCACACTTCTTCGAGTTAGGGTACTTCCAGATGTGCTAGTAGGATGAAACTTGGCAGCCATATTAGGGACCCGACTAAACTAACTTGAAAAATCAGTTTCCTTATCCGACCATCTGGAGGGGGTGGAGGGCGGGGGAATCTGGAAAAGTGAGTAGTGCGTAACTTTTGAACGGGTGATCGGATTGGAATGAAACTTAATAACTGAATAAAGGACATATCTCTGATGTCCCGTTTGAAGTCCGGACCGGATTCGGTAGCTATGGGCAGTTGGGGGGGGGGGGAGGAGACCGAAAATCTTGAGAAATGGTTAGGGTTAAGGGATCGAAGTGAAACTTGCGGGGAAGAACAAGCATCTGCCCCAGATAAATCGTTTACAGAATTGGACTGGATCCGGACCCTTGGGGGGGTGGGGGTGGAGGGGAGATTGCCGGAATTCCGGTGATGTCAGTTTTGGGGATTTTCGCGACGAAACATGGGAGGCATATAAGGGACTCGACCAAACTAACTTGGAAACCATCAGTTTCTCGATCCAACCATCTGGGGGGGGGGTGGAGGGCGGGGGAATCTGGGAAATTGAGTAGTGTGGAACTTTCGAACGAGTGATCGGATTGGAATGAAACTTGATGAGTCAATCAAGGACGTATCGCTGATGTCCCATTTGAAGTCCGTACCGGATTCGGTAGTTATGGGGGGCTGGGGGGGGGCGGGAATCTCGAGAAACGATTAGCATGGAGGGATCGGATTGAAACTTACAGGGAAGAACAAGCGTCTGCCCCAGATAAATCGTTTACATAATTGGACTGGATCCGGATCCTTGGGAGGGGGAGGGGAATTTCCCTGAATTCCGGTGATGTCAGTTTTTTTACATTTTCCTGACGAAACTTGGGAGGGAGGCATATCTGGGATCCGATCAAATTGACTTGTAAATACAAGTTTACTCGATCCGATAGTCGTGGGGGGAGTGGAGGGAGGGAGAATCCGGAATATTGAGTTATTTCTTAATTTTGGAACGGTTAATCGGATTCGAGTGAAATTTAATAATTGAACAGAGGACATTTCTCTGGTGATCTTTTTCATGTCCGGAAAATACGTGACTGGCAGATACTGAAGAGATTGGGATGGAACTTTGTGGGAATAACAGACAAACGCTCTGGATAAATCGTTTTCAGAACTGGATTGGCTCCGGTACTGTGGGGGAGTTTGAGGGGGGGGGGGGGAATTCCGATGATCACGAGTTAAGGTACTTCTAGATGTGGTAGGACGATGAAACTTGGCTGGAATATTAGATATTCGACAAGATTGGACAAGATTACCAATCCTGACCACAACGTAAGAAAATACTTCTAAGCGGAATGTACATTTCATGACCCCCGTGAGCCCATTATCATTTTTGCCTCAAGGGTTTTGCATACAAATGAAGTTAAAGCTCCCTCAAGTGCGCATGTTAACTGCAAAGTATAAAAGTACTTTTTATCAAATGATTCATCTCAGCTTATGATAGCGGATTCAACAGCTATGGGGGAGTTGGGAGTTGGTGATCGGAAATATCAAGAAACGGTTAGAATGGACGGATCGAAGTTAAACTTCCTGGGAAGAACAAGCATTTATTCTAGATAAATCGTTTGCACAGTTGGACTGGATACGGACACTTGGAGGAGGAGGGAGGCCTTCCGGAATTCATGTGATGGCGTTTTTCAAGGCGAAACTTGACAGGCATACGAGGGACCCGCCCTTACCTACTACATACAGTTGCAAGTGCCATATGAGCTTACAGCTCTTGTTTTAATTTCAGACACTAAACTACAAATACACTATAAGCATTGTGAAGAATTAAAATTCGTAAAATCAATCTCAGACGGAGCAGACAGATATCCGGCCAGCGCAAAATGAGTGTGTGCTTTGTTGGGGGATTTCACATGCGTAGTGAAGAGCCTTGCTCCTCTGTAAAACTACCGTTAACTAAAGCAAGGCTTCGGCCATTAAAACTCCCTAAGCAGGAAGAAGGAAACAGAGGGTCAGTACCCCTCGTTTGCGTGGTTTTTGCCGCTGTAAACCTTAGCATCTTAGTTGAAACATTAACGTGCTTGCTACATTGTCGGAAGTTTGATGACAGATACCACTTGTTTGTACATCCTTGGGTTAATTGTTATGGAAAGTTACCCTTTTAACATAACACCTAGCAGGGGAACAACTTAACACTCGAGAGGGTCATAATAAATATTTTCTCGTAATATTTTAACACAAGGATGCGCAACCATCATCTGTGTTACGAAGACTGTATTTGGGTGACGCGTGGATTCTCAACCGGATGTTATGCCCCCCTTCCAATGGTAATGTTATTGAGGGTGCTTGAAGCAGAATGTTTGGAGAAACACCTGGACCAACTTAAGCCATTTGTTTCTGGACAATTAATCCAAGTGTTTTTCTTAGGACGGGAAAGCCCCAACAGTTAGCCGGATACGAAACATCCCAGAAGAAATCAGGCCTTCCCGGCAACTTCACATTCGCCATAACAGACTGATTAGCATAACTGACCAAAATACCATTCAGTTCGCCTCATTAAGCGAAGATAGTGTATCCCTTAAGAACACAGTGTCATGTAGTGAAAGCATATCGTGGACCGGTGGGATTCGTCTCTCGACAGTTAGCAGTGATGCCAAGTATTTAGCGATATCCGATAGTACCAGTAATATCACAGTTATCGATATTGTGAAAGGAACCCTGGTGTGTAAAGTGCCGCGATATAAGGCATTGCCTGCGGCCATGGCAATACAGGCTGGAACAAGGAATTTAGTAATCGTCTACTCCGATCATAAGGTTAGTATCTTGGTCCTTATAAAGCATACCTCGCACTATTTACTGTTTATGTACCAATCGTCAATACTATTTGAGTACGGTGAAACTAGGCTCTGCTTTTAACAAATTATCGACAGCTTTGGTTGTTTTAAAGTCTTTTCCGAGGTCCATTTGCTTCTAGCAAAAAATCGGCAAAACTCAGATACGGTTTTACGCATCAGTAGCATGATGTGCGAACACTCGTCGGGAGCATAATTCGCATGAATCGCAGGAGCCTATCCGCCGGCAGTTGCATACTTCTGTCCTAACTCCTTTTGCCGTGTATAACTAAACATCACCACGTGAAGCAGACAGAGTTAGAGCCTGTTCTACCGTACTTGCCGTAGTAACTACGAATGACGTCAGGGATTCTGGCATCTTCCCGTCAAGGCTGGAACTCATATTTCTGTTCTGACAAAGTATGGTGCCATGGGCTAATCAGGCCAGTCACGTCACAGAGGTCGGAGGTACCCCGCTTACTACGCACCCGAGCGTGGTAATAGTTACTATTTTATTATTTCGAGAAGGTTAGAACTGTCAGCGTATTAGCTTTTCCGATTTTGGAAAGAATGTTGCCTATAGTACATAATCTTGACCGTCTGTTCCAGATTGTAGAATATAGTATCGACAAGCTGCGTTATACTAGCTTCTCTAAAGAATTGTCAACTCGGCATCCGATTGAATGGCTGAATAGACACACAGTGGCGAGAAACGTTTGCTTCGACCCGGAAAATGAAGATGTGGTGATCATCCACGACAACTCCATGATCTGTACGATCAACAAAAGCAAGGTGGGTAGTCAGTGCAGCTAAAACGGGACAATTTGAAGCATTTAACGTTTAACTGAAAAGCCAACTTATTTTTGTGTCATTTAATTCAGTTCACCGAATTATTTGGATTGTTTTAGCATTTTTTTTTTTTTTCACTGTACTATGACGTTCAGAATATTTACGGCCGTCCTCACAATCTAAAGCTCTGCTATGACGTGGACTATTTGAATCTCAACACAAACGTGGCTTTTCAGTGGCCAAAGGTGAGCTTGGTAAAGGTGAGCTCAGTCTATCAATCAATTATTTGTTTTCAAAAACCGTAGCCGGGCATAGCCGATAGTTGGTTTCTCGTCTTTCTAAAAATAAACATGAAACACATAGGTAGGCTATGTACAATTGCGAATTAGACGTGTCGTAACAATTAGAATGTACACTGCACTGCATGAACACTTATTTTTGATAATCATAGAGGGACCACAAATCAGAGAGGGAAAGTCGACTAGATGAAAATCGATTATCGATATATAGCGGAGCAACGCAGTAACGAATTTCATCAGGTCTTCAAGCCGATTTCAGTGAATATGGAGTGGGTAACTAGATTGTTCTGTCTCAGGCCTTTACGGTTTGAACTTTAAATACTTCTTCAACCAAGCTGACTCGGAAACATATATTAAATTATAATAGTTTGGCCCTCCTTTGGCAAGGGTCCTCGTCAGTCTGGTGGAAGGTTCGTTTCTTCCAGTAACAGCCTGACGAGGATCCTTGCCAGAAAGGGCTGGAAGATGGCTGACGAATATCGTAGCTGACGTTTTGACCCATCGTTTAATAATAAGCATTTATGGCGACAAATACTGTCGAACAGTCCCGGTCCGTGGTGTCAACGGAAAGGACAATCAAAGAGTCCTGACACTCTTCTCAAAGGATTTTCGTTTGACTCTACTGTAGGCTACGACACGGTGATTTTCCTTGATTCCGTGAAATCTGGGCCAACTGCAACAGAGTCTAGAGATAGGGTCTACCATTAGCCGAGGGAGGGACATAAGCCTAGTCCGAATTAGCTTCTTGTCGCCCGACATTCTATTTTTTCAAGTTTCGGGTTTTCTTGGGTTGTTGCTGTGATTCTGCGATGCTCAACGGAATGACTTGTTTTCATGGACCAAGGTCGCAATAGTTTCGGCGATCCATGAATGTGACAAAAAAAAATCTTGTGCATGTCCGGCAGTCCAGGGCGGATTATTGTGGTTAAGATGTTTGATTTTGAACATGGACCTGCGTCACTCCTGAATCAAGTCCTTGTCTATGCTGTCGGTTTGACGGTGCCAAAAGCTTGGTTTTATATAACTAGTTGCAGAAGGCCCAACTGTAGAGTACGTACCATGTGAAATACAGGGAAGCGCGAGCTGAAGTCCTGAGTCTGCATTTGTTTGGCATGCTCACTAGCTGGAACGCTTAAAGTTTAACTAAAAACCAACTTATTTGTTTTTATCATTTAATTGAATATGTTGAATTATTTGGATTCTACTTGAAGATGCTTTGATTTTCCACTATCTGCTCTAGTAGTGATGTTCAGAATGCCCGGCCATTCCGACAAGGCACTGTCTAGGGAACCGGGAGCCGTACTTTATGTCCCATGGGCTACGGAACCGGTAGTTCTCACGGAAACCAAACCACATGAGCTACGATTCCGAGATCTGACGTCATTGACTAACGGAAACTTGTATGTGCTGGCTCCCGTTCCGGTAGTAAGTGGAAATAGCTCACGTGAACTTCATCGCGCCAGCTTCTCGTCCGGTAGTCTCACGGAATTGTGTACTCAGAAGCTAGGAAGCCGGTAGTTGATACCGGAAACTGTATAATTGGATCTTGTGTTCCCGTACTGTCTACGTGGAATCTAGAACTCACGGAATAGTTTGGGTGAGAGCTAGGATGCCGTGATTTTCACTGACTTAGAGAATATAACGTGGAAAAAAATTTACTACCGGAGCACATATATCGAGAGCTAATGTACCGGTAGCAACAACTATTTCATTGAAAATGACCAGCTCACGGACACAGATTGCTATGAGCTATGGTTCCAGCAGTGCGAAAAAAAAAAAAAAAAAAGTTGAACTCACGAACCCGTGTCAGTGCAGACTAGGAAACCGGAAAGTTAATATTTTTAACTCACGGTACCCAACTCCTGCGGGCTAGGGTTCCGGTAGTGCCAAAAATTATAATTACAAACTCGCAGACACTTGTCAATATGGACTTTTCGAGTCTGGTACGTCGCATGAGCAGCTCATGGCATCCAACTTCCATGAGTTTGTAATTTTGGCACTACCGGAACCCTAGCCCGCACGAGTTGGGTACCGTGAGTTAAAAATATTCTCTTCCTGTTTCCTAGTCTGCACTGACATGGGTCCGTGAGTTAATTTTTTTTTTTTTTTTGCACTACCGGAACCCTAGGCCGTAGTCATCTGTGTCCGTGAGCTGGTCATTTTCAATCAAATAGTTGTTGCTACCGGTACCTTAGCTCTCAATATACGGGTTCCGGTAGTAAACTTTTTGTCATGTTATTTTCTCTAAGTCAGTGAAAATCCCGGCATCCGAGCTCTCATCCAAATTATTCTGCGAGTTCTATATTCCACGTAGATTCTGTCGGAACAAAAGCTCTAATTGTACATTTTTCGGTATGAACTACCGGCTCCCTAGCTTCTGAGTACACAATTCCGTGAGACTACAGGACGAGAAGCTGGTGCGATGAAGTTTCCGTGAGTCAATGACGTCAGATCCCGGAATCGCAGCTCATGTGGTTTGGTTTCCGTGAGAAATACCGGTTCCGCAGCCCATGGGACATAAAGTACGACTCCCGGTTCCCTAGACAGTGCCTTCCCACAACGCAAATTCTAAGCGGACAATTTGAATCTCTACACAAACGCCGATTTTCTGTGGCTGTCGGTGCGTCAGGTGGACCAGTCACTGCGTAGACACAAATTTTTCGTAAGCCGTTTTTTCAAGCATACAACACAGGTACAGGCGCATTGAGTTTACACAGATCCGTCAGAGAAATTCTACTATTCGAAAATCGATTATTCCTGAATATGATATGATATTTATTGCAAAAAGCCAACTGGCCATAGAGGTCCTGAATAGCGGAGCAACGAAGTAACTCATTGGCATCGGGCCTTCAAGCCTATTTGACTGAATAAGTGATGGTTAACTAGATGTCTTATCTCAGCCCTTTTCGGTTAAACTTTAAAGCAAGCTCAGTCGTGAGTTCTCCGTCACCAGGTATTTTAGCTTGTGTAGAGGGGAAGAGACGGCAAACGAATGAGATACGTAGTTAATGAATAACCTACCGAACGAATAAATGCCTTAAGACGACTTTATAGACTAGTCGAATAAGACATATCTGAAAGTAGAGTTTCCATAATTTTGAGTTTCGCTTCACATTTGTCGCGGAAATGCGTCGGATATTCGTTTATCACCTTAATTATATTGCAGAGCCTTCAGGAACCCGAAGCCAAGGTTCAGAGGGTCGACTCCTCGCTCGCTATAGTCCACCCGAATGGTGATGTGGAGAGTTCTGAATCTAGCAGGAGTAGCTTTTGCCCCATGTCTCCGACCGGGGGGATGGAACACCCATTCGTTTTCGTTCGAAAATATGAGGTATGTGATCATTACTTATTATACTTGCCATGAAGGGCTATAGTCAGTAGCCAACCGGATCTGTGGTCCACAGTTTTTGCTACAGTCGCAGTCTGATCTGATACGTCGGCTGTTGTGGCGCCGAAGACATTTGTGGCTAATGTCTTGTACAGAAATTGAGGGTTTGTTTCTTAAAGTTCAATGGGCACATCAAACTACCCCAATCCCACTCTGTAACAACCTAGGAACAATGCTTATCCCCTAGATCAGCAGCTTTTTCAACAGTTTCCTCTCTGTGATATTTCAAAGCTTAATTTTTGGGGCCAGTACATGCTCAATTTAATAGCTTGGACAAAGATAAAAGTGATGTTTCTTATAATACTTAGTAGATCTTTACTTTATGCATAAATCAGCTTGTATAATTCAGATTTGAATAGGTTATTTGTTTTTTAATGATTTTTGTAGCTATGTTATTTTTTATAAGCTTATTACATATTCTGGTACATTTTATAAAGCAAGCTAATCAAGCTTCACAACACTATTCGACAAAGAAAAACTTTTAATAGGCACTTTAAGCCATGGAAGTTCTGATGAAACACTAGAACAATCAGGTAAACTGCATCTGCGGCTTGACTTTGGTGACATCTCAAATATATCCTTTTCTATCAAGCATTGCTGGGAGTTTTTGAATTTCCTGCCACGATATCCCAGCTCCTAAAATTTGGATCGCCGAAATGCCGGAGAGGTAAAGACAAAGGATAACAAGAAAACGGCCGATTTTTGTAGCGCCTTCTAAAGGAAGTCGGAAATGTTTATTTGTGAAGCATTTAATACAAAGTAAAGCATTAGAAGTGTCCGTTGTGCTTTAAGGTAGTGCGCCTCATTGTCTTACGTACCAATATTTGACTCCCCAAAAGTTAAAATGACAAGATACTGTAGAAAACCGTAAGTTAAAGTAGAACGTGTAACGCTTATTAATAGTTGATAATCTAGAAGACGTTAATAGGGTTTTGCTTTATCGTCAGCAGGTAGGGGATTAGGCTGTTCCGCGAGAAGGAGTGAAAAATATAAAAGAAGTTACGCGAGAAAAAACGGTAGTAACTGAGCATGCACATATCAGCTTCGCCAACATCGACTTAAGGGGTTAAGGTTCAATGAAAATTGCCACAATGAAAAAGCTAAATAATAATACGTAACTTTAACCTCAATCGAGACCTCAATCACGCTAACTTAATAACAAAATACAGAAATGAAACAAGGAACCGGACGGGCACAATTCTAAACAACGGCAAAAGTGAAATTTTATTGATCGTCGAGGTAGTTTGTAACAAGGGATGAGGACGTGTGGAGCTGACGTGCGGTAATTAATGCTGGAAACGGTTTTTAATAAGTTAAAATGCCTTGTTGAATAAGTCGGTTCAGGGAGTTGTTCGGGAAGGAGGTCGTGGAATCTGATGACCGCACAATTTTCTTACCAAAACCAATCGTTAAATTGTGGCGTCGGTTCTCTAACGGTTCGAGCCGTAGAATATTAATCGCTTATTCATAATCGGTGTAATCGTGTGGAAGTATCACTGCACTGAGGTTAGGTTAGGTTAGGTCACTGACGTCAAATCATTTGTTGAGGGTCTTATACTTTTAAGTGGCGTTTGCGCCAGGCAAAACTTGGCGAAACGTGCTCTATACGGATAATTTGGAGTACAGTTTTTGCCCATACCGCCGGTGTACCGCAGTGGCCGAGAAGCTGCCAAATAAAAAGACGTCTTTGCGTCGGAGCTTGGGTTGTCTCTTAGTTGTATTTTCGTTGTAGCCAAAGGTCTTCTGAATTGATGTTACTAATGTGCTCCATTTGTCCCTGTACGAACACATAACGCGACAAAAGAAAACAGATCCGTTTGTTAACCTACCCGTAATTTTCAGCATCTCGTCTACTTCGGCCCTCTATCATCATCGAAGGGAAGTGAGTTCGTTGCCGTGGAGATAACGCCGTCATCCATTGAAATGACACTACCTCCGTTATTATACAAGAAAAAGTACGGCATGTGATCCACGCGCTTGAATGAAATAAAACTTGTCTGGAGCGAGAAGTCGTATGTGCCGTAGTTCATAGGTTGGCCAGGGCTCGTTTAGAGCGGAAGAGGTTACTGCGGGTCAAATCACTGGTGCGGCCACTTTTAAACCCAATTTACACTAAGAGCGTGTTTCGCTTAGAAAGGAAATCCGTATGACAATGCCCAAGCGAAGTCCTTCACAATTCTGTCAAAACTTTGATAACAGATTACACATGTTTGCTCGCCCTTGTGTTAAACATTGTTGGAATTTATTTCTTCTGTTGACCCTTTTAAATGTTATCTCGTCGCCGAACAAATCATTTAAGTGCGTCATAACAGATATTAGTAATAATAACTTTTATTTGAGCCCACACAAACAAAACACAACAAAAGTTAACAAGCACTCAAACGAGCTAAGGACACACGTCCCTGAGGAGCGCTCTCCTCACAGGAAGGCAGCTGAAAAGGGGATCAGCGGCATTCCTGACAAGAAAGTTCTCAGACCAGAAAATTCTCTTGTGAGAGGACGCTTTAGATCGCCTCACTATCTCATTCAGTGTACAGCACCTTCGGGAGACAAGTTCATCGTTAACGCTACAAGTCTTTGGTAGCGTATATAGGTGGCGGGCAACTCGATTGTAGCCAGTTTTGAGTAGTCTGGCCGATTTGAGTGAAATATTGGCAACTAGAGATATCCCAAAAAGCTGGTAACATTAGAACTGGAACAAGCGAGTTTTCACTGCATCCGAGCATTGCCCAAATTTGAAGACGATCATGTTGTTTCGCTTAAACAAACCTCGTAGAAGCGCGGTAACATGGTCGTCATCCCGAAGGGTGTACCCCAAATAAGTAATATTACGTACAAACACGATTTCATTCCCACCAAGCCGCACCCCTTCCAGAGACACGGGTAAGCCATTGTAAGCGATTTTTCGTGTTGAATAGAATATCGCGGGACGTAGCGTAATCATCGCAAATTTTAAGGACCGATTGAGGGCAAAAATGGTGGGCTTAATTGACACGATGTCGTCCGCAAACATAAAATGATTTTAACAAAACCCGTTAATGTGGTAGCCAATCCTCGTAAGGCATAACTTTAGCGAAAGCTCATCAGTATAAATCGTGTACAAAAGCGGAGATAGAACACTCCCTGGCGTAGACCGTTCCTAAAGTAAAAAAAAATCCCTCTACGCACCAGAATATCAAGCATAGTGCGGTGGTTCACGCGATCGAACGCCTTAGAAGCATCAATAAAACATAGAAATACTGGAGTCGAGAAAAACAGAAAGTAATTCACCACGAATTTCAGAAGGAAAATCGCGAAATCCACTCCAAACTTTAGTTTGTATTGTGTCTCGAGACTTAATAGTCAAATGTAGTGGCGTCCCCAGGGGGGGGGGGGCGCAGCCCCCCCCCCCCCTACGTTTTTTGGTGTTCGGTTAAATTTCGAAATTGGGTGATTTAACGTGTTTCTTGGTTCTCCTTTCTCTATCGAATTTGCTAATTCATCCAACTTTTGTTCACTCCGCATCGATTTCACCACATTCGGTCCATCCCTTCTTAAATTCTGTGGTTTAACCTGTTTATTTGGACTCATTCGTTGGCGAATTTGGTAATTCACCGGACTTTCCTCAAGTCCGTATCTGTTCTATCGCATTCGGTCAGTCCATTTCATGATTCGGTCATTAATCAGATTCATTTGGTTCTCATTCGTGACCGAATTCGACAATTCACCTAACTTTTGTTTAGTCCGCATCGATTTCGCCGCATTCAGTCCGTCCGTACGTATATTCGGTGATTTAACCTGTTTATTTGGTCTCGTTCTTTACCGAATTCAGTAATTCGGTCACATTCGCATCGATTTCGCCGCATTCGGTCCGTCCGTGCGTATATTTGGTGATTTAACCTGTTTATTTGGTCTCGTTCTTTACCGAATTCAGTAATTCGGTCGCATTCGGTCAGTCCATTTCATAATTCGGTCATTAATCAGCTTCATTTGGTTCTCATTCATGACCGAATACGAATAATTCACCTAACTTTTGTTTAGTCCGTGCGTAAATTCGGTGATTTAACCTGTTTATTTGATGATGATGGTGATGATTTTATTAACGCAAAATTCTGCAGTATAGACAAATAAAAGGAAAAAATACATTGAGCTTTCAATAATGTAATAAATGCACGAGATAAAAAAATAAACATTTAAAAAAAAAAAGGGACTAATTGGGTCTAAAAAATCTTCTTCCTAGATGGAGTGCGGAGAAATGGCCAAAGGCAGAAACGTGAAGGTCCTGGGCAATTGAAGGTAACTTTGCACAAGGGCCAGAAGGCAAAAAAGTTGCAGTTATACGGGAATTCCTATAACGCCGCGGAAGGTACAAGAGAAATTTACAGTATTTGAAATAATGAGCCCTGATACGTTTTAAATCTTTTAGCCTCAGAATACCAAATATTCCGGAAAGGTTTCAGACAGAGGGAGAACAAAAACTATTATATAAACTACCAAGGGCTTTTCTGTTATACCTTGCTCTATTTGGAACTATTTTTAGGGTACTTGCCCTTCGGCCAAGTGCCATATAGCGATGGCAATTTCTGTCGGTCGGTCGGTCTGTCGGTCCGGGTTTTGCTAGTTCGGGCACTTCCAAATAAGCTAGGACGATGAAACTTGGCAGGCATATCAGGGACCCCAAATGATTAAGTTGGAAATAGTCACTTCCCCGATCCGAGCATCGTGGAGGGAGGGGGGATCCGGAATCTTGAGGTATTTATAACTCTTGAACGGGTGATCGGATGTTAATGAAACTTTGTATTTGGGTGTCTCAGACGATCTACATAAAATCCGGACCGGATCCGGTGACTTCGGGGGGAGTTGGAGAGGGGAACCGGAATATAGCTCTAATAAAATGTAGCTGACTTATCCGTTTTGCTCCGTCAAATTGGAACCGGAAATGCTTAGAGTGGAGGGATCAGGATGAAACTTGGTGGGAGGAGCAAGCACAAGTCCTAGATACATCATTGACATAACCGGACCGGATTCGAGCAATATGGGGGGAGTTGGGGGGGGGGGCGGATTTTTTTTTTATTAAACGTGAGTTCGGTACTTCTTGATGCACTAGGACGATGCAACTGGGCTCGCATATCAGGGACTTGAATAAACCGACTTGAAAATAGTCGTTTGCATGATCCGATCATTGTGGGGGGGTGGCTGGAGGGGGAATCCGGAATCTTGAGGTATTTGTAACTCTTGAACGGGTGGTCGGATCTTAATGAAACTTGGTATTTGGAAAGATCTCGTGGCTTAGACGATCCACATAAAATCCGAACAGGATCCGGTGACTTCGGGGGGGGGGGGAGTTGGAGAGGGGAACCGGAAATCTTGGGAAACGCTTAGAGTGGAGGGACCAGGATGAAACTTGGTGGGAAGAGCAAGCACAAGTCAAACATCATTGACGTGAAATTAGGTCTAATAGTTGAAGAGGGGATTTTGCGACATTCTCATCTACTTTCTTGTACCACCTACTCGTAAAAAGTGCCATATGAGCTCGTAGACCTTGTTTCATATCCGACACGAATGGAGCCGTGAACAGCCGAAACAGCGTTATCGCCGATTTTTTTTTTTTTTTTAGACTGCTATGGTCCTGCCAAGCCATTTACGGTAGGGGAATTGGGGAGTTTTTCGTTTTGAAAAGAAATACCGGAATCTTTCGCGCTGTTTAATTTAAGATACTGACATTTAGAAATGTTAACAGAAAGGCCAATTTGAGAAAGACCCGGACAAGTTGTTTCTGGGATCCCAAAACGTAAGTAGAGGGATACCTATGACATCGTAAAAGGTGTCCGTCTGTTAGTACGATAACTCTCGAAGGGAATGAGATAAAACTTGGCGTGAGAACTCTTTTGGACAAGGGTAAGGTCTATTTCGTAGATGGGCTCTGCGGCCCTACATTTAGGGGTGGGGGTTCAAATTAAGGGGCAAACGAAACGTTTTTAAACAGCTAATGTGATAGTCGATTATGGGGTAAGTAGACATGCTGAACACGATGCTGAAAACCATTTCTTGCCGGACGAATTGTTTTTCCGTGATTCGGCAAAACCGGAAAGTTGGTTAGAAGTAAAATTTTGATTTTTCTACATCAGGTTTTTTAGTAAACATTTTTTTCTGTTTTTCACTTTGTCTGAACCAACCTCGAACCCATGGGGTTGATTCGGACAGGACCCGGGTTGATTCGGACATATATTTTTAATGTACTATTTTTCCATCGACTTTATTTAAATATATTAACTTGGAATGATAATATTACACCTCAAAAGTATATAACAAACTAAATAAAACACATGTTTCAATTGCCGAAGTTGCATTAAAATGAAAATCCTTCATTTGTACTTTAAGTTAACCTACCAATTACAGGGGCTGGTAACTTGAACTGATGTCAGTAAAGATTCCACAGAAAGATGATTTTAGTCTCACTCTGGCGCAGAAAGAATATATTCAGGCCCCTCGACCTATTTTCTTTCAACGAATCTCCCTCCTTGATAGACTTTTGGTTTGACCTTTTCATTGGTTTGACCTTTTCCCAAATTAAACTTCACAAGGCGAATCCGCGTTTTTTTTCCTCCTTGAAAATCTCATAAATATTAAATTCATTAAACACACACTTTCTTTATCTTTTACTTTATTGTAGACAACTCTACTAACTGATTTTCTTTGGTTGTGACTTACCCTTTTTAGCGTTCAATTTTCTCTATTTTGATAATTAATTCTGCTAACAGATAACAAGATAAGATTTCTAACTCACTTTCGGGTTTTTATGGGGTATCAGTAGGCAAAGACTGTACGAACCAACCCCTTCAAAACTGTCCGAACCAACCCCCACCCTGACTAAAATAACAAAATGGTGTACCAGACGAAAATTAAGTTACCTATCTCAAAAATGCTGCGCAGGCTATAAACCCTGATCACTAAGCTATATCTTACCGTTAATCGCCTTTCAGTTACCACACATCTTCTCGGTACAGGTTTTTAACCTACCATGAGCTTAAAACTTTTCCCTCAAGAAAACCAATTTTTTCTACTTTTTATCAAAACCAGAAAATTGTTTACCATGAAACTTTGGTACGAAGTTAGTTCACTAGAAGGCAGATGTTATGGTTTTTATGGCACTTGAGCTTACTCAAGTGCCATATAGCGATTGTTATTTCTGTCCGTCAGTCGGTCTGTCGGTCTGTCGGTCCCGGTTTTGCTAGTTCGGGCACTTCCAGATAAGCTAGGACGATGAAACTTGGCAAGCATATCAGGAACTGGACCAGATTAAATTAGAAATTGTCGCTTCCTCGATCCGACCATCTGGAGGGGAGTGGAGGGAGGGGGAATCCGGAAAAAATAGGAAAAATGAGATATTTTTAGCTTACGAACGGGTGATCGAATCTTAATGAAACTTAATACATGGAAGGACTTCGTGTCTCAGACCCTCCATTTTAAATCCAGACCGGATCCGGTGACACTGGGGGGAGTTAGAGGGGAAAACCGGAAATCTTGGAAAACACTTAGAGTGGAGGGATCCGAATGAAACTTGGTGGAAAGTACAAGCAAAAGTCCTAGATACGTGACTGATATAACCGGAACGGATCCGCTCACTTTGGGGGAGTTGGGGGGGGGGGAGAAGTCCGAATTTGTAGTGATCCCGCGAGTTCCGTGCTTCCTGATGTGCTGGGACGATGGAATTTGACAGGCATGTCTGGGACCCGACCAGCTTAAATAGGAAATCATCAATTCCCCGATTCGACCATCTGGGGGGGGGGGAGTGGAGGGAGGGTGAAGCCAAAATTTGAGGTGTTTTTAGCTTGCGAACGGGTGATCGGATCTTGATGAAAATTGATATTTAGGATGACCTCGTGTCTCAGACACCTCACTTTAAATCCGGGCCGGATCCGATGACACTGGGGGGAGTTGGAGGAGGGAACCGGAAATTTTGAGAAACGCTTAAAGTGGAGGGATCGGGATGAAACTTGGTGGGAAAAACAAGCACAGGTCCTAGAAACGTCATTGACATAACCGGACCGGATCAGGGCACTGTGGGGGAGTTGGGGTGGGGAACCGGAAATTTTGAGAAACGCTTAAAGTGGAGGGATCGGGATGAAACTTGGTGGGAAAAACAAGCACAGGTCCTAGACACGTCATTGACATAACCGGACCGGATCAGGGCACTGTGGGGGAGTTGGGGTGGGGGTCGTGATTTCTAGCGATCCCGCGAGTTCGGCATACTTCCTGGTGTCCTAGGGCGATGAAACTTGGCAGGTATGTCAGGGATCCGAACAGATTGACTTGAGAACAGCCGTTTCCCCGACCCGACCATCGTGGGGGGAGTGGGTGGATGGGGAGTCCGGAATCTAGTGGCGTCCATAACTTTTGAACGGGTGATCGGATCTTGATGAAAATTGATATTTAGGATGACCTTGTGTCTCAGACACCTCACTTTAAATCTGGGCCGGATCCGATGACACTGGGGGGAATTGGAGGAGTGAACCGGAAATTTTGAGAAACGCTTAAAGTGGAGGGATCGGGATGAAACTTGGTGGGAAAAACAAGCACAGGTCCTAGACACGTCATTGAAATAACCGGACCGGATCAGGGCACTGTGGGGGAGTTGGGATGGGGGTCCGGATTTCTAGCGATCCCGCGAGTTCGGCATACTTCCTGATGTCCTAGGGCGATGAAACTTGGCAGGTATGTCAGGGATCCGAACAGATTGACTTGAGAACAGCCGTTTCCCCGACCCGACCATCGTGGGGGGAGTGGGTGGATGGGGAGTCCGGAATCTAGTGGCGTGCATAACTTTTGAACGGGTGATCGGATTTGAATGAAACTTGTCTGGTGAGCTATCGCCTCGGACGTTCAGTGTCACGTCCGGGTCGGGTCCGATACCTGTGGGGATGGGGGGGGGGGTGGAAAACTCAAGAAACTCTAAAAGCAGAGGGATTGGGACGAAACTTAATGGATGGAACAAGCATAGCCTAGATGAAATTGACGGAGCCAGATGGTTTCGGGGCTCTGTGGGGGGAGTTGGAGGGGGTTTCCTGGAATTCCGGTAGTCGTGAGTTAGAATAGTTCCAGATGTAAAACGACAACGAAACTTTGCAGGCATATTAGCGACCCGAATTATCTTGACTTAAAAACCTGACACAACATACCCCCGGAAACTTCCGTTCCTAGATCCGAGCATTTCTGGGGGAGCAAGAGAAGAGAAATATGGACTTTTATAAATTGCGAACGAATGGTCTGATTCGAGTGAAACTTCATGGGTGATACGAATCGATGGCCTCGACATGTAAAACATGCGTTCGAACCATATGCGACCACGATTAGGGGAATTGGGGGTGGGGGGACTTTTGACATGCACAAAAACCAAATGGATGGACCGAATGAGATGCAATTCGACAGTGCCGAGTTTATGCGGCCTAGATTTGTTATTTGGCGTCTGGGCCGGATTCGGCCAAGGTAGGGGGGGGGGTACTGGAAACTTGCAGATAGGCTATGCTCCAATTTCAGTCAAACTTGATGAGGGAATTAAGAGATTGGGCCCGAACCGGCTCCGACAACGTTGGTGGGAAGGGGGGGGGGGGTACCGGAACTTTCCAAAAATGCTCAGATTCGAGTGAAACTTGGTAGATGGTATAAACGAAGATGGTTTAGGTGGTCGATTTTTTTTTATTCCGAACCAGATTCGGCCACGGTAGGTGGAAATAGAGTGAGTACCGGAAATCGTGTAGCACGTCTAGGGATCAAACAAATGGATTTATTGGGATGAAAGTTTGAACAGTCATGTGCATTTGCAATCGAGACGATGCCGGAACTGCTCAGAAATGAGTGAAACTAAATATCCTATTTCTATTTACGAACCGCCTTTTTGGATGGCGGGTGTATTTTGTGACGTTTTCATCTACTTTCTTGTACAGCCTACTCGTACAAGTGCCATATGAGCTCGTAGCTCTTGTTTTTTTCAGATTTTAGTTACAACTTTTAATATTTATTTCGCGGGTGTCCAGACCAACCCCGAGCTGCCGAACCATGTGAAAAGCATTTTCTACCCGGACAACTAGTTCACTCGGAATCCGGCCCAAACCGGAAAATTTGCTGAAAGTAATAAGTTTTATTTGAAGTTGATTAGATGACATATTTAGGGGTAAGAAGAGACGCTGGATCTGTATATGACAATCATTTTTTGCCGGACATATAATTCGTCCGGAATCCGGTTGTAACCGTTTTTTCTTAAAAGCTAAAGTTTTATTCGAAATTGATTAGATATTCTTTATACGGATAAGGAGATACCGTACGATGAAATCGATTCTGAATTTTCTTTTTTTGCTGGACAAGTAGTTCGCTCGGTATTCAGCCGAAACTGGAAATTTGGCAGAAGTAAAGCAGGAAGTTTCGGTCAGTATCGTCAAAATTGATATGGCTTTAGAGGTATATCTGAACTTGGTTTTCTCTGACGATTAGCCTGGCGAAGATAAGACCCAGTTGTCTGGATCAAATATTAGATTTTTGGGATCCCATCGAAACCTATGTTAGGTTATTACCCACTTTTGGTTCGACTTATAATGTCGTCTGCATAAGCTATGCAATTAATACTTAGGTCTCAAGGGAAAAGATAGGACTCTACCCTGTAGTACCCCCTTGCTCACAGGAATGGGTTCCGAAACCGCCCCTGACCATTTCGCCCGAACGATCGCGTCATGGTACCAAAACCTTAAAACAGACACAATGGAAGCATTAACACCCTTACGCAACAAAGAAAGTAGAGCCTGTGAATGTACTACATTATCGAAAGCTCCAGAAATGTCGATTGCACAAAGATGAATGGCAAATTTTCCAACAGTCACCTCCTTGAGAATTGTGGACAGGAATCTATGAGCGTGGCTGCAACTGAGTCTTTTTTGAAAACCAAACTGGAAGTCGCCGAACTGGCACTTGGACAGTTAGACGTTATTTCTGGCACTAATTTGGTCTCGTGCTCGTTTAAGTTACCTGAGTTCGGTAATTTAAGTGGCATTTATTTAGCTCTCGTTCTTTACCATTTACGGTAGCTTCAGCTGGTTGCTGTTCATTTTTTTTATTTCTTAGGATTGCAGTAGTTTAGGAATAAGTAATTAAACTAGCCGACTTTTTTTTGCCGTAAATTCCGAAGAAATGTACTTTGTGTCCACTTTAACCTGGATCCCCCTGTCGTTGCCAGACAACTCTGGGTTGAATAGATAATTTGGGATCGCAGAAAGGGCACTTTTAACATCAGTGTTTCCACAAAATTTCGCAGTCTTCACCAGTTAGAGGAAGGTTGCCTCATTTAGTTTGCGTGTGAGGCTTAGAATTTTGTGGGGCTTGAACAAAGATAAAAGCTAGAATTTGCATGGGAAGCAGTTAAATGTTGCCAGAAAAAAAGGCTGTCACAAAAAAATTTCGACTGCGGCGCCTGAATAAATCATAGTCACCGCAGTTAGCGACGTCGTCGCTATGCAGCAACACCGTTTTTTGCGATTATTTCAAGTCCTGTTGGCAAAACTGGAAAGGTCTTTGAAAGGTAAAAGGCTAGTGACGGCGTATCCATGAAAAACAAAACGGAAAAGCGTGAAAACGCGCCAATTTTTCTCTTTTGACTTTTTTGTATATGCACAGCAACTTTTTACGTTGTAGCTTCATGAAGGCAACCCCTTGTGTTTTACATTTTTTTGTTTTACAAATTCAGTAAAAACCAGGTACCGATTCGGTCAATTTTTACCAGGTGCGCCCCCCCCCCCCCCCCCCCCAATGAAGAAAGGCTCGGGACGTCCCTGGTCAAATGTGTCAACCGAAATAGCATCAATGTAATATTTAACACAAGGATGCGCGACTATGTGTTATCTCTTATAAAACTTCTGACACTGCAGTGGGAAGTTTTTAGAGATGGAGCTGCAATGGATGCGACCAAAAGAATGAATAAACTGTCGCTCCATCCCCGTTTCTGTTTTTCTGTGCAATCTGTCACTAAAGCATAAACTAATATAATTTGTTTCCCTGGCAGTTAATAATCCTTGTACTACGGTCTACGCTAGGTGCCGGAAGCTCCGTCCTTTACCCTTATCAAGGTAGGGCGTTGGTATTATAGTTGCGACGGGTCCTTGAAAGCGATGCATCAAAAATTCGGAGCGAAGCGCAAATTTGAATCCGACTGCGAACACCGGACTGTGTGCGCGGCAAGTGCGCGCATCTTAAAAAGGTGAGCGCAGATAAATGACAAAATCGTATATTCGAGACATGCATTTACTATTACGCAACAAAAAAATCACAGGAAATCCAAGATAACGAATAACAAAGAGTAACAACATCAGGATCGTGAAAACTGTAGTTTTAAATTCAACTGTAGTTCCAAGGTAAGAGAAATCTGGAACAGATTAATCGAAAATAAGAACTCAGAAGATTTAATTTCATGCGTGTAGTATTGTTATTTTTAGCGCTTTGCTAGGCGTTGATTTACTTTGAATTATGTTTAAAATTTTAAACAAGTTTGCCAATTAGAACTTTTATTCGGCGAAATTCGGGCCGTCTTAGCAAGGGTCCTCTCTACTCGGGCTATTCCTAGGAAGCTGAACTTGCGGTGAACGGAGCCTGTGGCAATTTTAAATCCACAATTTAGAGAGCTGCTTTAAAGGAACAGCTGTAGCCGAAAATATAGTGGTGAGATTTCACGCTTACTTTCGGCAAACTAAGTAACAACAGAAATAATTTTGTGTCGGCTTACACTGACACAGACGCTATTTAGGGGAGGTGGGTGGCCCCTCCTAGATTCAAAATTTCCTCCTTGGCGCTATTTTTAGCCGCCATAGGTTTCAAAACGTAAAATGACTTTATTTCAAGGTATACTCGAAAAGCTACTTTTAAATGTAAACCAAAAAGAGTAATTCAGTTTTGAGTTCGTGCAAAAAAAAGGGATTGGGGACAAAGTTGATCTTTGGCACCCCTTTAAGGTTTACTGAAGTGGCGCCACTGCAAATGAAACCATACAGCTTTTATTCCACTATCTTTGACGTTCAACATCAACGCAACTTTCCCGTTTGAATTGTATATTTGTATGGACTGCTGTCTTTGTGACTAAGGTGTTTTTAGGCTGATAACTGCGCGACAAAGAATACAAAAATAACCCACCGAATTCGGGTTTCATTGGCGTGACTGTAACCTAGGTGGAGGAAAAAAATGTCTTGAAATCCAAGCAGATACAACATGGCTAAAAGTACTGAGTCCATCCGTATGTGAGTTCCCACAAGCACTCTATAGCACTGAGCAAAGCTAAAGATCTTCGCATTCAGCGACCTGCCTCTTCGAGACTGGCTCGAAATCACACAAGAATGGACTCAAGACAGCCAGGAATGGGCCCAAGACCGCCAGGGATGAAACCTGACAGTGGAACAAATCTTGGATGCCAGGGAAGGCTCGCAGCCGGTGTCCTGATTCAAGTACAAGTAGTAAGTGCTTTGAAACTGCAATTAAACACTTTTCATAACGACAGTTTACGAAGGACCCTCATTCCTCACTTCCGATAATAAAGTTTGTTGTCCCTCTGTTAGCACGATTACTATGAGAATCACAACAATGGCATTGTTGGTCGTCTTTAGCTGGCTTTTAATCCGACCTTTTCATGCCACGGACTTGCGCTGCCGGCAACACTGTCAGAGGTTTCATAATATAGCACAAGGCTACTCTGTTTCAAAAGATAACAGGAAAAAGACTATCTGTGAATGTTACAGACAAATTGCGTTTTGTCATCAACACGGTCTGCAATTTGACTTTTAACAGGTCGTAATGGAAAATATTATCTTACACTTGTAGATTACATCCAAATTGTTGTCTGTTTAAACTGAGTATCCATCTCTTAAAACATTATGAAAGTTCTGACACTGCAATGAGGTGTTTCTCGATGAACGGCAAAGCGCTGCGGCTATGTTTCTTCGCATGGGTGGAGGCGAAGGTCAAAAACGAAGTCGACAGGCAACCAAAAATGACATATAATTTGGCGTGACAGAAACATACGGCGTATATCTCATGCTGAAGCACTCTGGAATGGACATGAACTAACATGCGATTGCGATCCTAATACAGCGGCCTTTATCGCCGCGTCCTAACAAAGGAATCACGCTTGATCGACAAAAACAAAGTTATCACTGAGTACGCCTGAGCGGAAATGAAGCTTCAGGCATAGTCTCTCGTACTCCTTTAAATCCGGTGAATGTAATTTAGCACGGTGAAGTTGTAAGACATGCCTCAGGTTGATTGTGTGTACATGAAGCCCCAGTCTTCTTCTCAAATGGGGTTTATATGGTTCTTTGTACAGGTTGTCCTCCGACGATACATTCAGGAACATCGCATACCAAATTGCAGATGTCCGAGGAAATAGGGTTAACTGCTGGCACAAGCATGAAAACACTAATAGTTAAGTCACAATATCACAGCTATGTTTTGCACTAGAAACGCTCAAGTAGAGCTCTCCAGATCGAACCGGGAATGACTTGATGCTGGTCTCGCAAGCTCTCGACAGCGGCCGCCACCTAAAAAATCAGATTCAAACTTTACGAAGTTTAATAAATAAATAACATAAAGCTACTCTAGGTTCACAAAACCGCGTCCGCTGCGTTACATCCTGTCGTTGACGAAAAAGCTGAACTGTTCGCCACATAATAGCAGTGGCGAGACGTACCGTGTTGATGCATAATGCAGAAATGCAGCGCGTCAACACAGAGGTACGCAGTATATCAACCAGACGTTAGAGCATATCTTTTCCTAGAACAGCTTTTTCACGATAACAGGGCTGCCACAAGTTTAGAGACTTGAAAATAGAGACTGAGGGACTTTTTTCAACCCAAAAAGGGACCTAAGGTCACCGCCAGTAAATCAGACATGCACAGCGGTAGGATCCTATAGCAGTTTAAAATGTAGCGAACAGGAATGTATATGGCTCACAGATTTGGGCCGTTAGGCAGAGGGAAGAAAGGCAACTTGACGAATTTCCCCTCGATTTTAATAACGTTCTTGTGATTAAACCAGTGACAAGTCACCCAATGAAGAAGAAAAATCGCCCATCTGTATTGGCAGACGAGTGGACAGTCAAAAAAGTTGGATTTTGGAGATCGTGACACAGCTGTTTCATTTAGTGGCTTAACGGGCCAACATGCATCGACACAGTAATTTTGTTAGCATTATATCCATACATGCTTTTTCAGAAGCTTAGCCATGGAGTTACCATGCCCACCCTGAAACTACTATATTTCTCATATAATATTTTGAGGTAGTTTTATTCGCTTAACAAGAACTACGACCTCATATGGCACTGGATACGTGTAGGTGGAACCTAAAAAGTAGACAAGAAACCGAAATACCCCGCTATCTAAAAATGCGGTTCGGACCTAGAAATACGATATCTAGTTTTACTAAAGTCTGAGCATTTCCGTCGCCTCGGATCACCGAGGTCAAATGACTTTTCTACCTTCCAAGTTTCAACCCTAAAGATCCATTCGTTTGGTCCCTAGACATGCCACACGGTTTCCCGTACCCCCCCCCCCCCCTCCTCCAACGTCCCCTACCGAGTCCGAATCTGGTTCGGACTTCGGACTACTAAATGGATCATCTGAAGCATTCTCTTTTACCACCTATCAAGTTTCACTCAACTCTGAGCGTTTACAATCGCTATATAGCGATTGTAATTTCTGTCCGTCAGTCGGTCTGTCGGTTCCGGATTTGCTAGTTCGGGCACTTCCAGATAAGCTAGGACGATGAAACTTGGCAGGCATATCAGGAACTGGACCAGCTTAAATTAGAAATGGTGGCTTCCCCGATCCGACCATCTGGAGGGGAGTGGAGGGAGGGGGAATCCGGCAAAAATAGGAAAAATTATATATTTTTAGCTTACGAACGGGTGATCGGATCTTAATGAAACTTGATGTATGGAAGGACTTCGTGTCTCAGACCCTCCATTTTAAATCCAGACCAAATCCGGTGACATTGGGGGGAGTTGGAGGGGGAAACCGGAAATCTTGGAAAACACTTATAGTGGAGGGATCCGGATGAAACTTGGTCGAAAGTACAAGCAAAAGTCCTAGATACGTGACTGATATAACCGGAACGGATCCGCTCACTTTGGGGGAGTTGGGGGGGGGGGGAGAGAAGTCCGAATTTCTAGTGATCCCGCGAGTTCGGTGCTTCCTGCTGTGCTGGGACGATGGAAATTGATGGGCATGTCTGGGACCCGACCAGATTATATATAACCTCGTGTCTCAGACATCCCACTTTAAATCCGGGCCGGATCCGATGACACTGGGGGAGTTGGAGGAGGGAACCGGAAATTTTGAGAAACGCTTAGAGTGGAGGGATCGGGATGAAACTTGGTGGGAAAAACAAGCACAAGTCCTAGACACGTCATTGACATAACCGGACCGCATCAGGGCACTGTGGGGGAGTTGGGGGGGGGGTCCGGATTTCTAGCGATCCCGCGAGTTCGGCATACTTCCTGATGTCCTGGTGCGATGAAACTTGGCAGGTATGTCAGGGATCCGAACAGATTGACTTGAGAACAGCCGTTTCCCCGACCCGACCATCGTGGGGGAAGTGGGTGGATGGGGAGTCCGGAATCTAGTGGCGTGCATAACTTTTGAACGGGTGATCGGATTTGAATGAAAATTGTATGGTGAGCTATCGCCTCGGACGTTCAGTGTCACGTCCGGGTCGGGTCCGATACCTGCTGGGATGGGGGGGGGGGCGGAAAACTCAAGAAACTCTAAAAGCAGAGGGATTGGGACGAAACTTAATGGATGGAACAAGCATCAGGTCTAGATGAAATTGACGGAGCCAGATGGTTTCGGAGCTCTGTGGGAGGAGTTGGAGGGGGTTTCCTGGAATTCCGGTAGTCGTAAGTTAGAATAGTTCCAGATGTAAAACGACGACGAAACTTCGCCGGAAACTTCCGTTCCTAGATCCGAGCATTTTTTGGGGAGCAAGAAAAGAGAAATATGGAAATTGACTTCTATAAATTGCGAACGAGTGGTCTGATTCGAGTCAAACTTCATGGGTGATACGAACCGATGGCGACGACCATATGCGACCACGATTAGGGGAATTGGGGGTGGGGGGACTTTTGACATGCACAAAAACCAAACGGATGGACCGAATGAGATGCAAATTCGACAGTGCCGAGTTTATGCGGCCTAGATTTGTTATTTGGCGTCCGGGCCGGATTCGGCCAAGATAGGGGGGGGGGGTTACTGGAAACTTGCAGATAGGCTATGCTCCAATTTCAGTAAAACTTGATGGACAGGAACAGGGAATTAAGAGATTGGGCCCGAACCAGCTCCGACAACGTTGGTGGGAGGTACCGGAACTTTCCAAAAATGCTCAGATTCGAGTGAAACTTTATAGATGGTATAAAAGAAGATGCTTTAGGTGGTCGATTTTTTTTATTCCAAACCAGATTCGGCCACGGTAGGTGGGGATAGAGGGAGTACCGGAAATCGTATAGCACGTCTAGGGATCAAACAAATGGATTTATTGTGATGAAAGTTTGAACAGTCATGTACATTTGCTACAGATAATCGAGACGATGCCGGAACTGCTCAGAAATGAGTGAAACTAAATATCCTATTTCTATTTCCGAACCGCATTTTTGGATGGCGGGTGTGTTTTGTGACGTTTTCATCTACAGTACAGCCTACTCGTACAAGTGCCATATGAGCTCGTAGCTCTTGTTTCGAAATTTCCCGTAATTTTCCCACCCCCCTCCCCCAGCATGGTCGGATCCAGTCCGAACCCTAAAATATGTCATCTAGGGCATGTGAGCTCTCTACATTCCAAGTTTCACTAAAATCGCTCCACTTGTTTGACCCCTATGCGAGCCAAAACGTTTCCGGGAATCCCCTTCCAGCTCCTCCCACTGTGGCTGAATACAAATCGGAAACATAAACGTCCCGTCTCTGACATAGCCTATCCGCAAATTTCCGGTTCCCACTTCACACCCCTCCCTTACCGTGACCAGATCCGATCCAGACACCAAATAACAAATCAAGGCCGCATTCTATCCAGCTTGCATCCCACTCTGTATACCCCCCCCCCCCTTGTCCAACTCTCCTAAACCTGCGCGCATGTGGTTCGGACGCAAGTTTTGCTTGTCTAGGTCATCAGTTCTTATCACCCATAAAATTTCACTCGAATCGGACCACTCGTTCGAAACTTACGGAATCCAGTGATTTCGGATTCCCCTTCCCTCAACTCCCCAAAGAAGGTCCGATCAAGGAACACAAGTTTTCCTAGGGCATTATGCCGGGTTCTTAAGTCATTAATAGGCCTGCAAAGTTTCATTGTTCTTAGAATAGCTGGAACTATCGTAACTGGCGATCACTTGGAATTCCGGGAAACACCCTCCAACTCCCCCCACAGAGCCCCGATACGATCCGGTTCTGTCAATTACGTATCCAAGGCTAATGCTTGTTCTTCTCACCAGGTTCCATCCCGATCCCTCAACTCTAAGCGTTTCACGAGATACGTTTCACGAGATTCAACACAAATATCTGATTCGACCAAGACTTGACACGGAACACTTGAGGCGATAGTTCTTTCCACTTGCCAAGTTTCATTCAATTCCGATCACCCGTTCAAAAGTTATGCATGCCACCAGATTCCGGGCTCCCCATCCCTCCACTCCCCCCACGGTGGTTGGATCCAGGAAACGACTATTACCAAGTCAATCTGTTCGGGTCTCTAACATGTCTTCCAAGTTTCGTCGTCCTAGCACATCCGGAAGTACCGAAATAGCAGGATCACCGAAATTCCGCCCCCTCCCCCACCCTCAACCCCCCACAGTGCCCGAATCTGGTCCGGTTATGTCAACGACGTGTCTAGGACTTGTGCTTGTTCTTCCCACCAAGTTTCATCCCGATCCCTCCACTCTAAGCGTTTCCCAAGATTTCTGGTTCCTCCCCTCCAGCTCCCCCCTAAGTCACCGGATCCTGTTCGGATTTAAATGGGTGATCTGAGACACGGGTTCCTTCCGAATATCAAGTTTCATTACGATCGAATCACCCGTTCAAAAGTTATAAATACCTCTATGTTCCGGATTCCTCCTCCCCCTACTCCCCCCACGATGCTCGGATCGGGGAGGTGACTATTTCCAACTTAATCTTGGGGTCCCCGATATGCCTGCCAAGTTTCGTCGTCCTAGCTTATGTGGAAGTGCCCAAACTAGAAAAACCTGGACAGACGATTTCCAGACCTACTTTTTTAGCCGAGAACGAAAAGTCGGATAACACAGCAGCTGCGTCGATGACGGACATTTTGGTCTATAAGGGCAATTTAGGCCTATAAAGACCAGCTCTATGAAAACATCACCCCTTGCACAACGAAACAAGCAAAACACAGCAAACTGGAAAAACCATATATATATTCTTTTTTCTGGGCAAATCGAATTAAATATTTCATATTTTTCTAAACTTATTAACATTTCTAAGAAATGCCTTAGAAAACAAGCAAATACAGAAATGGTTCCTCTTTTTGTGTTGACGGTAATTTTTGTCGGTAAAGTGTCAACCAAACTAGCCTTCTTTTTCTTTAGCATTCCATTAGAAATACAGGCATCTTGCCAATCTCTTAAATACTCGAACTGACAAAGTAGTTGTTGCTAAGAATTATTATTAACCAAAGCCAGGAACTAAATATATCGAATCATAGAGCTACATTGATAGTTAGGATAGAATTTAATACTGACGATTACTTCATCTAAAACAAAATTCATAGCCTATCTTCCCTTAGGCCAAAGTAATGGGTTTTCTAAGTAAAAAATCTGTTAGGTTCTTGTCTCCAACGTATTGCCATGCTTGCCCTTTTTTACGAAGCTTTCGAACGCTGAAGCCGGAAGTTGTCTCAACTATTGACCCCACTTGCAACTGAGTTTTCTTTCACGACCAAACTAGATTGCTCTTCGTGGCCACCAAGCGAAGCCATGTTTCCTTCCACCCATAGCATTCATGCACGACTGGATTAGTCATCAGGGCGAGCCATTGGGTCTCCCATAGTCTCTGCCCCTTCCTAAAGACTCGTCGTTCGGGGTTCGCATTGACCATCAGAAGCAATGTCTTTCGTTGCCCCCCCCCCCACCCCGTTCATTTCTTTCACCATGGGGGCGGGTGAGGGGAGGTTCGTCCGAGTACGTGCACGCACCGTCTTAGTCCGTCTTAGGCTCTGATTGGGGTCGACCAGCAGCTTTCGGTGTGATCTTACAAGTTTACTCAGAAGATATTTTGCGTTCAGTCATCCTAGGATTACAACGATTTATTTCGGGAAAAAGGTAGATTAATTTTTAGCCTTGAAAGTGACCTAATCTTTGTTTTTGTCTTCGAACTTCCTCATTTCCTATGATCCTCAGGTTTCATTTTCAGTATCGATCGCAGGCATCTATGGCAGAATGCATCGAGTTCACGTGCTTCTGTGGGTTTCAGTGGCGAAGCTGGGGGGCCATAGAGAAGTATCTACAGGACAAGGCCTTCGTAGTCTGAGGCAATATTTAGTATGTTCTGTGCGCTTTCGACTTAATCAGCGAGGAGGTTTGAATCCTCGGTATGGGAAGGCTTGGAATGACTTCCACCCCGTTGTGCTTATCCATGATCCTTTACTATCGAATCAGTGACTTCCTGCATTCCCCGCTTAATTATGCCTTTCTTTGCTGAGTCGAATACAGAAACAAAGACAATGAAGAATTTCGTGGTTTCCTGTTGATGCTTGAAGCTCAACAGCAAAGGCTTCAAGATGCTTGAAGCCTTTATAGGCTAAAAAGTCGGTGACATACATCGGTGCGGAGTGGTGCGTTACGATTTTCGTTCTTAGCACAAAAAGTTGGTCTAGAAAAGTTCTTCAAACCTTCTGCAGCTCTCGTGCTACCCCACCCCCCACCCCCTTGAACGATAGAGGTGCCTGAATCCCGGACTACATGGTCATCATTGCCTCAAGGTGTTTGCTAACAAATGAATTCCTTAAAGTACTCGTCTTAACCGAAAAGTAAAAAAAAATACATTTTCATTATCATGATTTTACATGATCGTTTTTGCCTCAAGGGTTCTTAAATGAATTTCTAGCACCTTCAAAGCGGTCATGACTACCGAAAGTGCAAAAAAAAATGTTTGACTAAATGACACATTTTCGTGATCCCCAAGGGCCTATGAACATATTCGTGTCTCAAGGGTTTTGCTTATGAAGGATTACAACAAACCCAAGAGATGGCACATTCCCATAGTCTGACCCAACTTTGCAAGTGAATATGAGCTTCTAGCTCTTGTTTGTTTCTGTTGCTCTATAACTGAGCTGAAACTTAAAAGTGACGGCTAGACATTCAAAAGAAGAAAAACAAACTCCATATATTTCTGGTAATAATAGTTGTGTTTTTGATCTAATATTCTGAGTTCTCCGTTCTCGCTTCTGAATTCCCGATTTCACAAATTGCCGTTTTTGCTTCTCTGGCTTCTACATTCTCGCTTTTGACAAAAACACTGATTTGGCAGCTCGTCCGCAACCTGGTATGCGTGTTTATGCATATTAAACATCCGCAATCTGTCGACCAATCAGGGAGGAGAACGGAGAGAGGAGAATCGAGAATTCACCATCTGAGCAACTTCTCGATCCTGCAGAATCACGAGGCTTTCCCCATTCTCGATTCTGACAAAAACGCAAGAAAAGGAGAATTCGGTTTATCTGAATAGTCCAAAAACACGAAATAGGAGAATTGCGAGGAGAATCCGGATTCAAATGCAACTAATTTTTCTACAGGCACATATCTTCCCTATGAGCATGTATGCTGACTTGACAATAGTCATCCACGTATATGTGTAGAGATCCCCAGAACAAATCAAGTAGCAACAGATTGGTAAGCTAATGCAAGGATAAATAGAAGTGGTCCCACCCAACACTTAGATCTTTTTCTTTCATATCCACTGGATTAATGAATAATCTTATTTGCACGAATAATTATTGTTTTCGTCGCCTCTGGCGGCATGGGCAGGTGATCCAGGGTTGGGTGTACAAAATAGTGTTTCCATTGTTTCTTCAGGACAGAGCAAAATTACCGTCGGGAGTAGCGCTAAGACGTATACTTTCCATACATCGGAAACGAGCCTTACTCATAGCGCCGCCTACTACACTTGTGACATTTAAGCCGAGACAAACTCGTGGGTTTCGAAACTTCTAGTACGGGTAAGAAGCGGTCTGGACACATCGAGGAAACACGGGAAGTTGTATCTTTTTTTGCTGTATTCGGGATATGGAGTTACCGGAGCCAGCGCTGCACTGTCAGTAGTTTCATAGCAGATAACACGAGGATGCGCGGTTTCAACAGATAATGCGTAACAGATAACACTTCTGATGTTATCGAAAAACCGCCAAGCGAACAAGACCAAAGAGTTCGATAGGATTCCAAACATATAATATTTGATCCAGACAATTGGGTCTTGTCTTCGCCAGATCCAGTCCCCGAGTGAAAAAAAGACAGAACTATAGATCTTCTTACCCCTAAATCTGTCATCTAATTAACTTCAAATAAAACTTTTGCTTTTAACAAATTTCCAAGTTTTGGCCTGATTCCGGGCGAACAAGTTGTCGGGGTAGAATATACTTTTCACATAAGTGTTCAACATACCCCTAAATCGAACATCTAATCAACTTCAAATAAAGCTTTTATTTTTAAGAAACTTTCCAGTTTTGGACGAATTCCAGGCGAACTAGTTGCCCGGCGAGGAAAGGGTTTTCACCATCGTGTTCAGCATGTCTTCCTACCTCTAAATCGAACATCTAATCAACTTGAAATAAAAGTTTTACTTTTAACAGACTTTCCGACTTTGGCCAGATTCCGGGCTAACTACTTGTCCGGCGTAAAAATGGTTTTCACCATCGTGTTCAGCATGTTTTCTTACCCCTAAATCAAACATCTGATCAACTTCAAGTACAACTTTTACTTTTAACAAACTTTCCGATTTTGGCCAGATTCCGGGCGAACTACTTGTCCGATGACAAAATGGTGCTCACCATCAGCATGTCTTCTTACCTTATAATCGACTATCACATTATATGTTTAAAAATCTTTCATTTGCCCCTTAATTTAGACCCCCACCCCCACCCCTAAATGTAGGACTACAGAGCCCACCCATAGAATCCTCACACCAATTCCATCAAAATATCTCATTCCTTTCGAGAGTTATAGTGCGCACAGACGGATAGCTTTTGCGATGTCATAGGTATCCCACCCCTTCGTTTTGGGATCCCAAAAACCGCCAAAAAGTATCTGCTGAGTTTTCCAACATCATTACGATAAAGAATAGAGTCAGTCTGTTTTGGCTCATCCTAAGAAAGCTTGTTATGCATAACATTTCATGCATAACGTTTTCAAACACAACAAATAAAATCCGAAGTGTTATCTGTTACGCATTATCTGTTGAAACCGCGCAGCCTCGTGGTATCTGTTATGAAACTTCTGACAGTGTGGTGTACGACTGATTGAATTCCAGTAGGGACGTTCTGTAATGCTAGTGGTGCTAGCGTCGCTGCTATTCGAGAATGTGTCAGTTTTTTCAAGTCTTGGGACTAGTCCCTAGTGTTATTGCGCTCTGCTTCAAGGCCCATACTGCTGAAATTGTTAATATGGTCATCTAATATCATCGGTAGGCTACTACCTACAGCGATGGGAACGCACGAGCCTTCGTGGTGTGAAAGCCATGTTAGCCTTCTCTTACCTTGGCGGCCAGTTCAGCGGGTTCCATGCCCGGATCCGGCATAATTGGCTCCCCGACGTAGGTTCGTAGTTTAACTGGGAATCCACCATAAATAGGGACTAGAGGTAATTTGGTCAGACTATACAGCCATCTCCACATGGACTTGAGAAGGCTCACGCTCCGAAATGCTTCTCGGATGTTAGCAGTGAAAATAGGAACTATCGGCTAAAACAGAAAAATTCTTAAAGCACACCTCGCACTATTTACTGCTTATTGTTTCAATATTCAGAACTATCTGAATACTGTAAAACTAGCCCTGCTTCTAAGAAATTGTCAACGGATTTGGCTGTTTCAGGCTTTTTCCCAAGCCGATCGACTTCTAGCTTACACTCAGCGAAATTCAGATAACCGGTTTTACGCATCAATAGTATGATACGCGAACACTCGTCGGGACCATAATGCACATGGAAAATAGTGAATCTTGGCAAGTACAAAGATTAGTGAGGTAGCGGGTTCATAATGCATATGTAATTTGGGTCTCCTGGTCTAAGAATTAATGAAGGCAGTTATGGAAGCAGGTCGCATTGGCATTATAATAGGTACGACGGGTCCTTTAAATTTCTTCACCGTTTTAACAAACAAAACGGTTTCGATGGGATCCTATTCCTAAAGAGGGATATTTTTTGGACTTCCTGATACAGACAATCGTGGCTGACAGAAGCCGTAAACTTGCAATGCAATTCTTACATACCCTATGGTCGACAGAATATCGAGGTCAATTCGGCAATATTTTCCCGAAGAATATCGGATGATTAGGTTCATCCGTAGTTTTAGTTTCCGCCGACGACTTTAACCAGACTGTCTATCAAGACGAGAACAAATGGTATTTGAAGACTAACCAAGTTTAACACCTTTCAACCACTTTTTACTGATCCACTCATTCTCCCCCCTTGTTACTAATTATTTTAATAACCAATAAAATTTCACGTTTGTTGTTCATTTGTGCCTGTTCGGTTCTTGATTTGTTTCTGTATTTTGTCTTAAGTTTTGTTGTTGATGGTATATTATTTAGATGTCGTTAGTTATTAATGTGTGTTTATTTATTTTCTCTTTGTTGCCTATTATTTAGCTTTTGCTATTGTGGCAATTTTTCCATTAAACCTTAAACCTTATGTTACTAGATTTCTTAGCCATCCGTCTCCCAAGCTTTGGCAAAACGACTGATCCGCTGAGAAGACTAAGAAGAGAGATGGATCTAGCATGCATTCTTATCCCCAAAACCGAAACTCTAATAGACTTGAGAAACTTCACTTCAACCGTTCCAGTTTTGCCGGATTCCGGGCGAATTGCTTGTCCAGTGAATAAAAAAAACTTCAGATACGGAATCCACACGTATTTCTATCGCGATATAGAATCTTTAATCAACCTCAGAATAAACTTTTGCTTTTGATGAATTTCCGGTTTTTGCTGGTAGTTAGCAAGTGAATAAGAAGATTTAAGTTTGAAAAGGAATTTTGCATGTTTCCTTACCCTTACACCGAACTTCTAATCAAATTCAGATAAAACTTTCACTTATACAGAATTTTCCAGTTTTGGTCGGATTCCGAGTGAACTAATTTACTGGCAAGTTCAAAAACGGACTCAGCATGTTTCCTTGCCCATTTATCGAACCTCTAAAAAACTTCAGACGAAACTTCGACTTTTAACGGTTTTCTGGTTTTGACCGAATTCCGCACGAATATTTACGCTTGTCTGGCAAGAAAATAAGTTTCAGAAATGGATTCAACATGTCACCTTACCGCAGAATCGACTACTAGAGAATAATTTCTCGCATTTTACTTGTGCTTTAAAGTTTAAACAGAGAGCCAGCTCGTTTTCTAGCTTACCGACTGGCTGGTCATTTTGACCGACTGTTTTTGCAGAAAAAACTACTGTTTTCAAGAAAAAAACGACCGTTTTGACGAAAAATCGACTGATTTTCATAATAACCGACTGTTTTTAAGAAAAAAAAACGTAGGCTATTGTTTTCATGAAAAAACCGGCTGTTTTTAAACTTGATTGATTAATTTTTGAATTTTTTTTTGTAACAAGAGCTACGAGCTCATATGGCACTTGTACGAGTAGGCTGTACAAGAAAGTAGATGAGAACGTCACAAAATACACCCGCCATCCAAAAATGCGGTTCGGAAATAGAAATAAGATATTTAGTTTCACTCATTTCTGAGCAGTTCCGGCATCGTCTCGATTGTCTGTAGCAAATGAACATGACTGTTCAAACTTTCATCCCAATAAATCCATTTGTTTGATCCCTAGACGTGCTACACGATTTCCGGTACTCACTCTATCTCCACCTACCGTGGCCGAATCTGGTTCGGAATAAAAAAAATTGACCACCTAAAGCTTCTTCGTTTATACCATCTATCAAGTTTCACTCGAATCTGAGCATTTTTGGGAAAGTTCCGGTACCCCCCCCCCCCCCCCCCTTCCCACCAACGTTGTCGGAGCCGGTTCGGGCCCAATCTCTTAATTCCCTGTTCCTGTCCATCAAGTTTGACTGAAATTGGAGCATAGCCTATCTGCAAGTTTCGGTCCATCCGTTTGGTTTTTTGCATGTCAAAAGTCCCCCCACCCCCAATTCCCCTAATCGTGGTCGCATATGGTTCGAACGCATGTTTTACATGTCGAGGCCATCGATTCGTATCACCCATGAAGTTTCACTCGAATCAGACCAATCGTTCGCAATTTATAGAAGACAATTTCCATATTTCTCTTCTCTTGCTCCCCAAAAAATGCTCGGATCTAGGAACGGAAGTTTCCGGGGGTATGTTGTGTCAGGTTCTTAAGTCAAGATAATTCGGGTCGCTAATATGCCTGCAAAGTTTCGTTGTCGTTTTACATCTGGAACTATTCTATCACACGACTACTGGAATTCCAGGAAACCCCCTCCAACTCCCCCCACAGAGCCCCAAAACCATCTGGCTCCGTCAATTTCATCTAGGCCTAATGCTTGTTCCATCCATTAAGTTTCGTCCCAATCCCTCTGCTTTTAGAGTTTCTTGAGTTTTCCACCACCACCCCCCCCCCCATCCCCACAGGTATCGGACCCGACCCGGACGTGACACTGAACTTCCGAGGCGATAGCTCACCTGACAAGTTTCATTCAAATCCGATCACCCGTTCAAAAGTTATGCACGCCACTAGATTCCGGATTCCCATCCACCCACTCCCCCCACGATGGTCAGGTCGGGGAAACGGCTGTTCTCAAGTCAATCTGTTCGGATCCCTGACATACCTGCCAAGTTTCATCGCCCTAGGACATCAGGAAGTATGCCGAACTCGCGGGATCGCTAGAAATCCGGACCCCCACCCCAACTCCCCCACAGTGCCCTGATCCGGTCCGGTTATGTCAATGACGTGTCTAGGACCTGTGCTTGTTTTTCCCACCAAGTTTCATCCCGATCCCTCCACTTTAAGCGTTTCTCAAAATTTCCGGTTCCCTCCTTCAACTCCCCCCAGTGTTATCGGATCCGGCCCGGATTTAAAGTGAGATGTCGGAGACACGAGGTCATCCTAAATATCAACCTTCATCAAGATCCGATCACCCGTTCGCAAGCTAAAAATACCTCAAATTTTAGCTTCACCCTCCCTCCACTCCCCCCCCCCCCCCCAGATGGTCGAATCGGGGAATTGACGATTTCTTATTTAAGCTGGTCGGGTCCCAGACATGCCTGTCAATTTCCATCGTCCCAGCACATCAGGAAGCACGGAACTCGCGGGATCACTACAAATTCGGACTTCTCCCCCCCCCCAACTCCCCCAAAGTGAGCGGATCCGTCCCGGTTATATCAGTCACGTATCTAGGACTTGTGCTTGTACTTTCCACCAAGTTTCATCCGGATCTCTCCACTCTAAGTGTTTTCCAAGATTTCCGGTTTCTCCCTCCAACTCCCCCCAGTGTCACCGGATCCGGTCTGGATTTAAAATGGAGAGTCTGAGACACGAAGTCCTTCCATATATCAAGTTTCATTAAGATCCGATCACCCGTTCGTAAGCTAAAAATATCTCATTTTTCCTATTTTTTCCGGATTCCCCCTCCCTCCACTCCCCTCCAGATGGTCGGATCGAGGAAGCGACAATTTCTAATTTAATCTGGTCCAGTTCCTGATAGGCCTGCCAAGTTTCATCGTCCTAGCTTATCTGGAAGTGCCCGAACTAGCAAAACCGGGACCGACAGACCGACTGACGGACAGAAATTACAATCGCTATATGGCACTTGAGTAAGCTCAAGTGCCATAAAAATTAAATTATTTTAATTCTCTTGAGGGACTACAAATGTGTCCACGATTTGTCTGGCTCAAAACTGAATTGCTAAACTTCGAGAACAATGAGAGAAACATGAGAACAAACGTGATTTTTCTGGCCTCTCTTCTGATTGAGTTCGGGTTTCATCGCCAATGAATCAAATTTCTGACTTGTATGCTAGATATCTGACAGATGATATTAGGCCGAATTTCCGACTGACAACCTGCAATTTTGTGTGTTCTTCTTATTTATATACAGGTTTTCTAGGAATCGATTGCCTTTGTAGTTTGTAAATATTAAAGGATAGAGTTATAAGTACACAGATGTGCCACAAATCCGAAACGGTAATTTCACAATACTAAATCGATTATTCGGGAACAATAAAATACCGCATTTCTAACAGGTCTTCAAGCCCATTTAAGTGAATTAGTGATTGACAACTAGAATGTGATATCTCAGCCCTTTTCAGTTAAACTTTAAAACTTACGACGTTCGCTTGCAGTGCCACCTTCGCGAACCCCGTTCTCTGCTTCCACAACAGCTCGTAGTAATGATCGCCGAGTAAAGCTTCGTAAACGCCTCCTGGTGCAATTGCGAGCAAATGTCCATCCTTCACAATCTCAGTGCAAGACTGAACGGTACCCGGAATGACCTTGAATGCTTCCAGGATTGGCCCCCAACCTAAAAACGCATTTAATGCATGTTTCGATTACCTGCGCAAAAGACAGAAATATAACAAATGCGCAAGCGCTCAGACGTGGAGAGTGAAAGTAAAATGTTTACCACATCTTATTTGCAAACAGCGTTAGAACATCCCCAATAACCAAACAAGTATTGAACTAACCTAATTTGAAAACATCCCGCTTTAAAAAACTTTTAATTTAAACAAACCGCGTGTAGAACTCCAAAAATCTTCTTCCAAGAACGGTTTCAATTACAATACTGAATGTTTTGCCAGCCAGTCCGACCCTTTAAACCTCTTTTCAATTAGCAAAGTAGTAACAACTGCAATAAACCAAATCGTAGCAGCCTAATACCCCCTTCGTCACAACTTCATTAAGAACGACACTTAAGTCAACCTGGTCGGGTCACTGATGCGCCTGCCAAGTTTCATCCTCCTAGCACATCTGGAAGTATTTTATCGCTGGATCACTGGAACAATGGAACCCCTTCCAACTTCCCCTACAGTGCACGGATCCTTTCCGATCCTGACAACTATGTATCTAGGGCTTGTGCTTGTTCTTCCCACCAAGTCCATCCCGATCCCTCAACTCTGAGCGTGTCACACGATTTCCGGTTTACCCTTTTTCCCTTCTCCCAACTTTCCGCAAAGTGACCGGATCCGATTCGGACTTGAGAGATGGGACATATGAGATACGAGATCTTTCCAAATATCAAGTTTCACTAAGATCCGATCTCCCAATCAAAAGTTGTGTATATCTCAAGATGCCGGATTCCCCCTCCCTCCACTCCCCCCACGATGGTCGGATTACGGAAGTAACTATTTCCAAGTTAGTTTGGTCGGGTCCCTAGTAGGCTATGCATGCCAAGTCTCATCGTCCTGGCACATCTGGAAGTACTCTAACTCGCGATCACCGGACCAATCGACCGACCGACAGACCGACGAAAAAGTGGTCGGTATATGGCACTTGGCCGGAAGACAAGTGCCAGAAAAATGGCAGACAGGACAAACAATCCAGCGGAATTTTTTTTCGCACTTTCGGGTTCAACTTGTTTCAGTGGATTTTTACAATTTGGAGATTTATTAATACAGTAGAAACAGAGAAATCAAGACAAAAATAATGGATTTAAATAGTATGCCATTTAGCTAATATGGAAGAAAAGCAGAAAACATGCTGCTAGACACGTTAACGGGAAAAAATAAGTCTCACTCGATATCTGGTGGACAGGAGACGATGGTCAAAAAAGGGTTCAAACGATAGCCTGAGAATGCTGCAAAACAAATTTAAAGACAAAAAAACTCTCACCCGGTATCTGGAACACGAATCTATCACCAACGGTTCTGGCTAGTCTATTCTTGTAGAGGACCAATTTTGCAACTAGGTAGTAAATGTCTATGGGGGTGGCTCCATGGTAGAAGATCAAGAGCGCCCCTCCGTCTTCTGGTATATTATCTATGCCAGTTACCTCATACCCTATCAGGAAAAAATATGTGAAATTAAAGCTGACTCGATCTGGCAGACAGCCGGAGTGTTTGAATCGCCCACCTACAGTTTCTAAACGATACCATCCTCATTCCAAGTGTGAAATGGTTACAGCATTAACCATCCAACCGAGCATCAACCCTCTACAAATCCTTAAAGGACCCCTCTTGCTTTTCACTGTTTTCACACACCCAGTGGCGACTTACGTGGTTACTGACCTCTGAAATCTTCATCTCTACAAAATCCTTGTGAACTGTTTATTTGACTTTTTTGTTTTCAAGCGCTAGCCGAGATTTTCCTGGGTTGCCAGACAATAACTTTGTTTTGTCTTTAACGTCAGCAAGTAGGCGTTGCCAAAGATGACTTCACCCCCTGTCATGAGTTCTCGGTTTCCATGACTTCTCAGCATTTTAACCACGGCGCATTTGTTTTAATAAAAAAAAATGCGAGAAGTACTTTAGCACGTAGCCCGGTCCGAGTCCGCAAGCGCTTACAATATTACTCTTTTAACGAGGCAAATATGAATATTTTTGCAGTATACAATTTCCAGAGCATTTTATCCGGAAAAGTCTATTTCTAGTAAGAGCTGTGCTTTAAAATTGCTAAATATTTAATACCATGCTCCGAAGCATACGAAATATTAAATATGTTTTAGTTTTCAATATTCAAAACATACAGTATTTTAAAAAGTTATAAGTGTACAGCAAATAACTATATTGTTGACTGCTGAAACGGACAGGTCACGGATACGTCATCTAACGGATAAGGATAGATAACTGACTTGTGGAACCTGTGGAAAAACAATTAAAGATTAAACATCTGATCTTGCGAAGCTACAATATAGCTCTAGTAAAATGTAGCTGACTTATCCGTTTTGTACCGTCAAATATGATTCGCAGTCAGCCTGGGCAGAAGCAATACCTATCACAGGAACCCCCCTCAAATCCCCTCACAGTGCCCAAATCCAAATTCTGTCTATGATGCACTAAGGGCTTGTGCTTGTTCTTCCCACCAAGTTTCATCCTGATCGCTCTACTCTAAGCGTATCACATGATTTCCAGTTCTCTCTTCTGACTCCCCCCACATTCACCGGTTCCGAACCGGACTTGAAATGGGACGTCTGAGACACGAGGTCTTTCCAAATATCAAGTTTCATTAAGATCCGATCACCCATTCCACCCATTTATACCTCAATATTCCGGATTCCCCCTCCCTCCACTCCCCACGGGGTCGGATCGGGGAAGTGACTATTTAATTTGGTCGGATCACTGGTATGCCTGCCAAGTTTCATCGTCCTAGCACATCTGGAAGCGCCCTAACTCGAGAACAGTGGACAGGCCGACCGACCGACCGAAAAGTGATCGGTATAAGATAAGATACGATAAGATTTTATTTGCGCTAAAAGCCAACGGCCATGGCAAATACGTATATGACAAAAAAAAAACAACACCACACACAAAAAATATTAAACTCCTATAGGCACCTATCCCTATGGGCTAAGGCTACCCTGAGGAACCTCACCAGCTGTTTTATATTTCCAAAACAGTTATTCCCTATTACACCACACATCCATTCTTCATCCATTCCCCTTCCGTTCACACCAAAAATTTCTAACGTAAGTTCACTCAAACTTTCGCATTCACACAATAAATGCTTTAAATTCTCGTCCATGCTGCCACACATCGGACATGAATAAGGACCGGACCGACCCTTTGCCCTCCCAATATACCGTCTTCTCTCCCCCAGTGGCAGACTGTCTGCCCTACAACTAATCAAATCCCGTGTTTCCTCCCTTTTAAGACCCGCTTTAAAATACACTTCCTCCCCCCAAATCTCTTTAATTTTTGCATAAAACCTCAAAGACATTGACTCATCCTTGGCGACCTGCCAAGATTGAATTTCTTGATCCAACAGACGACTTTCCACCACCTTTCTCACATCACCCACAGGGAGTCCAGGCCCATCACCATTATTCCATAATTCTGACAAACCACATGGCACTTGAGCGAAGCTGGAAGTGCCATAAAAACAAAACAAACGAGACCAAAGGTTTCGATGGGATCCCAAAAATTTAACATTTGATTCAAACAATTGGGTCATGTCTTCGCCATTCAGTCTTCGTCAGATTCCTTGAATATTTGTACCGTTAAAATGAAGTTCAAAAATCAGTTCAGCATGTCTCCTTGCCCCGATACCGAATCTCTAATCGATTTCAGAAACAACTTCGAGCTTCAACCAAATTTCCAGTTTCAGCGTGATGAGCCATTTGTCAAGCAAGAAATGTAAGTTCACATGTGGATTCCTTACCCCCTCAATGAATATCTTATTAACTTATAAGCATACATGTTTTTACCGTAAATTCCAAACCCATCCTTTGCCTCTAAAGCTAGGAGTAAAGGACCCATCTACGAACTTGACCTGTACTTTACTAGTGAATCCTCATTGAAAAACATCCTCGCTTGATATTTCCTCGTTTGAACATTATATATCAACCCCTTCGACCTTCGATTACACTAGATCTATCCGACGTCACACAGAATAAACAAATGAATGCCGGCATCCGCGAGCAGAGCTCTACTAGTTTGAGAATAAAGGGGTAGGGACTGCTATAGCCGAAAACTGGTCGACAAATTTTGGGTCCGGTTTTCGCCGGATTCCGGGTTAACTACTTGTCCGGCAAGAAAATAACTTTCGTATTCAGATTCAGCATGTCTCCTTACCCCGAAATCAACTATCTCAATAACTTTTAAAAATATTTGTCCCCTTAATTTGAAACCCCCTCCCCCACCCCTGAGTGTAGGGCTACAGAGCCCATCTACGAACTCACCTTACTCTTAACCCCAAGAATCCTCACACCAAGTTTCATCAAAATATCTCGTTCCCTTCGAGCGTTACAGTACGCACAGACGGACAACTCGTGCATTGTCATAGGTATCCCTCCACTTGCGTTTTGGGATCCCAAAAACACCAGACTTAAAAAAACAAGAGCTAGAAGCTCAGATGACACTTAGTCGTGATGATACGCACTTTAAGGGCACTAGAAATTCATCTGCAATCAAAACCCTCGAGGCCTTTACTATCATGAATATGTATCGTTTGGTCAAAAGTATTATTTTTACTTTTTGGTTAAGATGCGCACTTTAAGGATACTAGAAATTCATTTTCAAGCAAAATCCCTGTGTCACAAAGACTACGGGCGCTGGGGGACCACGAAATATATCATCTGCTCAAAAGTTTGTGTTCACTTTGCTGTTAAGATGCGCACTTTAAGGCAGCTAGAAATTAATTTATAATCAAAATCCTCAAAGGACCTGTCTTACCTATAATACTAATGGAACCTACTTCCATAATGACTCCATATATTTCTAAACACGGAGACCCCAATTTCGTACGGTACATTATAACCCCTCTAGCAAAACCACGCTGATTTTCTCACATGCCGTGTTTTGCTACCTTCGATGTGTATCGCACTGTCGACGGTTGTCTGTGAGAAGTTTTTCCATCAGAAAAACCGGTTATGTAAATCGTTTCCCTGTTTTCAACGGGTCTCGGAAAAGGTTTAAAACAGCCAAAACTGTGGGTTATTTGTTGAAAACATAGCCTAGTTTGAAAATATTCAAATATTTTAAAATACTGTAAGTTGAAGAGTAAATACTGCGAGGGGTCCTTTAAGGCAAAAGTGACCGTGGGTACTTTGCGGTTAAGATGAGTACTTTATGGTCGGATGATGGGATGTGGGAAGTTTCAATTTCTCAGCCAACCTTGTCAAGTCTCTAATGTTCGAGTCAAGTTTTATTGTCCTAGCACATGTGGAAGTATCTTATATAATTCGCGATCACCCGGGACCCTACAACTTCCCTTACAGTGCGCGAATCCGGTCTGGTTCTGGTACTGATGTATCTACGACTTGTGCTTGTTGTTCCCACCATGTTTGATCCCGATTGGTCCACTTTAAGCGTGTCACAAGGATTCCGATTCTCCCCTCACCCCCCACCGACACATTCATCGGATCCGGTCTAAACAACCTGATTTGGGACATTTGAGACACAAGGTCTTTCAAAATATCAAGTTTCATTAAGATCCGACCACCCGTTCGAGAAGTATACATGCCTCAAGATTCCGGATTCCCGATCCGTCCACCCCGATGGTCGGATCGGGGAACTAACTACTTCTAAGCAAATCTTGTCGTCTCTAATGTTCAAGCCAATTTGCATCGTCCTGGCACATCTGAAAGTACCTCGAAACATGATCACCGAAATTCCGGACCCCCCCCCCTCCAACTACCCCCCAGGTGACCGAATCCGGTCCGGTTCTGTCACTAATATATCTAGGGCTTGTGCTTGTTCTTCATCAAGTTTCATCCTAACCGCTCCGCTTTAAGCGTGTCACAAGATTTCTGGTTCCCCCTCCGACTCCCCTCTCCCCACATTCATCAGATGCGGTCCGGACTCGAAATGGGACATCTGAGACACGAGGTCTTTCCAAATATGAAGTTTCATTAAGAACCGGTCACCCGTTCGAAAGTTATGCATGCCTCAAGATTCCGGATTTCCCATCCCTCCACGGTGGTTGGATCGGGGAAGTAAGTATTTCCAAGTTAGTTTTGTCGGGTCCCTGATACGTCTGCCAAGTTTCATCGTCCTAGCACTTCTGGAAGTACCCCAACTCGAGAACAGTGGACCGACAGAGAGACCAACCGAGAAGTGATCGGTATATGGCACTTGAGCGAAGCTGCAACTGACACAAGAAAACAAGACCAAAGGTTTCGATGGGATCCCAAAAATTCAATATTTGATCCAGACAATTGGGTCTTGTCTACGCCAGGTCCAATCTTCGCCAGCCTCCTTGAACATTTTACTATTAAAATTCAGAAACAGATAAAGGCCAAAAAGCTAATCATCTGAGAAAACCAAGTTCAGATATGGGTTCAGCATGTTTGTGTTTACCCCTATAAGTCATATCTGTTTTGACGACAACTTCCTGCCTTACTTCTGCGAATTTCCTGGTTTAGGCCGAACTCCGGAACTACCTGTCCGGCAAAAAAAAGAAGCTAAAATCGAATTCAGCGTCTCGCTCAGCGTTCCTTCTTTCCCCTATCTCGAACATCTAATCAACTTCAAATTAAAATTTAACTTAAAACAAATGTTCCGGTTCCAGCCGGATTCCGGGCGAACTATATGTCCGGGCACAAAATTACTGTCATACACGGATTCAGCATCTCTTCTTACCCCTAAATCGGATATCTAATCAACTACAAATACTTTTAACAATTTTCCAGTTTTGGCCAGATTTCGGGCGAACTACTTGCCCGGCGAGAAAATGATTTTCACCGACGTGTTCAGCATGTCTTCCTACCCCTAAACCGAACATATAACTAACTTCAAATAAAACTATTACTTTTAATAGATTTTCCGGTTTCGACTGGATTCCTGGCTAACTACTTGTCCGGTGAAAAAATGGTTTTCACCACCGTGTTCAGCATGTCTTTTTACCCATAAATCGAACATCGAATCAACTTCAAATAAAACTTTTACTTTTAACAAACTTTCCGGTTTTGGCCGGATTCCGGGCGAACTACTTGTCCGGCGAGAAAATGGTTTCCACCATCGTGTTCAGCATGTTTTCTTATAGCATAATCGACTGTCCCATTAGTTGCTTGCCTCTTAATTTAAACCCCCTCCCCCACCCCTAAATATAGGGCTACAAAGCCCATCTACGAACTCGACCTTACTCTTGACCCGAACAATTCTCACACCCAGTTTCATCAAAATATCTCATTCCCTTCAAGAGTTATCGTGCTTACAGACGGACGGACGGACGGACAACTTTTGCGATGTCATAGGTATCCCTCCACTTACGTTTTGGGATCCCAAAAACAGCTCACACCGAGAGGTACCCGCGCCATAGGGTACCTTTACGATGGTGGCAAAATAATTAAAACCAAAAACAAATACTCTAATTACTTTACCATACAAATCTAACCCACCTCACCTCCCTGCTGTATAACTTCAATAGTAACCTAATAGAAAATACGTAAATACCTCCCCCCCCCCCAAAAAAAAAAAAAAAACAACAACAAGATCGTGTTCAACTAACTACTACAAAAGAAAAAGTTAGTAGGCTAAAGCTCAGTTTTCAAGCCAAGCTCTCAAGGCTCTCAAAGCTAAAAGGAGACTACACACTAGCAGCGCTATCCGAGAAACTTGAGAACCTGCTTGTGAAACATGAAGCTAAACTCGGCCAAGCTTCTTGCAGGAGACCTTACAACTTAATTCCTGGAAGAGTCGCCGGTCACCCCTAAGGTAGGGCGTTAGCCAGATATTTCCCGATTCGGGCTGATACTCGTAGAGACGTTTATGGATACCATGGTAGACGCGACAAAGAGTGCTTCCAGACATCAATATCAAGGACAGTCGACCTGTGGATTATTGGATAAAGCGGCAGAAAGCTTACCATGCCATATTCTAGACGTCGCTTCCCAAATAGCACAGGCCAAGTTCTGGCATCCATGCCAAGGGTCTTCATGCAGTGCTTGGATAAGTTTCCTCCTATGGTGCCGATTTATGACTAGGACCAGGGACGATATATACAGCATAACCAGTATCAATCCAGGTAACAGGAAAACGGCAAGCAGGGGACTAACTAGCCACCACAACCAAGTGAGATAGTTAATGTCCACATCTTCAAGGCCTGTTGAAATAAAATAACCGAAATAACATTAGGAACCATGATAAATAAACGGACAGATGTTATATTCATTATTTTAGGGAAAGATGGAATACAACAAAGAAACTACATTTAAATTCTGTTACACCAAATTTTTTAATGAACTGTAATGTCTCGGGGGACAAGCAACGGCAAAATAGAAGGAATCTGGAAACAATATTTATTCCTGACGATAATACAGTGAGGGGAAACGTAGAAATAGCCGTGGTAGTGTAGGAGTGTAGGAGCATTCAAGAAATTATCAATTCAAACATGGCTTTCCGGGATGATGTGCTCCATACAAATATAAGAGGCTTTATGCCTTTTATACTCGTTTCAGAAAATACAATTCCATTACATGCCCCGTGGCAATAACTGTAGCCTAAAGGGGCAATAAGGGGCATCCACACAACACTGGTAAGGGACAACGTCGATTGTGATTTGACATTCTTCTGTTTTGCTTGTTCTTTTGGGATCATATTCACCTAGCCAGGGGCGTCGTAAGGGGGGGGGGGGGGCAGTATTCGGTAGTTATCACGAATTTGGTGAGAAAATTTGCTGAAATTATCTGGTAATTTTCCGATACCAGAACTATTTGGCATATTTATGGAGATTCGATAGTTAGACAGAATCCCGAATAAGCTATCGGTTCAAAATTATCGGTATCATGATTGGCATTCGGAAATCTATTCGGTATAATCTAAACTTATTCGGTATAACAACTGGGATTCGGCAATTTATTCGGTATAAACTGCCAGGATTCGGGAGTTACCACGAACCTCGAAACGGAATAGGTCGAGTGAAGCACTGGTCGCAGACAAAATGGCTGATCTATGATTTCATCGATAGTCCTTACTTTTATTTTGGATCCCAAAAAGAAGATCTAATCACAAATGTTTCGAAAAATCCGCTGGCGTTGCTATTCGTAATATTCTCTATTTTGTGGAAGGGCGCGTCATTTGACTGGGGTTTAAGCCAGTTTTAGGATTGGGATTTCGAAACATTAAAACCTCTGGGTGGAAATAGTTAAATTTGGCAGGAAAAAGCTAACTTAATCTTGCCTGCGGCGCTCACTTTATGTCTGCGGCGCTCACTTTAGGTGATCATAGGTAGTGTTGACCAGATTACTGTAGCTCTGGCTGCCGGAACGCCGCTGCATCCGATTTCTGGAACTTCTTAGAGTCTAGGTATTTGATCCACGGTAAACGATAGAATTTTTAAGAGAAGCAGTTAAATATTAGCCTATAGTTTTAAACAAAAACTGGATTTCCAAACTTTTCGCCGGCGGCGCTCGATTTAATTTTCTCTTGGCTATAATAGATAGAAGCTGTTACTGCAATAGTGCCCGGCAATAAATTCTTCATGTGGCCTTCGCCAAAACGCCGCCTGATAGTTGGCTTATCGTCTTTCACGCTGCCCTTTAATGTTACTCTTCCTACCTAATCCTTTCTGTTCCATAGTTTAAAGCTCGAATTCTCAGTTTCTGGGATTCGATAAAATTTTTGAGAGATTCGGTAAAATTTTGGCTCAGCACCCTCGCAAAGAAAATGAACTTGCGACGTCCCTGCACCTAGCCCTTTTTTGTCCTCACTCTTCACGTCCGAGACAAATTGACAGGTACAGGTTCAAGAAAAAGAAACTCACCTAATATGCTTAGCACTTGAAGATACATACAGTCACCCTCAGAGGAGTTCATACTGAAATAAACAACAAGTTCAACAACACCCTAAAAAAGGAAAATGGTAGAGGCTACTTGGCCTATTGATTAGTCAACAGATAACATACTTGCAGAAATCAATTCGTTAGGCCTATTACTGCCAACTTTTTTGAAGTCTTTCAGATATTTTGCTACAAATACATTGTAAGGAAGCTAAACTGTAAATTAACAAGAATGAACTGCGAAACAAAAATCAATATTTTACGGTGCAAAACGGATAAGTCAGCTACATTTTATTTAAGCTATATTTCAGGCCTTCTTAGCAACGGTCCTCTTCAGGCTCAAGCCGCTCAAGCTGGGACATGAACCTGGAGAAAAACATTTAAGATTCTTCCTGAAGTATCTGACTTTGTCAACTTCTTCTCTGAAAATTGGTTGGAGTTAAAGCTGGTGCTTTGATTTTATTCTGGAGACGGCTGCTGTTTTTGCACAGAAGAAGTCGCCTGTCTTTTCTTCTTCTTTACAGCTAAGATGGACACTTGCCGGCGGCATTTAGGACTATGCGCTATTTGAAGTTCCGTACTTTGGTGACAGATATTCCTTCGGCCCATGCTGACTGCGAATCATATTTTACGGTGCAAAACGGATAAATCAGCTACATTTTATTCGAGCTACATTTCAGCCCTTCTTGGCAAGGGTCCTCTTCAGGGTCAAGCCGCTCAAACTGGAAAATGAACATGGGAAATACATTTAAAGATTCTTCTTTAAGTAGGTATCTGATCTTGTGAACTTCTTCTCTGAAAATTGGTTGGAGTTAAAGCTGGTACTGTGATTTTATCTGGAAATGGCTGCTGTTTTTGCTGTTCGACTTGGTCCTCAAAAGGGTAGATATTCTTCTGCATTTTGGTTTTGAGAATGTGAAGTTCCTTACTTTGTTGATAGATAGTCCTTCGGCCCAAGCTGCTGCGAATCATATTTTATGGTGCCGCCGACTAGAAGGCCTATCCATCTTAACTGGAAAGAAGAAGAAGAGACAGGTGACTCCTATTTTGGATCTTCATTCTAGTCCCCGAAGCCGCGCCGAGAGTATGCGGCACGCCGCCGAAAATCGAATTTCGTGACAAAAAAATTGTAAGTTAGCTCTGTATCGCGTAAACAAAGTGACAAATAGCGACCGTACTTCCTGTCGGTCCGACCCTCTGTCCAAAGTTTGCTAGTTTAGACACTTCCGGACAATCTAGGGCGGCGAAACTTGCCATTCTTTGCGGACAGTAGGCTATATAGCGCCATTTCACTGAACGTCGGAAAATGTTTTAATTCTCTTGAAATCACATCGATTGCTGGACATTCGAAATTCCCTAGAAATCCCCTTGAGTACTGGGGATTTCCCCATTTGAAAATTTTGATTTATAGTAAAGCGGCAGCTAGGATATATAGGTTAAAGGATTGTATGGCACTTGCTTTTAATTGTCGCATTTTGATGCTTCCTTCTTCCAGCCTCTGACTCAAGACCATACAGCGACCATTGTGTCTATCCCTCGGCTCGTATGTCCCTTTGCTAGTTTCAGCACGTCCATACAGGCTAGGACCACGAAATTTGGCATGCAGAGAAAGGACCCGACTGATAATCAGCGAATCCTTCTTTTCCGGATCCGACCACCCGTGTGGTGTGTGTGGGGGTGAGCAATCCTTGATCTTGACTCCCGTACATCGCGAACGGTACAAGGCATTGGGTCCTGGATATGTAATTCTGGGCCATGACGGAATCTGGCTTTGGTGGGGGAGTTTGAGGGGGTTCCTGGATGTCTTCTCCTTTGTGACATGTCTAAATCTCGAACTCATGATCCGATCAGGAGAAACTTGCCAGATGGTGAGAGCAAACGACCAAAATGCTCTATCTATTTATTTATTTAACTTCGACTACGGCTTCTAGAGCCATTACACATACAACACATAAAAACAACAACAAAATACATTTACCTTTTATTTAAGATTGCGGACCTTCTACGCAACACATGTAAAGTTCGCGGTTCCAGACTAACCACACAGGCAACGTCAGTCTCATATGGGGACTCGAAAGAACCACAAGCATGGGGTTTCGAGAGCGAAGAATTCGGGTCTGGAGAGAAAAGATAGCCCGACGCCGAAGTTCCCCGAAAGAAGGAAGGCCCTCACCCACAAACATGCCAGACGCACTACAGTTCCATGCAAGTCCGTGTAGCCACCGGAAAGAGTTGTTATATAAAACCCGAAATGTATCTAGACACTTAACTCTCGTGTTACACACCAGTGACAAACAGTACAGCGGAGTACAGTAAGCTCTGAAAAGAAAGGTCTTAACAGAAGCCTCGCATCTACCAAACCTCCGAATTAATATATTGGTCCTCACAGACAGTGATCTGGAGAGCGCAGCAATGTAAGGCTCATCAGACATAGAAGGAATAAAAGTAAAGCCCAAATACTTGAAAGTTTGCACAAAAACTAGTACCTCACCAGACAAAATAACATCGGGGATGTAACGTAGTTGAAGACTTTTCGGGATAAACGCCATACAAACCGTCTTTTTCGTGTTGAAAAGAATATCATTTGCTTTCGCGAATTCATCACACACTTGAAGAAGCTTACTGAGCGCGAATACTGTGGGGGCTAGTATGGCTAGGTCATCAGCGTAGCTTAAGTTGTTGAAACACACACCTTGTACGAAACAACCCACTCCAAGGCTAGCCAACCGCTCATTCAACTCATCAACATATAAATTATACAATAATGGAGAAAGAACCCCACCTCGCCTAACACCATTAAGGACAGGAAAAGGATGGCTAAGAACACCGCTCCATCTAACTTGAAACCTTTGGGTATCAAACCATGCACCAAGGGTGCCAATAAAACGTGAGTCAATACCCCGCGAGACCATCTTTTTCAGAAGCTTCTCATGGTTAACCCTGTCAAAAGCAGCCTTAGCATCCAGAAAGCAAACAAACACAGGGGTTGCAAACAGCCAAAAATACTGGATAACTGCTTTAAGGACAAAAACACAAAATTCAGTCGACGATTTCTCTTTAAACCCAAATTGGAAGTACGACGAATCGAATTGCTGCTGCAGTGCCGCATGCATACATCGCTCAAAAACTTTTGATACCGTAGCAGCTAAAGCGATGGGTCGATAGTTACTGAGTTACTATTTGTATGGCGACTATTTGTCTGCGACCCTGAGCTAAAATATATGCTACCTACCCCTGCAAGTGCTATATAATCTTTCAGCTCTTCCGGTACCCCTCGTCAGAAGCCTCCACTGGGTTTCTATCCGATAAAGACACATAAATGTCACATCTAGAGCATTTGCATTTAAAACCCATCAAGTTTCATGAAAACTTCCAAAAAATTTCAACCAACTTTCATCTATCCCATCTATTCCCCCCAGAATGGTCGGAACCGGGAAGTGGCAGTTTCCAAGTCAGTCTTGTCGGGTCCGTAATGTGTCTGTCAAGTTCCACCGTTGTAGCACAACTGGAACTACATTAACTCGCGATCACCAGAATTCCGGGACCCACCTCTAACCCCCCACAGTGGCCGGATCTAGTCCGTAAATGCTGTATTTAGAGCAAAGGCGTGTTATTCCCACTAGTTCACTCCGATTCTTTCCTGTCCAAGCGTGTCATGACATTTCTGGTTCCGCTCGCGACCCCCCCCCCCCCCGGGCAGTTGTCGCATCCGGTCTGTACCACAAAATAGAACCCTTGTGACATGTCTTCTTGTGATTTTGAATTTCCATTCCCTCCACTCCCCCCAAGATTTTTGGATCGGGGAGATGACTATTTCCGGCTTAATACGGTCGGGTCTCTAATTCGCCCGCCCTGGAAGCACCCTAAATCGCGATTATCGGAATTACCGGAATACCCCCTTCAACTCTCCCCACAGTCATTTAGAGTTATTCTGGAAAAAGTTATGCTGTTCCCACCGAGTTCCATCCCGACGGTTTGATTTAGTTAGAGTATGTTGGATTCAGTTCTGGGTGTAGCACTCTCATACTGGAGATGAAGCAGTTTGTTTTACTTCTATTTTCGCTCAGAGCGTCAAAATGATCGAAATATCGGCATGATACTGTACATAAACTTATCCAAATCATCAATCTAGACCATATAACATTTTTTTTTTTTTTTTTAATCTGGGGGTGGTTTTCCCAAGGGTGGGGGGTCCTAAACCCAAAAACAGATTTTGTACCCTATGGTCGGGGGTGGGTGGGTCCTTTTCTTGAAAGTTGACTGATTTTAGGTTAGATATCACTAGATTTCATACTTGTGACCCCCTGATCTATCCCAAAGAGGTCGTACCCGTTTATAGGTAGTCAACAAAAAGACAAAAATGCTCTTCAGCCGGGATTTGGACCCAGGACCTCCGAATTTCAAGACCACTACTCTGCCACTGAGGTACAGCGGGGCTTTTGAACACAGCTCACAAACGACTATAATAGTCACGAAGAAGCGAGCCATAGGAACAGTGATCCCGCCGAAGATAAATCTATCTAAACATGTCACAGGACTAGATAGGTATTATGTAGATGGAATTTTATACAAGGGACTAGTACCGTGACAAGTAAACCAGCTGATCTGTCATGGTAAAGTCACATGAATAGTATTCCATTTCCATCTACGTAGTATTTAATAATAATACAAATAATGATATATTGCAAAAAAAAGGCCACAAAGCCTCTACAAAGTTCTTTTTGAAACATTTAGGGTCGTACATTTGGGAAAGAAACATTCCATCAATTTCTTTCTTGAATTGGCTTATTGATGGAGAGTTTGCTGTTACTTCGGGCAGTTGATTCCAATGGGGTGGCACGCGGTTGTTGAAACTCCACCGACCAATATCTTTGCAGAACCTCTCTTCGGTGATTTTGAGGCTATGACCGCGTAAGCTGTTGAAGTTGAAGTTGAGGATGTCGTCAGCTTCGACTTTTCGTACATAACGTGGCATAGCTTGTATGTCTCAATGAGGTCTCCCCATGCGGAAACGGTATGCCAGCGTAGGGAGTTTAAGTCTTTCAAGCCTTTGGTGGTCGGCAGATGTCTCAGTTTAGGCGGGAATTTCGTGAGCCGCTGCTGAACAGTCTCGAGGGCATCAATGTCTCTATTGTAAAAGGGTATAACTGAGCAGTGCCCATATTCGAGAATGGGCCTTACCCGCGAGGTGTACAGTGTGGTAAGCATATGCTCGTTCTGAAACTGAAAAGATCTTCGAAGTAAACCGGCAACTTTGTTAGCCTTGGAAATGGTCTGTTCATAGTGGCTGTGGAAGCTTACTTGGGAGTCGACTATGATACCCAAATCCCTCTCCTCATCGCTGCTGCTTAGGAAGGTGTTTCCAATTTTATAAGATGACGGCCATTTAGTTGTCCTAGGGTCATCAGGTGGCTTTTTATTGCGTTAATTTCCATCAGCAAGACTTTCATCCATTGATTGATTTTATATAGTTCAGCCTGTAGTTGCAGTGAGTCTTCAGGGGATTCGATTACTCGGTATAGCTTCGTGTCATCAGCATACAGCAGAATAGTAGACTCTATTCCGTCTACAAGGTCATTGATGTACAAATTGAACAATAAAGGGCATAGAACAGAGCCTTGAGGAACTCCACTGAGAACATCCGTGTCTGTGTTACTGGTGGTACCATCGACAATAACTGCTGAGATCTTCCGCAGATGAAGCTTTGTATACAGGAGAATAAGCTATCTTGGGTATCCGGTGATCCTAGCCCATACTGTCTAAGTTCATGAAGCAGACGCTTGTGCGGGACTTTGTCAAAAGCTTTTTTTAAATCCAAAAAAAATAGGTCAATCTGGTAGCCTTTATCTATTTTGGACCTCCAGTCTTCTACAGCAGTAAGTAATTGGGATTCAGCACTTCTCCTTTTCAAAAATCCGTAATGCTTTTTCGTGATGATTATTCTGGCTAGGAGTTGCTCTGTTAAGTGGTCCGCGATGATGGATTCCATTATCTTACAGGGGATGCATGTGAGACTGATAGGTCGGTAGTTTGAAGGGTCGCTGCGCTTTCTTACTTTGAATATTGGACTGACAGTTGCTTTTTTCCAGAGAGAGGGCAGTTGCTCCAATTCCAGCGACTTTTTGAAGATGGCAGTCAGCGGTTCGGTTATGACACTGGCAAGTTCCTTCAGTACTCTCGGATGAAGCTTATCTGGACCTTGGGATTTGCTCGGATCGAATTGTCTTAGCTTCTGCAGTACTTCAGTAATGTTTATCTGCGGGTGATCGATTTCTTCCTCCTGTTTGTCTTTTATTTTGTTTTTAGGGTCTGCGACGTCAGGCTCCCTTGTAAATACTGGTGAAAACTGATCGTTCAGCAGATTAGCTTTCAGCTTCGGGTCATCAACAGTAGTGTTTGTGACAGGATCAATCAGAGATGGGAATGCTGGAGCGCATCTACGCTTCGCGTTCACGTGATGCCAAAATTTTTTGGGTTTTCTTTAATGTTGTCAGCGAGGTTCTTCTCTCGTACGTTAGCTTCACGCCTGGTTGATTTTCTTACCCTGTTGGGGTCGACTGTAGCTTTAGGGGTCGTTGGGTCGACTGTAGCTTTGGGAAGAGCGGCCCTTTTATTGTCAACGTATATCGGTATGAATTTGGCCTCGGCTGAGAGTTTAATTTGCTGGAACTTGGTATACATCTCATCCAGGGAAAAGTCATTATCAAATTCTTGTGACCAGTTTATCTGACTAACTTCGCTGCGCATCGCTTCGTAATTACCCTTGTAGTAATTTCGCCCTGGCTTCGCACTAGCTGCTGAGATATCTGTGCTTATTGCGAAGGCTATGCAGACGTGGTCTGATTTTCCGACAGGCGGGAGGATGCGAATGTCATTTAAGATTTCGGGTTCCTCCACGAGAAGTAAGTCGAGGAGATGCGGTGTATCAGTGCCTCTCATCCTTGTGGGCTCGGAGATCTAGCTGTTCGAGAAAACAATCATCAACTGTTCCCGAAAGTTCTTCTCTAGACTGTTAGTGTTGAATATGCTTGTGCAGCGCCTGGACCAGTCGACCTTAGGAAAGCTGAAGTCTCCAGTAATATCATTCTGTCCTTGTACTTTTCAGCAGATTCTCTTATTTCGGAAAAGGTCTTGAAGTCATTCTCGGGGCTACTGCTCGGGCTACGGTAGTAAATACCAAGGTAAAGATCGGGCGATGGGTTTGATTTTATCTGGAGCCACATACTTTCAGCTGGAGGGCTCTGACTAGTGGGTGCTAGAGCTGCTTCCAGTTCTGTCTTGTAGTAGCATAAAATCCCTCTACCAGAGTTTTATTCCAGATTTGCCTCGGTAAGTTTGTACCCTGGTATTTGGAATTCTGGTAGTGTGGGCTGATGGCGACAGTTTTTGGGCTTCACCTCAACAATGGCCACGATGTGTGGCTTTTCCACTTGAATCAGTACTTTGGTTTCATCGAGCTTGTTCAAGAGAGAGTCTGCATTAAAATAAAGACATTTGATGCCATTGTAGTTTCTGGGATCCCAAAACGTAAGTGAAGGGATATCTATGACATCGCAAAAGTTGTCCGTCTATCCGTCCATCCGTCTGTGAGCACGATAACTCTCGAAGGGAATGAGATATTTTGATGAAACATGGTGTGACGATTCTGTGGGTCAAGAGTAAGGTCGAGTTCGTAGATGGGCACTGTAGCCCTATATTTAGGGGTGGGGGAGGGGTTTCAAATTAAGGGGCAAACAAAATATTTAAAAAACAGCTAATGTGATAGTTGATTATGGGGTAAGAAGAAATGCGGAACACGAATATGCGAAACATTTATTCGTCCGACAAGTAGTTCGCCCGGGTAAGAAGACATGGTGAAGATGATGGTGATAACCATTTTCTCGCCGGACGAGTAGTTTGTTTGGAATCTGGCAAAAACCGGAAAGCTAGTTAAAAGTAAAAGTTTGATTTGAAGTTAATTAAATGTTCGATTAAGGGGTAAGTAGACATGCTGAACACTTATGTGAAAAGTATTTTTCTACCCGGACAACTAATTCGCCCGGAATCCGGCCAAAACCGGAAAATTTGTTAAAAGTAATAAGTTTTATGTCAAGTTGATTAGATGACAGATTTAGGGGTAAGAAGAGATGCTGAGTCTGTATATGACAATAACTTTTTTACCCAGACATATAATTCGTCGGGGAATCCGGTTGTAACCTGGTATTTTTAGAAGCTAAAGTTCTTTTTGAAATTGATTAGATGTTCGATACAGGCATAAGGAGATACCGTAGGCTGAATTCGATTCTGAATTTTCTCTTTTTGCTGGACAAGTAGTTCGCTCGAAATTCGGCCGAAACCGGAAATTTGGCAGAAGTAAAGCAGGAAGTTTCGGTCAGTATCTTCAAAATAGATAAGGCATAATGCTGAGGTATATCTGAACTTGGTTTTCTCTAATGATCAGCCTGGCGAAGACTGGATTTGGCGAAGACAAGACCCAGTTGTCTGGATCAAATATTAGATTTCTGGGATCCCATCGAAACCTTAGGTCTTGTTTTCTTTGGAAGCTGTGGCCGTTATTTTGTCAGTGTCTTGATTGGGGTTTCCTGAGTAGAGCTTTTGTCCGCTTGTGAGAGTCACTTGATCTGACACTGTTGGGCATGGTGTGCCCTCTGCATTGGCGTTCGATCCGGGTTAATGTAGACTTGCTTGCGTACTGTGTCGTTCTTTGACTTTCGAAGGTTTGGCGCGGCTTTTAAGATGTGCGATCGTTTCTTACGAACTTCGATCGAATTTCTTTCGAGCTTGACAAGCAGTAGCCTCGGAAAACCCGTATCACGTGCTTGGCCAAGCCTGACTGCCTCTAGTATGTCTGTCTCCAGTATGTCTGTTATTTGGTCGTATCCGGCCCATACCTCAAATGGAACATCCATTCCATGACTGTTGTAACGTCCAAGTTTCATCACTTTCTCCTTTTGGCCCCTGTGCGGACCAACAAATTTCCGGAACCCCCTTCCACCGTGTCCACATGCAATACGGACACATAAATATCAAATCTAGGGCATTTGCTCCTATCAGCCGTCAAGCACTTCCAGATCTTGGCACATAACCAAGTTTCATCCCGTTCCCTCTTTTCGTTTGTTCCCTATGCAGGATACCAAGCCTCCCCCTCCATCGGATGCGATCGGACCCGAAAATTTTGCATCTACGGCACGTACTACCGAACAAGTCTCCCTTGAATCGGAGAAAATCCGGAAAATTTCGGAGGCCTATCGAGCACAGATCCGGTCTGAACTTCAAAATAAAATCTCTAGTATCCATGACCTTTGTATGGTACAACTGGTACCCAGGGGCGTCACAACTTGGGGTAGGAGGGGGAGGGGGGATCCCCCCCCCCCAATGCTGTCGGCCAGTCGGTAAAAAATAACCTTCGCTCCGCGATTTTTCGTCAAAACAGTTTATTTTTTTCATGAAAACAGTCGTTTTTTCTGAAAATTGGTCGATTGTTCTTCAAAATAGTCGGTTTTTCTGAAAATCAGTTGATTTTTTTCAAAATGTCATTTTTGTTGCTGAAAACCGTCATTTTTTCTGCAGAAAAAGTCCGTAAAAATTACCAGCCATGCGGTAAATGCCTCGTCCCCCCCCCCCCCCAAACATTTTGGCTAGTAACACCTCTGCTGGTACTAGTCCCCGAAGCCGCGCCGAAAGTCGGCGGCGCGCCGCCGAAAATAACTCAGCGGGCCGCCGCCCGAAACATTTCGACGCGCCGCCGTTGGGGTCGGCGGCGGAGGCCCGCCGGTAAAATTCCGACGCCGTGTCTTTTTAGGTGATATGTATCAGGTCAGTTTCTATCGAGCTTTATCTTCCCTGGGCTCAAGGTTGTTGTTCGGTTTTTGCTCATCAGCAAGTGCACTAACACAAAATGTGGCGGCAGTGCAAGAATGACAATTTCTACCAAAAATTGTATGCTGGCTCCAAACCGTGTAAACAAAGTGCCAACTAGCGTTCGTGATGCCTGTCGGTTCGTCACTCTGTCCAACTTTTGCTAGCTCAGACACTTCCGGACAAGCTAGAGGCGTACTCTCGCCGTTCCCCGAGGACTCTTCGGGGAATCAAGGGGAACGGCGAGATTAGAAGGAGTCACTCCACGCGTACGGAAAACACTGAGGTGTACCACTGGTACCACTGAGGTACAGAGGGGCTTTTGAACTTGGTTCGCAAACCACTACCATGGTCACGAAGAAGCAGGCGAAAGGAACAGCTATCCCGCCGAAAACAAGTCTGTCTAAGCACTTTACATATCAATGCCACGGGATTAGATAGTAGATGGAATTTTACATGAGGGACTTGTCCTGTGAGAAATAAACCAGCTGATTTGTCTCGGTAAAGTCACTTGAGTAGTATTCCGTCTACATAGTATCTAGTCGCATCCGGTCCAGACCTCAAATGGCACATCCGGGTCCATCCATGGCATGTGTGCCTTCCCAGTTTCTCACTCTCTTCTTTTGGTTCCTATGCGCATCACACAATTTCCGAAACCTCCCTCAATCCCCACCGTGTCCAAATGCGATTCGGACACGTAAATATTATCCCTAGGGAACTTGCTCCTATTCCCAAAAGGGTCATTCGAATGGAAGCCCTTCCGGATTTTGGACCCGTTACCTTTGTACAATCGAAGTTTCATCACAATCCCCCTATCAATCTGGTTCCTGCGCATGTTACCGAGCCTCTCCTTCCATCCCACCACCGTAGTCGGAAGCGATTCAGACATGCAAATGTTGAATCTACGGCACTTCTTACCGAATAATTTGGCCTAGAATCGGAGAACATCCGGAAAATTTTCGGTGACACGCTACTCAGCCCGACGAGACTGGATCCGGTCTCGACCTCAAAATCTAGGTTCCATGACCTTTGGACGCTACATATGTTAAATGATTTCCGGGCCTCCCCCCCCCCCCCGAAGTCGAATGTGATTCGAAAAACTTATGTTGCATCTAGAGCAACCACCAAGTTTCTCCCAATTCTAAGTACTTCCATAAATTTTAAGGCACGCCCCTTCCAGCTCCCCGCACCAAGGTCGTAGTCGGTCCGGACTACAAAATCACACATCTGAGAACCATAATCTTTGTACCGTCCAAGTTTCATCCCAATCCTTATATTCCTTTGCAACAAATGTTCCAAAATTGTTTGCATGTTCCAAATATTGAATTAGATGCGATTCGGCCTAATAAGTGAAATATCACTCTGCTCCTCTCAATCGGGTCACGCGGGTCACTAGTTTCTGTTTTCCCCCTCCCTCCAGTGCCACAGGAGTGGCTGGATTTAATCCGAGAAAAAACATTTATAAGCATGTCAAGTGTCATCGTCTTTAGCTTACGCGGAATGGATGTACCCAAAAGTGAGACAGATGGATCACCATTACGATCCCTATTTGGCACTTAATCCGAAAATTGCAAGTACCTGTAACAACGCTGAAGAGATGTGGTACAAACATTGCAAAATTTGTTGGAATATTGAAAAAAACCCCCAAAAATGCTAAAATTAGAGCAAGCGCCGCCGATAACTTTCCGGCGGTGCGACGCCAAATACAATTCGGCACGCCGCCACCGACCCACATTGTCTCGCCACCGCCGAATTTAGTACCTTGCATACCTTCGCATGTACAACCATTTTCCCTCCAGCCGGAGAGTTTCGGAAAAATTAAATGTCTCATCAATGGCATTTCTTTATACAAGACACCAAGCTTCCCTCGAATCGGAGTACTTCTAGTCCAACTCCCCAAACCGAGGTCGGATCCTGTCTGGACTTCAAAGTAACATATCTGGGACCCCTGATCTTTATATTGCTAAATTTCATCCCAATCCCTGCATTATTTTGGTCCTGTGTATGTTGCAAAAGTTCACATCCCCCCCCCCCCCCCAGTGGTCATTGTATCTTTTTGCACCCACAACAGATAAAGTTTACTTCGACTCCAGTCACGGAGGTCGCAGGTTAATCGGCAAAAACATGTTTTCGCTGGGCATTCAGCCTTCAAGTGTCAGCATCTTACCTTAGCCGGAAGTGCCCAAACTAGCAAAAGTGCGACGGAGGGACCACCAATATGATCGCAATATGCCACTTTCCGGAGGCTAATGCCATAATACAATAAGAACATAACAACGCTGATGACTTTTGGGGAAAAACTGAAAAACATGGCTGGAAAATTGCAAAAAAATAACTTGGAAAATGCTAGAAATAGAGAAAATGCTGCTAAATTTTCGGCCTGCTGCCAGTAATTTTTTTTGACACGCTGGCGGGGCCAGGGTCTTGCACCACTGCCAACCCAAATTCTCTCAACCGCTGCCGAATTTAAATTTGTTGCGGCTTCGGGGACTACTTCATTCTACCATTTAGCCCAAAACTGCACTGTTCACATTAAAGTAACTGTTAACATTAAAGTAACTTTAACATAAGCATTTGTTGTCCACTTTACTGTATCGGAATTCCATACAGTTGTGACGTATTTAGTGACATTGCATGATTCAGGATCCAACATAGGGCCTGTTTTGGCGCCAACCAATGTACTTCGGTTCAGAGTAACCAGTGTTTTCGCGACTTTCGATTCTGATGAGCCGGTGTTTTTGCATCGACCAGAATTTGGTTCGGAGATCGGTTCCGATCTTCGGTCAGGAAATTTTGGAACGGTTATCGTTACTGTTCACGATTCTTGGTTCTGATTCAGCTTCACCGTCATCAACTAGAAAATAAAAACAAAGGCGGAACAGAAATAGAAAAATGTTCTAAAGTTAAAATAAGAACTTACATAGTCCAAAATATAACTTGAATATTTTATTGATTCTTAATTTGAATTTTATATTTAATTTTATTTTTTTTTTTTTATTTTTTTTTTTTTTTAGTTTTAATTTTTAATTTTAATTTTTAAGTTTAATTTTTTTTTTTTTTTTTTTTGTAGTTTTAATTTTAATTTTTATTTACAATTTTCGGTTTTTAATTTGTAATAATAATAAAAAATAGTAACAAAAAATTAAAAGTAAAACTAAAAACTGTAATTAAATATAAAAATTGAAACTAAATAAAAATAAAAAATAAAAATTAAACTTAAAAATAAAAAATTAAAAGTAAATATTCCTTCAGCCCAAGCTGACTGCGGGTCTGATCGTAATTATCGTTTTTCCAACTTGAGTGGCTTTGACCCTGAAGAGGACCCTTGCCAGTTTTTTCCAGTTTTTAATTTTTCAGTTTTAACTTTAATTTTTTCTTTTGCTATTGTTACTATGATTTTGTATTATCATGACAGATACAGCCTACCACAAAACCCAGTCAGCTGCTGATATAGATCCAGTTGCACCTACAAATTCTTCCTCCATCTTTATTATCGAATATCTTTCTTCATCACGTCATCGTCTTCAAATCTGAAACGTGTTTTCGCGTAATTTCCAATGTTTCGGGAGAACCGATTTTTGGTTAAGATAAAAACTGTTTTCGCGACAACCGGCTACCGGTTTCCGCTGAACATCGGTTGGCGCCGAAACACACCCATAGGATTAGATTGTCCCTGCCCTATGCAGGACCTAGGTAATTTTATAAATGTAAACCCGACTGGCGCCTCGCTGGCCGCTCGGCTCTAAATATATAAAAATAAAATACGTATTCACTGATAGGAATAAACTACAATTTTCTAAGGTGAAATAGAACAAATGGGTGTGACATCATGCTTGTATGAAATTACATTACAAAATAGTTTAGACCAAGCATACCTCTACTGTACATACAGTGGGCTGTTAACTAATAAGAGGAACTCGTACAGTGTCCAAATCAAATGAGCCAAATCGGTTACACTCGGGAGTGGAGATAATCTACAGTTCCTCAGAAATTCCAGCAGAACACACACATCCCAAGAAGTTTAAAAAGTGAGCCTTTACTATTCAGAGCAGCGAGCAAGGTATAAGTTTAGTAAGCTAGTAAAGTAAAGCTAGTAAAAAAGTACCCTTAAAAACTTCTCAGTTTTGACGAATGTTTACAACTCGATTTACGGCGTTGATTTCAAACCACTTGTAGCATTGAGTTTGATTTCCGGTATGTTGCATTATGCATTATGTAACCTTTTGATAAGTTTTGCTTAGTAATCTTCATTTCCTTGACCGGCCGATAGCTAACAACAGACTTATTTTCTAATTTTAATGGTTTTATGCTATCAGCATCTCAGTGCGGCTTTGTAGCTTGGTCTTTTTTTATGTGCACCCTACTCTTTCTGTACTCTGCTCAGACTCTGCTACTTACCATAGTTAATATGCATGATTTCATTAATCCCGGCTTTTTGTTGTCAAGGCTGTAATGCATTTCTCTATTTTCAGCAAATGGTTAGGGACAAGACTCTGTAGCCTGTTGATGTCGCTGTTGCTTATGGGAAGTTGACACTGGGTCCCTGTGGTTTGTTGTCCAGTTTTTGTCTTACCAGTTGTCTTTCCAGTTGCACCCTTCTCTTGAAGGAATATGTTGGTTCTGTTTGGCTTCGGTCATCACTGTCTCCTTGCTAAGAAGATTGCAAAGAAGTTGTACTGCCCCTATTTCTTGCAAAGATATTGCTTCAGTTTCTGTGAGTGCCTTTGTATCCTGCTCTTTTAATTCTTTCTTTGTGGATAAGGGTGATGTGAGCAGACTTCCAGTCCGCAGTGATTGTATTCATCAACAACCACAAGTTGAACACATTGCTTAAATGTTCAGCAATAAAATCTGCTGTCTCTTTCAGTAATCTGGGAGAGACCTTTTCTGGTCCTGAAGCTTTGCTGGGGTCTAGCTTCTTGAGCCTCTAACGGATATCAGTTGGGCAGATGTTTATCTCCGGCATACCATGCTCAATCCTAATTTTGGGAGGCTAGGGGCTGAAACGAACGAGGTCTCTTGCATGAAACTTGATGGAAACGCTTGGTTGAATATATTTGCCATTTTTGAGGCATCTTCAGTCTTTCCTTCTGGGGTATCAAGATGTGTTATTGTATGTCTACCAGGGTTCTTCTCAGTTGCACTTTCTAGAATGTTTTAGGGTTAGCTTTAGCATTCAACGCAATGGGCTCTTCGGGCTGACCAAAAAACTTTCCTTTTTTGTGACTTATAGTTTTTTCTTCCTTAAATATAATATGCTAACCAATGTTGTTTGCATTTACATTTGCTATACCTCCTTTCTACATTCTTTTTCCTCGTGATAGCTTTTCTTTGGTTTTCTGTCAATAAACAGGAGGGTTCTGGGACACTCGTAAACCGTGACTTCTCTAGTCTAAGCAAAGTAGTTTTGAAATTTTCCCAGCACAGTTCTACATTTTCTTTAGACAAGGTCTCATCTCAGTTTATTTCTTTAAGTCATTGCATATCCTTTGTAGTCTAATTGTGTTCACTTTCTGGGGTAGTTCAGTTGTGCGGAGAACAAGGATTGTGTGAACTATACATAAGCGGTCACTGGTTCCTAGTGCATGCAGGTCTTCAACATTGCTGACTGCTTCTCTGTTGTTAAACGAAGCGCAGTAACCAACCAATCAGAATTCCTTTGTATTAGAGTAGGCCAGGGTTAGGGTACCAAAAGGTATCCAGCATTTGGCATAGGGTATCCAAAAACCAGGGGTTTGTGGAAGGCTGGTTTTGCATAGATTATGCCAAATGTTGCATATACCCCAAACAACAAAGAAAGAACACCAATAATTCTGATGTAACTAACAGACCTGATTCACAAAGAAATAGAAATACCTTTTGCACAAAACTAATTTTCTGTGTGTAACTGAGGCTTAAACTGTGAGTGAGATCTAATCCTGCATTGCAGTTATGGGAACACTTAAGATTGAATTGTGTAGCCTGCTGATCCAAGCATCACTTATTCATGGGGAAAATTTGGAAGATAATTTAGATATTTGAATTAGAGTGACCTAATTTTCTTTAATATCACACAGTATAAAAAAGTGAAAATTGAAATAATATGGGGGCAAAACCACTGAGAAATTGCCCACATATCCTTCTGGTGGGCTTCCCTTAACACAGTACAACATGCCATACACTACATGCAGTTTATATCAAAGTTGTCTGACAAGTAGGCTTACTGTACATTTTGATTTTAGCTCTGCCACTATAGGGAGTCCAAGGTCTAAGTGAGACACTTAGACAGACTTATTTTATGGATTCCGAATTCAACTGTAGGCTATGCAAAGGTGCTTGACTTCCTTTACCAATAAGGACAACTGCTTTGCTCTTTCCAGAGATAAAAACAAGGCCTATTTCGGAACTCTCGTCACTAAAAACACAACTGTTTTCCTTTATCAGTGCCATTCATCTGCTAATGTTAAGTAGATCTGTTGTCTTCATAATGTGGGCTAGTAAACATCTTCCAGCAATAAGTTTGTGAGCAAATTAGCAAAATCTACTTTGTCAAATTCGTTGTACCTTTGTTGAAAATGACAGGTCATCAGCTGATAAGTTTTATCCCTTTTATTTCTAGGAAATGGGGAACCAAACTCAGTTCACTACAAACCAGATCGACGACATTGGTCATGTTCTCAACAACCCTGAACGACCTCTGAAGGAAAGATTCCGAGCTCTCTTTACTTTGAAGAACATCGGAGGCAGTCTAGCTATCAAACACATTTCTGACTGTTTCAAGGATGACTCTGCCTTGCTAAAGCATGAACTAGCATACTGTCTTGGTCAGATGCAAGAAACTGGAGCAATTCCATATCTAAAAGAAGTTTTGAAGGATAAGAGCCAGGAAGCTATGGTCAGGCATGAAGCAGGTAATTATGACTTCTTCATAAGTATTAAAGTAATTCCTAGGCTAGTGATTCTTCCTCTCTGATATCTACATATTAAGTTTCCTGCTAGCATAAGCCTGATAGCCATGCAAATTTTGTATAGAAACGGACCGGATTGGCGCACTGTTGGGGAGGGGGTTTAATTCCAGTGATCGCGAGTAAAGGTACTTACAGATGCACTTGACGAAGAAATTTGGACCCGATCAGATTGACTTGGAAGCAGTCATTTCCCCGATCCGGCCATCTTCGGGGGAGTGGAGGGAATTGGAATCCGGATTACCAGAATTTGCGTCCTGCATAACTTTCGAACAGTTGGTCTGATCCGAAGGAAACTTGATGAGGACGTGTTCTGATCTAAGGACATACTTTCATAATCCCCAAGGGCCCATGATCATTGTACCTCAAGTACATGCTTACAAATGAGTTTTTAGCCCCCTTTAAGTGCGTATCTTAACTACAAAGTGAAAAAAAATACTTTTGGCAAAACATACATTTTCGTGATTCCGAAGGGCCCATGATCATTTTTGCCCTAATAGTACAGGAAAACGAGCTCCAAAAAGGGGTCGACCCGAAACAAATTGCAACAGAAATGATTTTAACACCGTCTTATACAGAAAAAAAAAATGAACAACATATCCAAAGTTGCATATCCTGGATCAGTCTAGTACACTAGCCCCATTTCAAGCACTGTACCTTGGATTTCATGTATGGTGCATGGATTTCAGTATACAGTGCATACAGAAAAAACACAGTTTCTGTCATCACAACTGAGCACGGGCTCGGACAAGGCTGAAATTACTACTATGAATTAGAGAAATCAAAGACAATCCTTTATATATTTTTCACAACAAAAACAAAAGGGCTCTAATAATGATGGAGATGAAAAACTTGATAGTACCCTATCTATTTTCCATGTATTTTCCCTATCTATTCCCCAAGAGCCAATATTCTGGTTGGCTGCTAGGTAGAAAAAGCTGAGGCACAGGACACTTTGCATGCAAAACCCTTGACTATGTAGAAAAGGAAATGAGGTTTTTCACATCTGTCATCAGCCGAGCCCTTTTGTTTTTGTTGTGAAAAATATATAAAGGATTGTATTTGATTTCTCTGATTCATGGTAGTAATTTCAGCCCTGTCCGAGCTGGTGCTCAGTTGTTATGACAGAAACTGTGTTTTTGACTTATGCACTGTATACTGAAATCCATGCACCATACATGAAATCCAAGGTACAGTGCGTGAACATCTAGCACCCAGGCATGGTGCTAGACGTTTGAGCACCGTGCCTGAAAAGGGGCTAGTGTACTAGACTGTCCTGGCTAGACCCAAAATAAGCGTTTTTTCGCTTTTAGTGCCTTTTTTTCCATTTTTCGAAAAGAAATTAGAATTTCTGTGGTCGTTCGTTATTCTGGAACTGAATTATGGTTAAATGCGAAGCTAAAACAAAAAATTAGATCAGATTTGGCATTCCAAGCACCAGAAAAAAGTTAATGTCACTTTTTCTACCTATTTCGCAAAAAAGTGCAGTTTTCTGTATGGCCCGATTTTCTTGAATGAAAGTAAGATCCTGACATAGAAGAACGAGCTGAGACCGAAAATGAAATCAAATTGGGTGTCTACTGTACTTGAAAAAAGTTTCGTAACCATAAATATGTGATCTTTGCGATTTTTTCGTATTAGCAAGAAATTTATTAAGAAAAGTAGAGTACGAATCAAACTGCTTTTCAATGCTCAGTATTTACAAAAAATACAACATATCCAAAGTTATAGATCCTGAGTCGACGCAAAGTAAGCCCTTTTTTGTGTTCATCCATTTTCTTTTTGGGACTCAAGTTCGATTTGATGCAGAATAACAAGCTGAGACTTAAAAAGAGGTCAGATTTGCTGTATCTTGCACCAGAATAAAAGATGCAATATCATTAATATGCGCCTTTATTATTTTGGTAAAGACAGTTTAGTCAGCATTTATTTTACATCAAAATGATCGATTTTTAGAAAAAAAAATATCTATATCTGAGCTGTTCATTAATACCAGAACCTTCTTGAAGACCAAATAACGTATCCTTAGAAGAAAACGCCAAGTAAGACAATGCAGTCGGATAGAAAATTAGTTATGATCAATCAAAGTAAAATTATTTTTTCTTCGCCATATGCCCTGAAAATTACCCCTACACTGAGGTTTATTCGATATTTCTGCCATATCGGAATCTACTAACTTATGCGAGCAAACGTATTCCCATGATTAATCCACTGTTTATGACATAATTTCTTTACAAACATTTGTACGCGTTGTGTACCATATATCAGATGATTCGATATCCTGCGATCCGAAATCCTTCGATCCGAAAGTCTTGGAGAATTTCAACAAGTCGTCGGCTCTTTATTCTAGCCTTAACATCCTCTGGCTCTCCTTCTGATACCCCAGCCTGGTTTGGGTTGGAACACAGCAATCACTTATGGTCGGGAATCACCCAGGAAATAGTTTACTCTTTTTCTCTCAATGATTTATCTGCCAGCTATTGACGACACTCCAGTTTAATATGTTATGCTTTCTATCCCGGACCAGGCAAGCCGACATGTATTTACTGTCGATGTAACCTTTGACCAACCCCTGTGGTGGAAAGTCATGGAAATGGTCAAAGCAGCTTCACCAGGAAGTGGGCTTTCAGAGTTCGTCCTGAAACTTGGAGGATTCCATACCACGATGAGCTTACTCGGAGTAATGGGATAGATCCTGGAGGAGTCAGGACTCGGAGATGGAGTCAGTCCGCAGATGTCCGGACTCGAAGATGTTCGGAGATGGAGTCAGGACTCGCAGATGTCCCTCACCTCTCAGCGGAAAAGCTATCGCCAGAACCATACCCTACGTGGCCTGCAGGCTACTGATTGACGCTGCGCTACACGCTATTCTGCTTTCCAGAACTACAATATGAGGAACTTAACCCTGGAACTTGAAAGCTTGTACCAGAAGCCGATGAACAAGGAAGTAAATGTTGAGGATGTGGAAGGTAATCATTCCTTAGAAAAAATACAGGTATTGATCAGAACTGCTCCAGTATCGGATGTCAATGCTGTGGTTCCATTACTTGAGATGCTTCCATACTGCGAAACTTCATAAAAAGTGAACGATCTGGATCATGGGAAGTCAAGACTTCTGGTTAAGATGCCGTGCTCATCATCTACGGTGCGTAAGGAGGAGACCTGAATAAGCTCCAAAGACAAGATTTCGAAAAAAGTGACAAAGACAAGGTCGTTTTGCTCACGCAGAACAGTCACCACCAACGGTTGACGCACAGCTACCGATTTTTTTTCAAGTTTAGGTATGAACCGGGGTGAAAATCGAGGAAATGGGGATGGAAGAATCAACGTGACTTCTTGTACCCGTTAGCAAATGACCTTCCACAAGCTCCGCGCATGCCTTAAAATTCGTTAAGTGCTCGTGTCGTCTGCAGAAGTATAATTCAGACAGAAGTAGCCGCCATAAAAAACGATTTAGTTTCTACTCCCGCATGCAGAATCTGCAAGGGGACAATGTGTTCCAGCTGTACAAAATTAGCAACTACTATGATACAGAAAACCCAAAAGCTTAGTTGGTAGCCTAATCCATTGTAAAGGAGAAGCTGTGAACACTATATTCAACACTAGTTAAAATTTGATTATCTCTTTTGAAAATAATTTATAAGATGTAGGCTACGAAGGGTGTTAAGCAAGATTTCGAACATTGACCTTGAAAACCAGTTTGGTTCGTAACTGACTTTTCTAAATAATTTTCTTGTTTTACTAAAATTCGTGAAGATCACATGTTGATGATTATGAAACTTCTTTCTGGTACGCTAGAGACCCAGTTTGATCCCATTTTCGGTCTCTGCTCGGGATTCTATGTCAAGATCGCACTACTACAGTGGTCTATTCAGTGGTTGCAAAAACCAGATTCAGCAGCACTTTGAAAATTTACTTCTTAAATACCTACCAAGGAAGATATTTCAACCTTCTGTTCTTCCCGTTACTTGTTCTTCCATCGAAATTGCTTTTAGAAAATTTAGAAGAAATGGTTCTACAGATTCTGATGGCCTTAGTGCCGATTTTTTCAAAATTGAGTGTCCAGCTTTAACACAACACCTTCAGCTGCTATTTCAAATTTGTTTATGCCAGGGTTTGGTTCCGAATAGTTTCCTCTTGGGTACTATAATATCGGTGATTAAGCGAGGGAAAGACGCGGACCTTTGCAAAAGCTATCGGCCAATTACAGTTTCTTGTACCATAAGCAAAATCCTGGAATACGTCCTTCTTCCAGAAATAATTGAAAAATTTCGCTTTGGTTCAATGCAGTTTGGATTCCGTTCGACCGCCAGTTGTGCGCACGCTCATCACATATTGACAAAAATGATGAAACAGGCTACCCGCGACAAGTCTGCTATACATATATGTTCTGTAGATATAGCTGGTGCTTTTGACAATACAACGCACTCTCAGGCCCTATTTTCTCTCATTACTTCTGGCGTGAATCTGTCTGTTGTCTATCTGTTAAAATTTTGGTATGGTCATTCTTCAGTAAGGTTCAAATGGCAAGGTAGCTTGTCAGAGATTATTCCAGTCCGAACTGGTGTTCGTCAAGGGGGAGTCTTATCTCCCTACATTTTCAAATCGGCCATATCTTTTTGTCTTGATTCTTTGCATCCTGCTTACTTTTATAAAGACCACGCCTTCAGCTACAGAGCTTACGCGGACGACTTGCTCTTAGTAAGCCGTACCCGATCCACAGTCACCAAAAATGTCTGTAAGCTGTCGTCGGAACTTCTCAAAATCGGTCTTGAAGTTAACCTCTCAAAATGTGAGTACCTGCATTTCAACCCTTCGTCAAATCGTTTGAATGCTAAAGCTTCTATCTCTCTTGGATCGTTCGTCGTCAGATCAACAGAATCTCTACGATGGCTTGGCATAACATTCAAATCCTCGTTGTCAAAATTTTGCTCTTCGGTTGTTCAAGAAGTTTCTTGATCAATCCGTACCGCCTATGGGCGCATCGTCCCCAACCGGGGGCGCTATAATCGTAAAGCTTTGGGAAAATTGTACAGCACCTTCTGCGCTCCTTCTATACTATTTCGTTCTGGTGTCACTCATGTTCTGCGAAAGAAGGAGATAAAAAAGATGAGATCATGTTATTTTAAATATGCAAAGCACCTGCTCCACTTGTCGAAATTATGCCATAACCATACTTTGACGGAGAAGTTCAAAATTCAAGATGCAAGTGTTACCCTTTTGGATGTTTCTTCGTCGCTATCAAAAATCATTGACAACAGAACCCAACCAGCGCACGACCTTCTACACTGCTTCCTGGCCGTTGAAATTAAGTGTCTTTTTGTGTATGTTTATGTGTTTTATTTACTTTCTTCTTTTACTCCGCTTTCTGGAAACGGCGGGTTATAAATAAATTACTTACTTATTACTTACTTTCATTCAAGAAAATCGGACCAGTACGAAAATTTGCAATTTTTTGCAAAATTGGTTGAAAAAAAGGCATTATCTTTTTTCTGGTGCTTTATACGCCAAATCTGACTTCATTTTCGGTTTCAGCCTGTCATTTGCATTAGAATCGTACCTCAGTTCAAGGGTAGCGGACAACCACGAAAATTTTATATTTCTTTTAGAAATAGGTAAAAAAAATGGCATTAAAAGCCAAAAAAACGCTTATTTTGCGTCGAGTCAGGATATGCAACTTTGGATATGTTCTTCAGCTTTTTTTTCTCTACAAGATAGCGTAAAAATCATTTCTGTTGGAATTTGTGTTGGGTCAAACCTCCATTTGCCTGTACTATAAGGGTTTGCTTATGACTTTCCACCGTAAAGTGCGAATCTTACTGCAAAGTTCAAAACACATTTTTATTTTATTTATTTATTAATAGAAAAAGACGTTAAGCTGAAGCTTCTCTCTCTACAAGCACACAGATGTTTACTACATTTTTCAACACTGCACTACACACTTAACATATAACAAATATAAACTAAAAAGGGTTCACATACGCGCTATTGCAGAACGTTGTACCAGCAAGATGTTGTTTGAATGAAAGTAAATTTGGTTGGGAAACGGTCTCCTCCGATAAACCATTCCATGCCTGGCATGCACGGTAACAAAATGAACGTTGACCAATTTTCCGGTTTATTTTTGGTGGGTAAAACCTCAAAGAATGCTGACGGGTTGACTGATATGAACTAAACTCAAAAAACTGTTTTTTGTCCAAATTATCTACCGAGTTGAGAATTCTGTAAGTGTTCAGAATGTCGTTACGATCCCGACGGAACTCCAATGAAGGTAGATTAAGATGTCTCATTCTGTAATCGTAGGTAGAGTACCGTAGGTATGGAATTAATTTTGTGGCCCGGCGCTGAACCCTCTCTACTCGGGACCGGTCTGTTTTGTTTACGGGATTCCAAACTGAAGAGTTATACTCGACCAATGGTCGCACCATTGTCTTATACAAGAAACTATACATTTTCAAGGTCCGTAAGGGCCCATGATCATCTTTGCGCTTTGCCCCAAGTAGTTTGCTTACAAGTTCAGTTCTAGCTCACCATAAGTGCGCATCTTAGCCGCAAAATGCAAATAACAAGACAGATCGAATATCAGCTGATACCCTTAGCTATTACGTATGCTTGCAAGTGCCATATGAGCTTACAGCTCTTGCTACATTATAGTCCGAAGAACATGGTAACAATCCTATTAAACCCCTGCAGGCGACTGAGTGAATGAACTAGATTACAACAGAACAAGACTAATTCGTCGATACCTTGAAATATGCGCATTTTCTTGACCGATTCGTATTTTTTCTTCAGGGGAAGCTCTAGGCGCTATCGGCGACGAAAGTGCCCTTGACGTCTTACTTCAACACAGCTCCGATCCTGTCGTCGAAGTCGCTGAAACCTGTCAATTGGCCGTCGAGCGAATCCAGTGGATCAAGTCGAAGAAAGACGAGAAAGTATCGAGCAACCCGTACCTTTCAGTGGACCCTGCCCCTCCATGCGCGGAAAGAAGTAGCCAAGAACTTCGACATGTACTTTTGAATGAGGATCTTCCACTGTTCGAAAGATACAGGGCGATGTTCGCATTGAGGAATAAGGGAGATGACGAAAGCATTCTTGCCTTGGGAGATGGTAATTTATCTCACTCTTTTTCAAGTTTTGGTGAGGATTAGGTTGAGGTTGATTTTTTCACAACGTTGTCCATCACCAAATAGCAGGGAAGATTCGACGCAACCCAATGCCCGTCGTAACTTACCTTATCCACGACGACTTGAAGCTCGTAATTTACCTTCACAAGCATATCGGTTTGTACGCGGTGATTAGATAGAATGTTACAAGATTCGTCACTGAAACTACGATAACGGGCCTGCTGACACAGTTTGTTACTTCATCAAAAAGGTATGTGCGGTCATGACGTGAAGCTGAGCGGTTTTCAGAGGACATTGGCAGCAGGGGCGTCGCAACTGGGGGGGGGTGGACGCCCCCCCCCCCAATGCTGTCGGCCAGTCGGTAAAAAATAACCGAGTCTGCGCGAAGCGCCGCGAGTTTTCGTCAAAAAAGTTGACATTTTTTCGTGAAAACAGTCGTTTTTTCTGAAAATTGGTCGATTTTTCGTCAAAATAGTCGGTTTTTCTGAAAATCAGTGGATTTTTCTAAAAATCAGTCGATTTTTTTCAAAAATGTCAATTTTGTTGTTGAGAACAGTCGTTTTTTTCTACAGAAAAAGGTAAATGCGGTAAATGCCTCGCCCCCTCCCCCCAACTGTGGAACGCCTTTCCGTGAATTAGCAGTTAGATTCTGTCAGTGTTATCAAGAATTCCTCGGGACCATCTGAACGCCGAATGAATGTCGTTTGTTTTGACCTATTTCCTATTTTCCATTGTATTATTATTATTTTGTTTAAACCCGCGTAGTATCGTTTCTATTTCTTCGTATTTTTCCGTTTTTGGGCTACGACTCCTCCTGCACTCGGTGACCTTATTTCTGTTTTCGTCAACCTATTTAACGTCACACTCTTTCTAAAACAAATAAACTGACAAAGTTAATTTAATCATACTTCTAGACATGTATTTAACTTAAGAAATATAATCTTGTATTATTATTGGTGACTTTCCCCTACTAGTGACTCCTGGTTCATGGGAATAACTGCAGTCCGTAGCTGGCCCGCATCCAGGAATTTATTCCCCCCCCCCCCCCTGGATACGGTCTTGGTCCCTAGTCCCTAGCACGAAAGAAGTTATTAATAACTCATGTATTTCCTTAATAGCAGTTACAAACTGCTAGCTGCGGATCGCCAGCATAATAAATTACAAACTACGGCTGGTTGATATTTACAGACAGTTGAAGTTACAAATAAAATGAGGCAAAACGAAATAAACACCTTTCGGTTGATTTCTGGGGGGTTGAAAAAGGAATGGTAGTTGCTCTTCCTCTTATGTTCGGTCGGGTCTGTCCTCTGTGACAAGAAAGAAGCGCTCATTATTCAAGTATAGCGTGCGTGCAGCCTAATACCATCTAAAGGCATCATAGACACCCACTTAATTATGGCTAAACGCCAAAAATTCTACTGACCTTCGTCTGCTTGGGGGGTTCCTAAAGCAGGCCATGGATCATCGAAAAAAAAAGTAGTAAGGATTTTCTCCTTTTCGTGTTTATATTAGTTTCGTTTTTGCAGATACAATAGTATCTGATACCACAGTCCAAAGTCGTTTTCGCAGTTACCGTGGTATCTGATACCACGATCAAAAGGCGTTTTTGCAATGATCGTGGTATCTGGCCAGTCAGCATGATAACTGATATTCAGATATCTGAAGACTTGCATCATAACTAACACAAGAGTCAAGTTTGATTGTCAAATTGGCGGGAAAGAAGTTATGTCACTCCAGATGACAGTGTATATCAGTATTTTTGGGGGATCCCAAAACGTAAGTGGAGGGATACCTATGACATCGCAAAAGTTGTCCGTCTGTCCGCACGATAACTCTCGAAGGGATTGAGATATTTTGATGAAACTTGTTGGGAGGATCCTTTGGGTCAAAGTACAGGTGAAGTTCGAAGATGTGCTCTGTAGCCCTATATTTGAGGGTGGGGGAGGGGTTTCAAATTAAGGGACAAAACAAATATTTTTTGAAAGCTATTAAGATAGTCGATTTAGAGGTAAGGAGACGTGCTGAATTCGAATATGAAATTTGTTTTCTCGCTGGACAAATAGTTCACCCGGAATCCGGCGAAACTGGAAAATTTGTGAAAAGTAAAAGTTTAATATGAAGTTGACTAGAGGCTCGATTTAGGGGCAAAGAGACGAGCTGAGCCCGAATATAAAATTTATTTTCTCGCCGGACAATTAATTCGGCCGGAATCCGGCCAAAACCGAACAACTTGTTAAAAGTAAAAGTTTTATTTAAATTTGATAAGATGTTTGGTTTGCGGGTAAGAAGACATGCCGAATTTATATATGACAATCATTTTCTCACGGGACATATAGATCGCTCGGAATCCGGCTGAAACCGGAAAATTTGTTAAAAGTAAAAGTTCAATCTGAAGTTGATTAGATGTTGGATATAGGGTAATTCGTTGACTGCAGCAATTAGCAATTAGCAATTAACATGCTGAATTCGTTTTTGAGCTTTAGTTTTTTGCCAGACAAGTAGGTTGTCCGGAATCCAACCGAAACCGGAAGTTGGGCAGAAGTAAGGAAGGAAGGATATACGACCTAGGCTATAGGGTAAACCACATGCTGAATCAGTATCTGAACATTTGACAGCGCAAAACGGATATCTGAATATATCTGAACTTGGTGAGATTCAGCTGGCGTATCGGTTTTGCACTGTCAAATACGAACTTGGTCTTCTCCGATTATTACCATTGGCCTTAACCTGTTTGTAAATTTTAATAGTACAAATGTTTAAGAAGTCTGTTGAAGACGGACTAATTACAAGACCGAATTGTCGGGAGCAAATATTACAATTTTTGAGATCCCATCGAAACCTTTGGTCTTGTTTTTGATGACCACGATAACTGCAAAACAAGACCAAAGGTTTCGATGGGATCCCAAATATTCAATATCTGATCCAGACAACTGGGTCTTGTCTTAGCCAGATCCAGTCTTCGCCAGACTCCTTGAACATTTTTACAATTAAAATTCAGAAACAGATTAAGGCCAAATAGCTAATCACCTGAGAAAACCAAGTTCAGATTTGGATTCAGCATGTGTGTTTACCCCTATAAGTCATATCTGTTTTGACGAAAACTTCCTGCCACTTCTGCCAATTTCCCGGTTCCGGCCGAACTCCAGAACTACTTGTCCGGCGAAAAAAGAAAGCTCAAAGACGAAATCAGGGTATCTTCTTTCCCCAGTAATGAACATCTAATCAACTTCAAATAGAAATTTAGCTTATAACAAATTTTCCGATTCCAGCCGGATTCCGGTCGAACTATATGTCCGGGTAAAATACGATTGTCACACAGGGACTCAGCATCTCTTCTTACCCCTAAATCGCTTATCTAATCAACTAGAAATAAAACTTTGACTTCCAACAGTTTTCCGGTTTTGGCCCGATTCCGGACGAACTACATGTCCGGGTAGAAACTTGTTTTCACATAAGTGTTCAGCATGTCTTCTTGCCCTAAATCGAACATCCAATCAACTCCAAATTAAACTTTTAATTTTGACAAACTTTCCGGTTTGGGCCGGATTTCGGTCGAAATACTTGTCCGTCGAGAAAATAGTTTTCACCATCGTCTTCAGCATGTCTCCCTACCTCTAAATCGAACATTTAATCAACTTCAAATAAAACTTTTACTTTCAACAAACTTTCCGGTTTGGGCCGGATTCCGGGCGAAATACTTGTCCATCGAGAAAATAGTTTTCACCATCGTCTTCAGCATGTCTTCCTACCCCTAAATCGAACATCTAATCAACTTCAAATAAAACTTTTATTTTCAACAAACTTTCCGGTTTTGGCCGGATTCTGGGCGAACTACTTGTCCGATGACAAAATGGTTTTCACCATCGTGTTCAGCATGTCTTCTTACCCCATAATCCACTATCACATTAGCTGTTTCAAAATATTTTGTTTGTCCCTTAATTTCAATCCCCTCCCCCACCCCTAAATGTAGAGCTACAAAGCCCATCTACGAACTTGACTGGTCCGACGACCCAACGAACCTTCTCACCAAGTTTCATCAAAATATCTCATTCCCTTCGAGAGTTGTCGTGCTTACAGACGGACGGACGGACGGACAGACGGACGGACGGACAGACGGACAACTTTTGCGATGTCATAGGTATCCCTCCACTTACGTTTTGGGATCCCAAAAAAAGACTAATTGCATATGCAGTCACCGTGGTAACAGATACCATGGTATATGCTATCCCAAAACGTAAGTGGAGGGATACCTATGACATCGCAAAAGTTGTCCGTCTGTCAACGCGAATGTTCAAAACATTTTCTTGTCCGACAAGTAGTTAGCCCGGAATCCGGCAAAAACCGGTAAGTTAGTTAAAAGTAAAAGTTGTATTTGAAGTTTATTAGATGTTTGATTAAGGGGAAGAAGACTATGCTGAACACGACGATGAAAACCTTTTTCTCGCCGGACAAGTCGTTCCTCCGGAATCCGGCAAAACCCGGAAAGTTGGCTAAAATTAGAAGTTTTTTAGTTGACAAGATGACAGATTTAGGAGTAAGAAGGCATGCTGAACACTTATATGAAAAGCATTTTCCACCCGGAGAAATAGTTCGCCCGGAATCCGGCCAAAACGGGAAAATTCGTTAAAGCAAAAGTTTTATTTGAAGTTGATTAGATGACAGATTTAGGGCTAAGGAGACGCTGACTCTGTATATGACAATCATTTTTCACCCGGACATATAATTCGTCCGGAATCCGGTTGAAACCGGAAATTCGGTTGTAAGTTGAATTTTTATTTGAAGTTGATTCGATGTTCTTTATAGGGATAAAGAGATACGCTGATTTCGTTTGTGAGTTTTCTTTTATTTGCTGGACAAGTAATTCGCTTGGAATTCGGCCGAAACCGGAAATTTGGCAGAAGTGAAGCAGGAAGTTTCGGTCAGTATCGTCAAAAGAGATATGGCTGATAGAGGTATATCTGAACTTGGTTTCTCAGATGATTAGCCTGGCGAATACTGGATCTGGCTAAGACAAGACCCAGTTGTCTGGATCAAATACGAAACCTTAGGTCTTGTTGAGCTTTAATTTTTTGCCAGAAAATTAGTTGGTCAGGAATTTGTCCGAAACCGGAAGTTGGGCAGAAGGAAGGGCTTGCGACGTAGGCTATAGGGTTAACCATATGCTGAATTCATATCTGAATATTTTATACTATCAAATACGAAACCTTAGGTCTTGTTGAGCTTTATTTTTTTGTCAGAAAATTAGTTTGTCAGGAATTTGTCCGAAACCGGAAGTTGGGCAGAAGGAAGGACTTGCGACGTAGGCTATAGGGTTAACCATATGCTGAATTCATATCTGAATATTTGACAGCGAAGAATGTATATCTGAATATATCGGAACCTGGTGAAATTAAGCTGTCATATCCGTTTTGCACTGTCAAATACGAACTTTGTCTTCTCCAATTATTAGCATTGGCCTTAATCTGTTTCTAAATTTTAAAATTTGTTGAAGACCGAATATCTACAAGACCAAAGTGTCTGGAGCAAATATTAAAATTTTGGGAACCCATCGAAACCTTTGGTCTTGTTGGCATCCCAAAACGTAAGTGGAGGGATACCTATGACATCGCAAAAGTTGTCCGTCTGTCCGTCCGTCCGTCCGTCAAAATTAAAAAAAAATTAAAATTAAAAGTTTTATTTGGAGTTGATTAGATGTTCGATTTAGGGCAAGAAGACATGCTGAACACTTATGTGAAAACTAGTGTCTACCCGGACATGTAGTTCGTCCGAAATCCGGCCAAAACCGGAAAACTGTTGGAAGTCAAAGTTTTATTTCTAGTTGATTAGATAAGCGATTTAGGGGTAAGAAGAGATGCTGAGTCCCTGTGTGACAATCGTATTTTACCCAGACATACAGTTCGACCGGAATCCGGCTGGAATCGGAAAATTTGTTATAAGCTAAATTTCTATTTGAAGTTGATGTTCATTACTGGGGAAAGAAGATACCCTGATTTCGTCTTTGAGCTTTCTTTTTTCGCCGGACAAGTAGTTCTGGAGCTCGGCCGGAACCGGGAAATTGGCAGAAGTGGCAGGAAGTTTTCGTCAAAACAGATATGACTTATAGGGGTAAACACACATGTTGAATCCAAATCTGAACTTGGTTTTCTCAGGTGATTAGCTATTTGGCCTTAATCTGTTTCTGAATTTTAATTGTAAAAATGTTCAAGGAGTCTGGCCAAGACTGGATCTGGCTAAGACAAGACCCAGTTGTCTGGATCAGATATTTAATTTTTGGGATCCCATCGAAACCTTTGGTCTTGTTTTTCTTTCGTGTCTTTGTTGAATTTCTTTTTTACCTTATTATTTACTCCGTTTCGTGCTTTGTGCCTATCTGGACGGGTTAAAAGTAAAATCTTCATCATCAATAAAGAAATATTGTCTTCTGCTTTAATGTTTTCTTGTAGCGAAATACTTATTATCTTACAGGGCTCAGGTGCAAGGGCGCCCTGTTCCGTCACGAGATCGCCTACGTCTTGGGCCAAATACAGAGCCCTCTAGTGATTCAACAGCTCCGTGAACGCCTGGAGCTTTCAGAAGAAAGCGACATGGTGCGCCACGAATGTGCCGAAGCGCTAGGATCCATTGCGGCGCCCGAGTGCCGTGAAATCCTCGAGAAGTACGTGGAAGATGGCGCTCGCGTCGTGAAGGAAAGCTGTGTTGTTGCCTTGGATATATGTGAATATGAGAATAGCCCGGAATTTCAGTACGCAGATAGCCTAAACCGTGCAACTGCCGATGCCTAAGGACGGTTTGATTTCATTTTTTTTACCAGTGATTGGCGGGAAGGGAGGGGCGAGTTCGGAATAGAAAGGTGACTGAACTGGAAGGGTTCGCCAGGTTCAAATGTGTTTGCCCTTGATTGAATGCAAATGTCTTCGTCTGTCGAATTAAAACGTTTGCATCATAAAGCTGTCCGTTTCCGAGTTCCTTGTCTATTCAGTTCATTTCACTTCAATTCAGATTTGTTCCGCATAGCAATTATAACGTTGGCACATAAACTACAATATAAAACGAACAAGAAACTGTTAGAAATATTCAGGGCTTGTCGTTATAAAACGTACAATACAGAGCTTTGTATTATTTATAAGGACGTCTAGTCCTAAACTTCCTAAACTTCATATGTACGATTTGGTTGAAAATCTCGTAGGACGTTGCGATGTTCGGATTCAAGCGTGTCTTCGATCTGCCAGGGGTGTCGAACTTAGTTTAACCGGTGCAAATTTATAGTCCGAAGTATTCGTCGCTGTCGCGCATTAAGGGGTCAAGCGACATTTTTCAAAATTTTCAGGAGACGAAAAAACACTTTTAAAATATAGTCTTCAACCGATCTTGATGATTTTTGTGTTAAATAACAGCTTTCTTTACAGCAGCGGATAGTGGAAAAGAACATTTGATATTTTTTTTTACCGATATATTAATGATTGCTATGTCGCTTAGCTTTTCTTAACCTCGTGGTGTTTAGATCTTATGAGCAACTCACGTATCTCGGGAACGGCGTGCCGCAGGTCTCTGAAAGATCTGCAGTAGGTGCAGGAGCTAAGATCCTAGCCCTAGTATCCATAACTTATTTTTACAAAAAATGTCCCTTGACCGTGACAGCGTCGATTTGTCACCAGTGATAATTCGGAGACCACGTTTTTGTGACATAGGCCACATTCACGTTCCTTAGAACCAGATTTATAAAGCTAACTATTGACCAAGCTCAAAACCTCCTCAAATTCGTCACCCAATATCTTCCCCCGACACTACGCCGTTAGCCGTCGAAACTGAAAGCTGCAGAGCAGTACCCTGCACGAAAGAAACCCAGACTTCACAGCTTATCTTGAACGAAAGAAGTTGAGCCAGTCAGAAGTATGAAACACTGAAAACAAGGATATGCAGTTTCAAAAGATAACACTTTGGTTGGATGATACCTGGATGTTCAAGAGTATTCCCGTTACGAACCAATAAATTTATTTTTTCGTTAATCATATTTATTATTATGTTTTCATGATTAGCATTATGTTTTACGCGGACAGAACACTTAAAGGCTTATATGTAACGCGAATTTTCAGTAACATTAACAGATATTAACACCAACAGGTCGAAACACTGGAATTTTGTGTTCAAATATGCTTCAGCTTCCCATTCACAACGGGTTGTAACTACTATACGGTACTAGCTAGTTCTGAAAATCGCTCAGACACCGAGGCTTTCCTGGGATTCTGCAGGTCGTGATGGAGACGGGCGCCAGTTCGGGTGCTGGCCAACCAGAGTATTTTGTAGAATTCTGATTGGCCAGTTTCGAACCAAGTCCAGGAGACAAAATCAAATCCTGCCCTTGCTGTTTCGAAAGTCGAATGTGAATTACCGAGGCTTTCCTGGGATTCTGCAGGTCGTGATGGAGACGGGCGCCAGTTCGGGTGCTGGCTAGTCTAAGACCAGCTTTTGAGGGTGCTGGCCAACCAGAGTATTTTGTAGAATTCTGATTGGCCAGTTTCGAACCAAGTCCAAGAGACAAAATCAAATCCAGCCCTTGCTGTTTCGAAAGTCGAATGTGAATTAGGTCATCCTTTTCCTATGACTTGGGTAGCGTTCCAGCGACTTGTTATTAGTTACGATCGTTACTATTCTTTTTATTATTGCCGTTCCAGAGTTCGCCGTAATAAGTAAATTGGCTCCTCCCACTTATTATTTTTGTTCCAAGACTGTTACGATCGTTACAATTTACTTAGGACGGTCGCAAACATCATAAGTGATAATAACTTCGGTTTGCAGGACCTCCCGTAAGAGTGATGACGTATGTTCATTATTTTCGTTCCAGAGAGCGTGATAACTACCACAATACGGGGTATAGTGCCTCCTCTTATCGTCATAGCTTGTAATAACTTCACTGGGGTTGGCTCAGCACATAGCCAACCAGGAAATTCCGCAAATTAGTCTGATTGGCTAGTATCCTTATTCATCTGAATTCCGGTCTCAGGTTCACCTGGTACCGTCACGTAGGTCAGCCGCCATTGGGAATGGCTTAATGCGAACAGAAATAATAACGAAAAGCCTGTTGTGGGAATAACACACTCACATTCCATAACGTGAATGGCTGGTGGTTCGATCTTTTTATTATTGCCGTTCCAGAGTTCGCCGTAATAAGTAAATTGGCTCCTCCCACTTATTATTTTTGTTCCAAGACTGTTACGATCGTTACAATTTACTTAGGACGGTCGCAAACATCATAAGTGATAATAACTTCGGTTTGCAGGACCTCCCGTAAGAGTGATGACGTATGTTCATTATTTTCGTTCCAGAGAGCGTGATAACTACCACAATACGGGGTATTGTGCCTCCTCTTATCGTCATAGCTTGTAATAACTTCACTGGGGTTGGCTCAGCACATAGCCAACCAGGAAATTCCGCAAATTAGTCTGATTGGCTAGTATCCTTATTCATCTGAATTCCGGTCTCAGGTTCACCTGGTACCGTCACGTAGGTCAGCCGCCATTGGGAATGGCTTAATGCGAACAGAAATAATAACGAAAAGCCTGTTGTGGGAATAACACAATCACATTCCATAACGTGAATGGCTGGCGGTTCGATAGAGGAATAATTTTATTCAAACAAGGCTTAAAATGTTCACAATCACATGATTTTATGAGATTTATGTAAGTCATAGGATTCTAGGAAACTGGCCGTACAAACAGGAATTTACATGTTAAACAGAATTATATGAAAAATAACTCAAAACGGATAAGCAAGCTAGGATATTTTTCTGCGATACTTCGGCCCTACTTTGGGTCTCCTTCAGGCTGTAGCTGGACAAATACCCTTTCCAAGAACGGCAGAAATATCGTTGAAGAAAATCCTAGCTAAGCTGTCCCTTTTGAACCAATTTTTTTAATATCGATGCTGTTTTTCCATAAGGTTACAAGCGAAATTTTTCGAATTTGACAGGAACAGTAGTTGCGTTTTTGCAGATACCACTGTCTAAAGTCGTTTTCGCAGTTGCCGTGGTATCTGATACCACGGTCAAAAGGCATGTTTGCAGTTGTCGCGGTATCTGGCCAGTAACCGTGGTAACTGACCGTAGTATCTGAAAAATTCATCTCGATGTCATCATCACCAACACGTTTAGGCCAGGAAGGGCTTAAAAGTCCCAGAAAGGAAACTCTTTATTTCCGAAATGTTGCTCCGATTGGTCAAAATTTTTACCAAACATGCCCGACAAAGTTGCGGATAGGGCACTGCTAACTACTCACTTCCGATAAAATGTTGGTTATGACCGCTTTGGGAAAACACCGTCGATATGTTTTCCAGGCAGGTTGGGCTCAAGCAGTATTTAAGCTAATTCACCACACAGAAGGTTAGAAATCGCATCAAATAACCTATAATACTAGAAAACTAACAGAGAAGAACAAAGAACAATCCGGCAAGCAAAATACACTAAAACAACAAAAATACGCGAAAATAGGATGTAAGAACCAAGAAAGAGTATTTAAAATAAAAGAGGTGTGGTTCGTTTCCCTGTATCCGTCTTCGCTCCGAAATGGCACTTGCATGCGCTTTAGCGACCAGTATATTTTTCGTTCTAGTTTTGATGTCCCACCTTTCACCTTGGAACAGCTTTCCCATGAGTCACCTTTACACCTTTAAACCAATTACCGCAGAAACAGTTCTTACTGAAAAAATTCATGCTATCAGATGTAGTCTACATTCCAGGCAAATAGGGACTGGACCCGCACCAAGCAATGCCCAGCTTTACTGCTTACGATTAGAAAACTTGTGCCTTTGAGAATTCACGGGTTTCCAAATGGTCTTATGGTATTAAAGACTTGGAAGATGAAGACTGTATTCTGCTTCGTGTCTTAGGGCAATAACCCACCGAGTCCCTTAGCCCCTCAGGCCGAACCCAGATCCCTCTAAGCTTACAGCAGAAATCTCGGGGAAAGTATGCTAAATATTCTTTGAGCCCAAGCTGAATTTGAACATTTATTCAAACAATGTTTACAACGGATACGTCAGCTATGATTCTTCATCAGCGATATTTAGGCCCTTCTTGGCAAGGGTCCTCGTCAGGCTGTCAATCCTCTGGTTCGACTTCGGGGAAGGAAACAAACCAGAGGATTAACAGCCTGACGAACACCCTTGCCAAGAAGGGCCGAAACATCGCTGATGAAGAATCATAGCTGACGTATCCGTTGTAAACATTGTTTGAATAAATGGAAAGTATGCTACTGCTAACTGTTCATAATCTTTTCTTCATTTGCCTTTCCGTTCAAGAGGTTGTGTTTCTCAGTAGCTGGAAGGTTCGATGAGGTGGTTCCCAAAATCACCACGATCTTTTCAAATGCCCATGGCTCAAAATGCCATCACTTAAAAGCCCACAATTGATGTCGAAAACCCCGAAATCGAAATCGTCCAAACTGTCAAAAAATGCCGACAGTTCAGGGAGTCTAAACCGTCCTGGTTCAAAATGCCGACGGCTCAAACTGTGGGCAGGGGAGGGCTAATGTCCTGGGACAAAGGACAAGGAGATTACAAGGGACAGTGAAAAGATATTTAAAGGGATTGTTTTACTGTTTGCTGATCAAATCAGAGTAATTTGTGTGAGAACACGATGAAATATCATATAAACTGTTCCAGTACAGAAAGCGAAACTAGGCGATCCAAATTTTGCACCATGAAGGTAAATGTTCTTAAAGTTTAACTGAAAGGCCAACTTATTTTTGTATCATTCAATCGAATACACTGAATTCTTTTTTCCACTGCTCTAGTAGTGACGTTCAGAATATCTACAGCGATCCCCACAACGCAAATTCTATTATGACACGGAAAATTTGATTATAAACATAAACGCGGCTTTTCAGTAGCCACAGGTGAGCGTGGTGAAGATTGCTTACTGCCTGGGCACAAATTTTTCGTAATCTTCGTCAAGCATACGACACAGGTACAGCGCATAGGGGGACCACAAATCCGACAGGGAAAGTCCACTATTCGAAAATCAATTATTCTTGAATAGCGGAGCAATGACGTAACGCATTTTCATCGGGACTTTAAGCATATTTAAGTGAGTAAGTGACGGGCAGCAAGACTGTCCTATCTCAGACCTTTTCGGTTAAGCTTTAACTAAAAATTAAAATTTTGGTGTCGCTACTTGTGATTCAGTTTGTTATAGTATATTACATTATAATTGAGATTATACTAGTTCATTATACGATTATCGTCATTCTGATACTCGGTCTGCTCCGTTCATTTCCCACTCGTCACTAATTCCAGTTTACTAGGGAATGAACGCCTCAGACGATTCAATCGTGGGCATTTAGAGTCGTGAGCATTTTGTGTCGTGGGCATTATGAGTTTTAGCCGTCTGATCTATGTCCTGCTTGCTATCACAGCTTAATGCTGTGCTTGCTATTGATTATTGTTATATTGCTATTGATATTACTGAGCCGAAAGTTGTGCAAGGCGATGTTGAAACTTGTGTCCGCAGAATCGTCTCTCAGGTTAAAACCTACCATACGCATGTCACTCCCTCCCCCGCCAATTGACTTTTACGCTACATCTATTTATCTTCAGTAGCCTACTTACTGATTTAATTGGCAGAATTAAATGTAAAAACAACTCAAAACGGATAAGTCAGCTAGTATATTTTGGTCGAATCCCTTATGATTGGCAGTCAGCTTGGGCTGATGAAATATCTACACTCAGCCCTTCTTGGCAAGGGTCCTCTTCAGGTTGTAGCTGGAAGACACGAAACTGCAATAAATCTGCGAAAAATCTGCAATTTTTCCAGCTACAGCCCGAAAACGACCCTTGCCAAGAAGGGCCGAAACATCACAGAATAATGCCCTAACTGACTTATTCGTTTTGAGTCATCTCTGATTCCCAATTCAGCTTTGGCAGGAGTAATTATGATAAAATAATCTTTCAGTTACGGCTTTAAAGGACCTCTCGTACATATAATGCCAATGCAACGACTGCAACAGCATTCAGTAGCTCTTGGACTCGGAAACCCAAATTTCATGATACATTCTGAAGCTGCTAACGACACCTACCAACTCTTTGTTCTTTCCGCGATTTACTATTTTCCATGCGCATATGCTCCCGATGAACGTTCGCGTCTCAGGCTATTGATACGTAAAAAATGATATCTGAATTTTGCCCAGATTTTGCTAGAAGTCAATTAGGCATAGGAAAAAGCTTTAAGCAGCCAACGCCGTGGAAAATTTGTTAAAAAGCAGAGCTTAGCTTTACAGCATCCAGATAGTTCTGAATATTGGAACTTAAACAGTAAATAGTGCGAGATTTGCTTTAAAGTATATTAAAGGCCTTTTTGTGTTACTGGAACAGTAGCCTACGACGTATACCTTAACATACAGCCAACAGTCCCTCGAAAATGATTTAAGAAAAAAGCTGGCACACGGCTCAGTTTCAAAGTTCAGCACAATTTAATCTCCGGATGTAATAAAAACACGCGAATGGTCTCTTTTTCGGGGGAAAACTTGCCAACTTTGAGAGTCGATCTAGGCAGAACTCGCCAAACAGATCAGGATCGGATCGCACTCTACAAACGGGAGAATACAAACTAAAGACCAAGCCTTCTACAGAAGTCCAGGGAACCAGAAGTACCCCCTAGAAACTAGTTCGCCCCTCCCTCATTATTATTTGAATCGAAACAGCCTCCAATAGTGACCAGTGGAAGGGGGGACAGAAAAGCAGAAGATAGGTCGGCTGGAAATCCCAGCTTCCTAGTGACACTTCACTACGACAAAGGAGATCTTTTCCAATTATATATAAGCCTAGATGTATAGACACAACGTTACAGTTCCTTTCTCGTTCTATCACCGACCCTTGAGCTAGGTTCATATTTGATGGCGTTAAAATCTTGTGAATTTAGCTACGGACTGAAGGAGAGCTTTCCCTAGAAGGGCCGAGAAAAAAACAGCCGACTAATCCACGTCACAACACCAAAGCATCTGCTTGGGTCCGAGGAATACTTAAACTAGGTTCTCAGTAGTTGCGTTTTTTTATCTCAATTCTCCTCTGGATTCTCCTATTTCGCGTTTTTTGACTATTGAGACGAAGCCAGTTCTCTTTTTCTTGTATTTTTGTCAGAATCGAGAACGGGGAAAGTTTCGCAATTCTCCAGAATCGAGAAGTTGCTTCGGTTGTCACTTCTCGGTTCTCCCTCCTAATTGGTCAACAGAGGGCGGGTGTCCAATTTGTGTAAACAGGCATAAACTGCTGGCAAAATTAGTGTTTTCGTCAAAAAGCGAGAATTGAGAAGCGAGAAATCCGTCATTTGTACAAGATTCGAGAACTGAGAATTCAGATAAAAACGCAACTGCTGGTTCGACATTAGTTCGTAATCTTAGCCTATCCAAATGAGAAAAAACAAATCTAGCCAATTCACAAAAAATGTATCAAGTTTACCTCAGATAAGAGCAGTAGTACGATTTTTAATATTGGGCGTGTTCCACCGTCCCAACAATAGTAACTATTAGTTATTATTTTCGTTCCAACCTCGTGAAAAGTTACCACTCTGAAAGATCCAGCCTTCCCGAAATCGTGACTAGCAGTCACTATTTGCTTACCACGTTCCAGAGCGTACTTAGCGTGGTAACTACGATCTCTGTGACGTGATTTGCCCGTATGGCACGATATTTTGCCGAAGATAGAAGAAAAGGGTTCTAGCCTTTACAAGTAGGGGAACACGCTCAATATCATAGACGAACACAGCTATATTATCAATAATAATCATATCAAAATATGCACACTATTTGCTCAAACCGCTATAATTCCATTATGAACGCTTTGGTACAAAGTATCGTAGCCTACTTCATAAAGCTAACACATTTACAGTGAACTAAACCAAATTGAAGGTATCAGGTCTACAGGAAACACTGCTAGGCTACAAGTCTTCTAAGCAAATAGCCTATTCGGCAATGTAGGTAACGGGAACAATCTAAGTATTAGCGTCAAGTTTATGATTAGTGAACTGATAAGACGAAAATACTCATCAGCCGGGATTTGAACCCAGGACCCTCCGCTTGCAAGGCGACTTCTCTACCGGTTGAGCTACCTAGCTTGTTGAATGCTTGTGAATTTAGTAGCAAACCATTACAATAGTCAGATAGAAGCTGGCCACAGGAACGTGGATCCCGCTCGAAGGCAAAACCAAGGAAGATAATAAAATGTTCCTTCAGCCCAAGCTGACTGCGAATCATATTTGATAGTGCAAAACGGTTTTGAGCCTGAAGAGGACCCTTGCCAAGAAGGGCAGAAATATAGCTCTAATAAAATTCAGCTGACGTATCCGTCTTGCACTATAAAAAAAGAAGATAATAAAATATTCAAAGTCCCTTGTATTAAGCGCGCCATCCATGTAATAGATAGTGTTAAATTTTAAACCTGATGTTGAAAAACTCGTGTTTCAGCTCTTCGTAAGACCAAGAAATAAGATAGTTCCAGAGTTGATCGACAACTTTCTTTCTCCGGTCATATGCTAAATGACAGAGGCAAGTCAAGACTTAGCAATTTGTGCTCGTGACCTTCGTATTAAATAACGCAAAGAATTATTAGGACTTGCGTTTCCAAACGCTAAGGCAGTTGTTGGTTTCCGCAACGTAATCAGTTACCTGAAACATTACTTTAAAAGACATAAACCGAATCTTCCGAGAAATACAGTATATCGAACATTAAAAGAGATATAAACCGAAAATTAAAAGAGATCGTTGACGTGCTGTTTTATATACTTTTCGTCACATGTCAAGGTACAAGCCAGTGTGCATGTCATGTACAAACGATAGATTATGTAAGAAAAAATTAAAATAAGGGTACAACTGGAAGTCCTTGTCAGCCCATATTCGACTGCATCGATGCAAAAACGGTTTCGAAATCGCTGGCTTCCTTCACGATGTAATTAGCGGCTGAAACCTCATCCATCACTTCAAAATAACATAAATCGCATCTTTAAAAAATTTGGCAGATCTAATAATCACAGACGTTGCTATCGTATTAAATCTCAACTCACGTCAAAATATATATGCAGGTTTGCGTGTCATTGGAAGGAAAAAAGGCAACAACACAGGCATGCCTTGCCAGGGCTGTCTGGACTACGTTGATGCCAAAACAAACAGTTTCGCTGGCGAAAGTTTTGCGGCAGTCATTGGCGGAAACTTTGATTCCTTGCAACTCAACGAAAACAAAGCCAACACATTTTTCCATACAATGATTTTCTACTTGCAAGCTTTGGCCTCGCTCTTTCGTTGTCACTGTCCAACATACTTCGGTATCCAAAGCAGCTGGAAGTTGAGGTTTACAGGAAATACATAATCGTAAGAGGGAGAACATAATTTCCTTTTTTTCGAGCTGAGACAAATCACCCGACGTTTTGGATCAGATGCGTCACGTGGGAGGGGGAGGCCAGTCGGTAAAAAATGAGTCGCCGCCAAGCGCCGCAATTTTTCTTAAAACAGTCGGTAAATACCTTGCACCACCCCAATATTTTGGCCGGTCAACAGGATCAGCTGAATGGATAATACACAACAAATCTTTACACTTGTAGCCACAAAACAGTGTTTTTTTCTGCCAAGGGTTAGTACGTTGTTGCGTTGTAGCAAGTTGTTCTTGTCCGGAAAGGGGCATTAGTTACTTAGAGTCAGGTACAAGCTTGCGTGAGTCAGGATTTTTTCATGTCGGGTCCAAGTTGCGACGTGATGAATCCAGGTTACGGTTCAAGTCAATTCCGAACGAGAACCCACACTAAAACACTACAAACCGTGCGCCCTTCATAAAATTCCTTCCGGATAGTTCTTTTTTGCCACTAGATGCGCTAAATTAAACACTGATACATTACTGCTTGGTGTGCGTTTAACCAGGTTTGTTTGGCTACTTTCAATACCTCTTATGCCTGGTACCATGCTTAAAACTGTTCGAAATGCCTCTGTTTATATGTGCCGTACCCAACTCTGTTCAGTCAAACCTGATCAAGTTCGTCTCTGGCTTCCGACTTCAGTGCTGACTGCTGGCTGACTTTTCCAAGTGGCTATGCGCGACTCGGTATGAATCAAAAGCTTAATAGCTTATTCCCCCTTCACATAATTTATACCAAGATCTAACGTATGATTCTTATTGTTTCTCTAGCGCATCTGGCGGTAATTCGTCAATAAACTTTATAAAGGGCGTATAGCAAAGTCACAGAAATGGCGAGTTTAACCAGCTTCCCCACAGCGTATTCTCATTCGTTAATGGGGAACAGGCACTAAGAACAGGAGATCACTACGTCAGGTCATTAATTCTAGTTTAGTTTTATATTTTTGATCGTAGTAGGCAGTAGTTTTCCCGGCAAGAGATGTCTTTGCTGTGGCTTATCGAGTCGCTATCATACACACGGACGGAACAAAGACGGCTAGTGTACCATGTAAAATCTATCAGTTGTCGTCGGTTTCGAAACTGTAATCGAACAGCCTGAAATCAAGTTCATACACTTTATAGAGTAATGATATCTGCCTCTTTGTTAGCTGAGATAAGTACACACTGACTAGACTTTTTGTCCTGTTTTTTTTTACAATTTTCGGAAATTCTACCAGGTTATTAATCCTCAACTTTTCCAGCACATATCGTGCATCCGACTCGAGCGAATCGTACTTTCCTATAATATCATATCGTATATGGCACGGTCGACAGAGTTCATGCATAGGGCGCCAATGCTCGTTAAACCCTTTTTTCCGCGTCACCGGATCTATGAGATACTCTACGAACTCTGGAAAGGTCACATCGTGCCCTCGTTCCAGCGCTTCTTGGGCAGGGTCCGCTCGATAGGTCTTCACAATCGGCCGCCCATAGCGAAGCCGGAAGTATTCAGTGTAATTCTGTTGGAATTTGTTGACGAATGCGGAGACAAGGCGTTCGAATGGGTGACGGACGAACATAAATTTGTCATAAGTTTCCAGGCGGGACATGGCACTACTTACAGTGAAATTCACAAGAGTGTTCCACATATGAGGCCGGTGCGAACTGTCGGCAAGGATCTGAAGAGGGTCGGAAACATTCGTTTTCCCCATGATGATCATCAGAATACGTTTCCACGCCGTACATGCCACCTGCAACCAAATATGCTCTATAAGGACAAGAACAAAAAAGCCAACAGAACATCCGTCTTTAGTCCCATGCAGCGACTATGGATACCCCGAAAAAACTAAGTAAGCAAGTAAGTAATGAAGAAAATAATAAAACACTTAAACACACAGAAAAAGACACTTAATTTTCAATCTTCGGACAGGAAGCAGTGGAGAAGGTCGTGCGCTGGTTAGGCTCTGTTGCCAATGATTTTGGATATCGATGAAGAAACTGAGCTGAGCTAGATGTATTTGTTGAGGTTTAAGGTGATGCCCGTCTACTTCACTCTTCGCCGGTGCACATGTCAGAGGAAAAGTTCTCCCGGGCTTTACTGCGATATAGCTGTTTGTAAAGGTAACGAATTGTGATATTCCGCGAAGCTCCTACCCTTCGCTTGTTTGCATCGTGCCAGGTATAGGAATCTATTCGACTCTACATGGTCAATATTCTTTGAGCCCAAGCTGACTTTGAAACATTTATTCCAACAATGTTTTCAACGGATACGTCAGCTACGATTCTTCATCAGCGATATTTCGGCCCTTCTTGGCAAGGGTCCTCGTCAGGCTGTCAGTCCTCTTGTTCAACTTCGGGGAAGGAAACAAAACCTGTAAACCTGTAAACCTGTTTATTACGGGTTTGTTTCCTTCCCCGAAGTTGAACAAGAGGACTGACAGCCTGACGAGGACCCTTGCCAAGAAGGGCCGAAATATCGCTGATGAAGAATCGTAGCTGACGTATCCGTTTTTTTAATGCCGTTTCTGTTTCTGTTTCGTTTTTTATATGACCGTTTTAACCGTTTCTGTTTTTATTTTACATGTTTTTCCAACTTTCCGTTTTTGTTTTGTTACGACTTATATGCGTGGCGTCCCGGCGTAATCTAGCGATTTTATTTTTCCGCCGGATTTTGCCATCTACCGATATTTTCCGCTTTTCGGAAGGAAAGATTTGTGAGTCAGAATAGAGAGATTGCACCCTACCCGACGAAACGGATATTTTTACACCATCATTAGAGGAAGCATAACAACAAAATTAACAGTACGACGTATAGGACTTCCGACTTACAGACTAAATTATCGGCCTTTGATAGCCATTCTGAGCCAGTGAATTGCTGGAAACGTCAATCTGGCTGTTTCTGTCTGGTATAATAATATTTTTGCGAAACGGAGTCTCGCATTCTATTGGCGGTTAAGACTCGTTTTTTTTTAAATCCAACCAATAGGAAGCACGAATTGTTTTGTACTGGAAGCTTGAAGCCTTCAATCTCCCATTTCTGATGAAACTTTTCTACAAAGCTGTAATTATACAACCAAGAAAAAGCCAGCGAACTTTTCCTATGTTCAAAAGTTTTTTTTTTCACTTTTTGGTAAAGATGTGCACTTTAAGGGTGCTAGAAATTCATTTTTAAGCAAAACTATATTGGCACAAATGATCATGGACCCTCGGGGGATTATGAAATGGATAGTTTGATCAAAAGTATTTTTTCAATTTGTGATTAAGGTGCGCACTTCAAGGGAGCTGGCAGTTCATTCCTGTACTTTAAGGGATGGTCGGATCTGGGAATTGACAATTTGTGAGCCAATCTTGTCGAGTCTCTGATGTTCCAGCCAAGTTTCATCGTTCTAGCACATCTGGAAGTACCTTAACTCGCGATCACCGGAATTCCAGACCCCCTCCAACTCCCCCCACAGTGCACGAACCCAGTCCGTTCTAACACGGGTTTACCTAGTTCTTGTGCTTGTTCTTCCCACCAATTTTCTTTCCGATGAGCCCACTCTATGCGTGACACAAGATTTCCAGTACTTCTCTCCACCTCCCTCCCCACATTCATCGGATCCGGTCCGGACTTGAAATGGGATATCTGAGAAACGAGGTCTATCCAAATATCAAGGTTCATTAAGATCCGATCACCCGTTCAAAAGTTATATATACCTCAGGATTCCGGATTCCTCCTCCCTCCACTCCCCCACGATGGTCGGATCGGGGAACTGACTATTTCGAAGTTTTTGGTCGGGTCTCTGATATGCCTGCCAAGTTTCATCGTCCTAGCCTACCTGGAAGTACCTTAACTCCGGATCACCGGAATTCTGGAACCCCCTCCAACTCCCCCCACAGTGTCAAAATCCGGTCCAGTTCTGTCTATGATGTACCAAGGGCTCGTGCTTGTTCGTCCCACCAAGTTTAATCCTGATCGCCCAACTTTAAGCATGTCACAATATTTTCGGTCCCCCCTTCCGACCCCTCCCCCCCACATTCATCGGATCCGAACCGTACATGAAATGGAACGTCTGAGACACGAGGTCTTCAAAATATCAAGTTTCATTATGATCCGATCACTCGTTCCAAAGTTATACAAAGTTCGGATTCCCCCTCACTCCACTCCCCCAACGGCGGTTGGATCGTCGAAGGGACAATTTCCAAGTAGTTTGGTCAAATCCCTGATATGCCTGCCAAGTTTCATTGTCGTACCACATCTGGAAGTACCGTAACTCGAGAACAGTGGACCGACCGATCGACCCAAAAGTGATCGGTATATGGCACTTGAATGAACCCCATGCTCAAACGCTGGGGCATGCTGACAGGGGTGACCATGGCTCTCAGACGTAGTTGTATCCCTTCTTCCACCTAGGGGTATCAGTATACAGTACTTTGGGAACTAAAACAATTTGGTATCTTTGACCTTGAATCTTTTTATTTTTAAAGGGTACTAATACCCTTCTGGGGAATAAGGGGTACACATACGTATGACGTCCATACTCACCCCTTCCAGCATACCCCAGCATTTGACCTGGGTATAAGAAAAGGGCTTAGTTTACTAGACAGGTGCAGAGTCCTTTTTTCTTCACCTTACACAGTTACAATCGACCTTCTTTCACAACCTTAGACCCTCCATGAGTCCCCTCCTCACACTATTCATTTTCCAAGAGACGCCTTACCATTCCAAATGGTCGCCTTACTGTGTTATCTTATAAACCTAAAGAAGTAGGAAAAAAACCAGAAATACCTGTTAAAACGGCCGTTTTTTGTAAAAAACGGTCCGTTTCTGTTATTCCGGAAAAAACGGAAAAACAGAAACGGTTTTCCGTTTTTTTATCACCGTTTCTGTTTCTGTTCCGTTTTTTACCGTTTCTGTTTTAGCCAAAAACAGAAACGGTGCCGACCCCTACTTCCGACACTGCCAATCATGAATTTCCTGATCACGAAGGATTTGCTCCACCTTACGCGACACTGCGGAAGACAAAACTAATGATTTCACTGAGCTCCTTAACGGCGGCTCAGCTTATAACCTGTAACTTACGCGAAGCTTCACTCGATACACAGATTGGAATCCCTTTTCCCGTGCGAACGTCTGTCGGTGAAGGATTTCCGACACCCGTGACCGAATAAGAATAACTTCTCTCACTTTCACCATTTCCGCTCGTAACATTTAGGTAGCGTTCCACCAAGTTGTTATTAGTTACGAATCGTTACTATTTGTGTCGTTATCTCCATTCCAGACTCCCAAAGGCCGCCGTAGTAAGTAAATAAGCTCCTCCCTCGTTCCACGACTGTTACGATTGTGAGAGAGAGAGAGAGAGAGAAATTTATTGAATAAATAAAAAAACACTTCCGTTTAACAACCACCCCAAGAAGTAACCTTGCCCTAGGGGGTGGCAAAAAAAATAAAAACTGCCTTAATGCAGAACAACTACTGAACAAAGAGTTAACTTCAATTGTCCTAATCGAGACCACAAACCAAACCACAACAAGACCAAAGGTTTTGATGGGATCCCAAAAATCTAGTACTTGATCCAGACAATTGCGAACGAACTACCATACTTGTCCAGAAAAAAAAAAAAGTTCAGAAGCGAATTCAGCGTATCTCCTTATCCGTATAAAGAACATCTAATCAACTTCAAGTAAAACTTCTTATAAAAAAAATCCGGTTTCAACCGGATTCCGAACAAGCTTTATGTCCCGGTAAAAAAAGATTGTCATATTCAGATTCAGCGTGTCTTCTTACCCCTAAATATGTCATCTAATCAACTTCAAATAAAACTTTTGATTTTAACAAATTTTCCAGTTTCTGCCTGATTCCGGGCGAACAAGTTGTCCGGATAGAAAATACTTTTCGAATAAGTGTTCAGCATGTCTTCTTACCCCTAAATCGAACATCTAATCAACTTCAGATAAAACTTATACTTTTAACAAACTTTCCGGTTTTGGCCGAATTTCGGGCGAACTTCTTGCCCTGCGAGAAAATGGTTTTCGCCACCGTTTTCAGCATATTTTTCTACTCCTAAATCGAACATCTAATCAACTTCAAATAAAACTATTACTTTTAAAAGACTTTCCGGTTTTGGCCGGATTCCGGGCTAACTACTTGTCCGGCGAAAAAAATGGTTTTCACCGACGTGTTCAGCATCTATATCGAATATCGAATATCTGATCAGATAAGAATAACTATACCGAATACCTAATCAGCTCCAAATAAAACTTTTACTTTTAACAAATTCTCCGGTTTTGGCCGGATTCCGTGCGAACTACTTGTCCGATGACAAAACGGTTTTCACCACCGTGTTCAGCATGTCTTCTTACCCCATAATCGACTATCACATCATCTGTTGAAAAATATTTCATTGGCCCCTTAATTTAAACCCCCTCCCCCACCCCTAAATGTAGAGCTACAGAGCCCGTCTACGAACTCGACTTTACTCTTGACCAAAAGAGTCCTCACACCAAGTTTCATCAAAATATCACATTCCCTTCGAGAGTTATAGTGCGCACGGACGGACGGACGGACGGACAGACAGACGGACAACTTTTGCGATGTCAGGTATACCTCCATTTACGTTTTGGGATCCCAAAAAAATATGTAACGGATAGAGATAAACAATTTACTTATGATGGGAAGAGTTCTCAACTCTTCTGTTCTAATTCCACGACCCCCCGACTCTGACCGTCTCTCGCACCATTAAGCCTTCGGCCTGTCCTTAGAAAGATGCCTCGATCATTTTAGGGTACGTTACCAGGCTGCTAAATTATTTAATAAAAAGCTACCATCGTTTTTCCATTATTTACAACGCGATTTACAAATCGGAATGATAGTCGTAGGTTTAGTAACCACTGTTAGAAGGTTACAGCACATCCTGAGAGATTACGTGCTAAGTCTCACACAAAGACCGGAACAGTTGGAAAGACAGGAAATTCCGCTGAAATTGCGTCTTGGAAAACCGAATAACTAGCGTTCGGACCTTCGTTCGTAAGGTTTTTCGCGAACTATGTTTCGTAAAGTTTGTCGCCGCTCCGACGAGAATATGACCTTGTTAACTTCACAAAATTTGTATGATAGTCTTAAATCATTCAACCTTATCTTTACCATATCATATACAAACCATCTCTAGACAGGTGGGTATTTATTAACACTAAAAGCCATAATCTGCAATGGCTAACATCCGGATTTAAGAAAACTACAATAAATAATTCGCAATAAGTCCAGTAAACAAATAAATCAATTTCCAATAATATAATCATACGAGCAACCTTCTTTTCTAATTCAACTTAATAGAAACCAAAAAGAACAAAAAAAAACTAAAGAAAACCGTTTCAATTTATTCTCTATTTTATTAATTTATCTCTACTATCTCAACTAAAAAACGAAATTCTACCACATATAAGCCATATCTTCATCTCAGCATTTTTCAATTTCCTATTTCCACATTTTCATATTTACTAAAATATTGTTTTGGATCTCTTCTCCTATTGGTCAATCTTAAGGACTTAACAGAGTAAATAAACTTTTGTTAAATCATAGTAAATCACGTTTAGTTCTCGGTAAATCTTCTAACATTTACCCTTGGATTGTAGATGTACAAATGGATTGCTATGTTATTAAGTGTACTAATACTATACGATATCTCGGAGTTTTTTGGATGAATGCCTTAGTTTCGAAGACCATATTTCGTTTATAAGTAGTAATATAGCTATAAATGTAGGAATGATGTGAAAGTTAAAAAATATGTTTCCTAATTCAGTGACGAGATTAATTTATTTCTCTTTAGTTCACCCTTATGTGTGAGTGTTTGGTCCAGTTCTTTCTCTGTTCATTTGCAACAGTTACGTGTAATGCAAAATAGATAGATAGATAGATACTTTAATTTTAGCCGTTAGGCCATACACAAAATCATACATTTTTAAACACTTCGAGAGAGCGGTTATATAAACTCACATGTAAAACGATTTAAACCCCCACTACCAATAACTATTTACATCTCTTTAACGCTTCTTTGACAAAACCTGTAACTGCCATTATCGCTGACCGTGAAGATGACTTTAGGATACCAGGAAAGAGCAACCCATCTTCACCAAAAAATCTTACTCTCAAATCCGAGAGCCTGTTGCCTGTTGTCTGGGGATAGAAATAGATCGTCGGTAAGATCACGTGCAGATAAATATTATTCCTTTGTCAGGGCTTAGAAAATTTTACCGTGCATTATTTATGTTTAAGTATTTTTCGAACCAGGTTCCCAATTGTTTGTTGAATATATTTATTTCTGGAGGTGCGGTACATAATTATCCACGCGTAACGCTAGTGACATACGAATGCCACAGGTTGTTGGCGCAAGGTCACTATTTTCATTACGTCATGCTCGACCGATTGTATGGAATAAACTGCCAGAATCATTAAGAAGGTCAGAGAATCTGTATGAGTTCCGTCGAAATCTTAAAACCCTTTGTCTCCACCAATTAAGAGTATTAAACTGTCATTATTTTGATTTGAGTCGTCTCCGATTGGCCCAGATTCCGTTATGTTTATTTGTTCATGTATATTTTATTTATTTGTTCATGTATATTTTATTTATTTGTTTGGTTTATTTTGTTTTTGGAGGCGGGATTTTGGAATGTATAGTTTTTTGTTGGGGTTGTTTGACGAGGAACCGAGTAAGTGCATAATTTTGTTTCTTTTTTTTTCTTTTCTCTTCCTCTCTTTTTTCTTCTTTCTTTCTTTATTATAGTGTTATGTAAGATAATCTGTCAAAGGGGGTTTGTTAAACCTCTTAACAAGTGTAAACTTCTGGAGAATTTTGTAGTTCCTGGTAGTTTTTCCAATAAACCCCATATATAATCCAACAAAAAAAGTTAACTAAAACTGAACTTCTTGCCTTCTTCCGTAACTACTTTACACATGTTTGCGGAAAAACTTTACGAACTTTGCGAACACCGTCTGAGCAGTCGTGATGATTTGACCATGTTGAGATCGGTCAAAATGTCAACAGAGACTCGGTTTCTAACGTCAGTCCAACCGCTAGGAAGCGCTAATTATCGCGAATCATGGGCTTATGGGAATTACCTGTCTTTCTACTATAAGGCCTTTGGTATCAGAGCCTACCGAAGTTCACTTTGCTCTCATCAACTTACAACCTGTGCCACCGTCTAACTTATTTGGTTACATTTCTAAATGTTCTCAGTCATTATTTTATGGATTGTAGACTACGTTTTAGGTGTTCCTGTCCCAACTAATCTGCACGTGCGGCTCACCGGCTAGCAAAAAAGTTCACATGTGTTGAATCTCCGTCATACGATATTCGTCACAAAGGGGGTAGAGGGAAGTTGCTACAAAGCGAAGAATGGAATCCAAATTATAATGGAGAAAAACTAAGGCTAATAACTGGGAACTAAATATACAGATGAAGAGAAAAAATGTAAAAATATAAAATATTACGTATATGATTTCAAGTCAGGTTGGGCTCAAGGAGTATTTATGGGAAACTATGTGAGCCCTGATTCCGGGACCACCCTCTACTCACCCCTCCCCCCACCCTCAAAGAGGCTGACCTCGGTCCGGACCTGTAACTGCACATCCAGGAAATCTCAACTTGCCAGATACCAAGTTCCATCTGATTCGGATCATTCGTTCGAGAAATGCTTGTCACAAGATTTCCGGGATCCCCCTACAACTCTCCCCGCACTCGCCAGATTTAGAAATGACTTGCAAACGAGAAATCTAGGACGTGAGCTCTTTGTGAACTGTCAAGTTTCATCAGAATCGTATCCCTCGCCCGAGAGTTATGCATGCTGTAAGATTTCCGGTATCCCCTCTCCATCTCAACCGTAGTGCGTAGATCCGGTCCTGATCTGTGAGTGGTAAAACTAGGGCTTAAGCTTATCTTTCCCACCAAGTCCTATCCCGATCCTTCCGTTGCCCAGCTCCCTCTACCCCCCCCCCCCCCCCCTCACAGTTTCCGAGTCCAGTCCACTCCTAAAATAGAACATCTGAGACATATGCTTGCCATCTGTCGAGTCCAAATTTCTTCCGCCTCTACTCCACTCTGGTTGGTGGCTGGATGGTCCCTAATATTCCTAACAAGTTTCATTGTCCTAGCCAATCCGGAAGTACCTCGCGTGCCACGAGATTTACGGATCCCTCTCCAGCTCCCCCACAGTGCCTGGATCTAGTGTTTTACTGGATTTTCGTAGTTTGTTAAAGGTTTATTGTTTTGTCTAAGTTGTGTTTATTCCTTAGTTTTTTGTTTTTGGATAGTTAGTAGTGATTTTGTTTGAACATGCGTTTTTTTTCTTTTTGGTTGGGCGTCCCAGACCGGATAAGTCAAGCTCCTTTCCTTCTTTCTTTACTTTTTTTTTCTTTATTTTGGTCGAAGTTTTTGTTGTTGTTGACGTTTTGTTTCGAGGGTAATTTGTCCCTTACAGGTGTACGGCACAAGATTCCGGATTCCCCCTCCCCCCTGGATGGTCGGATCGAGAAACGACAATTTCCAAGTCAATCTGGCCAGGTCCCTAATATTATGTCGAACAAGTTTCGTCGTTCTAGCCCGTCTGAAAGTACCCTAACTCTCGATCACCGGTAGACCGATAGACCTACAGCAATACTATCTATCTCCACAGCTAGTCTAAGTATGTAAAAGAATACTTCCATTCACGATTAACAGTATTCTTGATTTTCTATGTAAGCTGTCCAACTGCTGTAAGCTTTTAGCTGCGACTATTTTACTATTTCGGGTCCAGGCAGAGCTGCAGAGCAAATATTTTCAGAAGCGAAAATAAAAATCACGAATTTGTTATATAGCTATCAGGATAACAATGACATACAGTATTTCACCAAATCTACAATTTGTCCTATGCACGGTGCTACCATGCCTCGGATGTGCACGGTTCCATTTTACCCCATGTCATCACAAACTGCCAGTTAGGGCAGCCCGTGGCAAAGATCAGACTGACAAAAAAGAACTGTATTTATATTTGTTATTGTATTATATTTTAGAATTGTAACATTATGTGTGACTATTAGTGACTATGTGACCACGCAGGACTATCCAACACTATTTTTGTAAAAAGAGAACATGGAATCAAAATATGTACATTTATTAAAAACATATTAGCTAACCTTCGGAGTGTAGCAGTACAAGAACCGATGATCATCGTCAGCGATGATATGATCCAAACTGCTTATGTTCAGTCCTTTCCGAACATTTCTGTATGCCTCTTTACATTCTTCTCTAAGGTGCTGTCTTCTTTTCTTATGGATCCCATCCAACTCAGCAAAATTGTGCAATGGTGCTGCTGATAACGCCTTCTCCTGACTGGGCTTAACCTCTGAAAGAAAGAAGGAACTGTTAGATTGGACCCAGGCGCAGTTCAAGGGGGAGGGGCGTGGGGGGGTGATCCTGAGAATCTACTCTCAGTCGTATGTTTCGAGCTTGTCTGTATGACAGTCGTATGTTTTGATCTTTTCAGAATGACAAACAGACAGTTTACCCACAAATCACATTTTTTAGTCGTATCGCTACGAATAAATTTCTATTCGTATGTTTTCAGATTCACAGTCGTGTGTTCTAAGTTTTCAAGAATGAAAGTCGTATGTTTGTACTTGCCAGAATGAAATCAACCGCGAATTTCGCCTGAAAAGACCCGTTTCTTGTCGTACTTTATCGAAGGGATTTTCTAGTCGTAAATTAGATCTTTACCCATTGTTGACGACCCTGCACATCCCTGGACTTTCTCAAGATAAACGACCCACCTAGAACCAAAGCACGACATCACCAAGTATGGACGGTAAAAGCGGCCGTGCGACGGCACCCAATATGGACAGCGACGGAGACCCATCGATGACAGCGTTGCCAGCCGAACCCTAAACAGAAAAGTCCCTGTGTCTGTCGTGTCCAGTGCGTGCATAATCTAGTCCCAAGTGTTTTTCGTGATACTTACCGTGCAAACAGTGATATTCATGAATATGATACGAGGAATAGTGAAAATTTGGTGATTGAGCTTAAGAGTAGCACAAGATCAGGATTTCGATTGCAGTTTCTTGGAACTACAGTCTGGAATTCTTTACCAGTGAGCATCAGGGCGGCTGAGCATCTTTTAGAGTTTAAGAGAGAATTAAAAGAATATTTAATAAAAGATGGTTGAGAAATGTATTTATTTGTTAGGGGGTAGGGGGCGGTAGGTAGGTAGGGTGGTCTGGCTGGTTGGGAGGAACTGTTGGTTGGGGGTGGCAGGGAGGAATTGATGGATGGGTGGTCGGGGTGGTAGGGAGGGAGTAGGGTTGTTGGGAGGTATATGTTTATTTAGGAGGTGATAATGTGAAGGAGGTTGGTCAGTTTTTTGTAAAAAAAAAAAAAATTGGGGGGGGGGGGTCTGTTCTTTTCTTTTTCTTCTTTTTCATTAGTTATTTATTATGTTGTTTGTTGGTGTGTTTAGAAAATGGTTAAACTTTACTACTGCACGCCAGCAAAAATGTAGGTTTTTCCATTAGTGCAGTAGATGTAAATACAGAAGAGTTAAACTGTGTTTATTAATAAAATAAGTATCCTAATGGATGAACCAATGCCGGTTGTTGTGGGATGCGTTCTCACGCAGCCCTTTCTCCCGTGCTACACTATCCCTAGCAGTTAGCTCTTCACTCAGCAGTTTATTCCCCAAGTCAACCATCATAACAATAGCCAATTGTTGAATGAATTAGTTAAGGACGCGAGGTCGGGTGACCTTAGCGTCAGAGCGAACTCGGAGAGAAGGGAGAACACTACTGAATCTTACCTGTGCAGAATTAAATATTACTTTGACTTTCAGGAAAGCTATTGAGCGGAGAGTGAGTTCAACTATCTTGTATCTTTTGTTTTATATCTTCAACTTGTTTGACCGATCGGAAGTATTTCTGTAAGAATACATATAGTTGTTTATTTCAACTATAGACAACGTTTACGAACACCATAGTACGGCAGAATCCCAACATCGTGGTGGCACCGTCTCTAGGAGCCTGAAATCCAGTTTTCTTATAATTTCGGAAAATTTACATTTTTTTGTCGAAGTTATTTCGAGAAAATTCCGTTCGGAAAACCGTTTGGTTAACTCGAAAATAATAAAATCTCACACTACCATATCAGGATTAAATTGTTTTGTTTATTCATATCAGGAATATGCATTCACGTTCATATACAGCAGAATAGCTGTGGTGTTTGGTTAATTTGAAAGAGCCGGTTGGTTTAAACAAAAATAAAGTAGACGAAGATAAAGCGTGCACAGGTAATTAGGTAAGTGTATGAGTTTCTTGCCGAATCCGTGTGTTAGTAGTCCAGGGGTTGCAAAGGCGGAAAATACTGAAGTTGGTCTGCCAGGAGACATTCCGTTGAGAAGAAAGTCTTTACGGGATATTCCATTATACATTTTAAGAAATGAAGGGACAAAACTTTTTGGAAACCTCTGGTGGGCACATTTAATTGTCTGCAATTTTTCAACCGTAGTAGCTACCTTGCGAGGGAGCCTTTTTGACAGCTTGTCAGAAGGGAAAATATTTTTGTGGACAATTCAGACATTTGATACCAAGCTCCATGCGGAGTTTCAGCCTTCGTTCATGTAAGGAGGTGATTTCGAATGTATGTAGTAACTCTTCATAGGACCTCTCGGCCACCTTTGACGCTATGAGTAGAGCTCTTTTCTGAATCTTCTCAATTCTGGCGGTCTGTTCGACCGTGAGGCCAAAATGCCAAACAGCGGCTCCGTATTCTAAATTTGGTCGGATAAATGAAATGTATATCCGGAACAAGTGTTTGGTGGGGGCCAAATGCCTGGACATGAGCTTAAGCATCTGAATTCCGGCATTCCCTCGCTTTATCATGCTGGTCGTCTGTGCATCCCATTTTAAATCATGAGTCAAGATTATCCCTAGGAGTTTAATTTTTTCTACTCTCAAAGAATCTGAAATTTCAGGTAGAAAAGTAGGGTTAAAAGATTAAAAAAAAGAAATTGTCATAGTGCTCGATTTACTATCGTTCACAGTCATATTAGATTTCAAAGCCTGCATTTTTACTTTACTCACAATATTTTGAACTTGACTCGAATCCTCTCTACAACAAACTTCAACAATTGTAAGATCATCGACATACTTCCAACGATTTTCAAAATCATCGGCTATATCATTAATCATAACAAAAAATAAAATTGGGCCTAAGATGGTACCCTGGGACACACCACAAAATACCGCTTCTGATTCAGAGGAAACGTTCCGATACTTTAAAATCTGGAATCTACCTGTTAAAAAACTTAGAATTATTTTTATTACTCTGGTATTAACGTTAAAAACATGATAGAGCTTAGAAATTAAAATTTTTTGGTCAATAAGATCAAAACCTTTTTTAAAATCAATTGCTATCAAATTCAACCATTTACCGGGCTCATCAAAATGCTTAAAAATAAAATGGAGAAGAATGGTTGGATAATGTGAAGTTGACGTACATTTTCGGTTTCCATACTGTCAATGATCTAGCAATGGTTCTATTTCTACTTTGAGCCAATCAGCAACAAAACTTTTGTAAATTTTACTAAATAATGGAGTTAGCGTGATTGGCCTTACACCATCAAAATCCAACTGAGTATCTTTCTATGGTATTAGTGTGACGTACCCTGTTTTCCAAACTCGTGGGTATTCTAAACTACTACAAATACTATTAAATATATTTGTCAAAGGTTTCACAATTTTATCGGGAAACGCTTTAATTAACTCGATAGGGATATCAATTTATGCTTGTTCTTTTCAACTTTTCCTATTTAGAAACAAGACCAAAGGTGTCGATGGGATCCCAAAAATCTAATATTTGATTCAGAGAATCGGGTCTTGTCTTCGCCAGATTCAGTCTTGGACTGGATAATCATCAGAGAAAACCAAGTTCAGATATACCTCTATAAGCCATATCTATTTTGACGATACTGACCGAGACTTCCTGCCGATTTCCGACCGAACTACTAGTCCAGCAAAAAAAAAATAATTCAGAAACAAAACCAGCGTATGTCCTTATCCCTATAAAGAACATCTAATCAACTTTGAATAAACGTTTGACTTAAAAAAAATCCGGTTACAACCGGATTCCGGAATAATTATATGTCCGGATAAAAAACCATTGTCATATAACGACTCAGCCTCTCTTCTTACCCCTTAATCTGTCATCTAATCGAACTTTTGCTTTTAACAAATTTTCCGCTTTTGGCGGATTCCGGGCGAACTAGTTGTCCCGCGAGAAAATGATTTTCACCATCGTGTTCGGCATGTCTTTTTACCCATACATCAAACATTTAATCAACTTCAAATTAAACTTTTACTTTTAACCAACATTCCGGTTTTCGCCGGTTTTCGGACTAACTACATGTTCGGCGAGAAAATTGTTTTCACCATCGTGTTCATCATGTCTTCTTACCCCTAAATCGACCATTTAATCACCTTCAAATAAAACTTTTACTTTTAACCAATTTTCCGTTTTTTGCCGGATTCAGGACGAATTACTTGTCCGGCGTGAAAATAGTTTTCACTATCGTGCTCCCCCACCCCTAAATATAGAGCTACATAGCCCATCTACGAACTTGACCTTACCCTTGACCCAATGAATCCTCACACAAAGTTTCATCAAAATATCTCATTGCCTTCGAGAGTTATCGTGCTGACAGACGGACAGACGGACATTTTTGCGATGTCATAGGTATCCCTCCACTTACGTTTTGGGATCCCAAAAACTTGATCTTCGCTAACAAGCTTAACATTACTTTATTCTGTCGAAAATTCTGTAGTTTCATTTCCATCCAGCGGAGGTAGTGATTGGACAATTTTGGCAAGGTGGCAATTAAACTGATTTGCGACGGTTACATCATCAGCATCAAGATTAAAATCCCCGAGTCCAATCCCGGCCCCATGAGTGACGATGAAACAAAAAATGCTAACATGGCGGGTCAAATAGATATTTCCCTAATGATGCGTCTAATCCGAGAGGAACGAGAAGCTGCGGAAAAACAGCGGGGAGCCGAAATGGAATTGTGGCGTGATAGTTTTGCAAAACTAATATCATCAAGGGAAGATCAACAAAATGTTGCTGTTGATACGCTATCTAAGGCTATGCAAAATACGGAATCGACAAGTCCAGCCGTTTGGTAAAGATGTCTCCAACAGAGGATGTTGACCGATATTTGGAAACTTTTGAAAGAACCGCGGTATTGCTAGGGTGGCGTAAATCGCTGTGGATGGCTAGACTGGCACCGTTTCTGAACGACAAAGCGAGCCAAGCGTATAACTCGGTACCGATTGGAGATGCTCACGATTATGCGGCAGTAAAAATAGCTATTTTGAGAAGTTTCGAAATTAACGAGGAACGCTATCGCCGCAAATTCCGAGAGGAAAGGAAACAGGCGACCGAAAGTTTCAAAGATTATCAGCATAGGCTAGTTGCACTTTTGCATAAATGGTTGGGCACTGCAAATTTCAAGACCTTAAAAGATGAGGACGCGCTTGAGCATTTGCTTGGGCTCGTGCTGGAAAAGGTTCTTTTAGAACAGTTTGTCAATAATACATTTGGGGAGCTTAAAGTACATTTACTACAAAGCAAAGTGGACTCTCTAGAAAAGGCTGCTGACCTCGCGGATAGTTTTACCCTTGCCCGTAGAGATAGCAGGTTTGATAAGCCGCGTTTTCCGAAATCAAAAGAGCTGGAAAGCGGTGTAAAGAAAGAACCGACTACCGATAAGGAAATACCGAGTGGAAAATATGGGATAGGTCCTTTGGTCTGTTTTAATTGTTCCCGAAAAGGACACAAGCAGGCACAGTGTACCTTTAAGGCAAGAACTGTGGACGCGAGTATCAGCTCGAGTTCGAATTCGGGGTCGAAAGGAGGAAGCAAGGTTTCGTGCCTTGTACGTAGCCCCGAGCGCGTTGCGTGTTTTGCAAAAGGTCATAGGGTGCACGGGTGGTTGAATGGGAAGCCCGTGGTGGCTGTTCTAGATTCCGGTAGTAACCAAACTCTGGTCCGAGCGGATCTTATTGGGGTATGTTCCAAAAAGTCCGATAGGGAAGTCATGGTACGATGTTTCCATGGTGATCAGCACGGTTGTCCGGTAACCCAAGTGTCCCTTGAATTGTCACGCAAAGACGGTTCGGTGGTCAAAGAATTGCTCCAGGTGGGCGTGGTGGCTAATTTGCCCGCCGATATTGTAGTGGAAAATGATTTCAAGGTGTTTTCCGAACTTTTGGAAGAATCATCTCTTTTTGCCACTGAGGAAAATACGGACATTCAGAGGGTGAAAGCGGTTACGAGATCTGAAACCGTGCGGAGAAAAAATGAAGTTGAGACAGAAGATCCGTTTTCTGGGTTTAGCGATGAAATTTGTTTACCTCCAAATGGAAAAATGTGGAAATCTCGACGACAAAAACGTACGAGTAGAGTTCATTTCAATTCCGAGCGGAACAGATCTGCGCAACCTAATGGCCGATCGGAAGAAGCAAACTTTAACGTTTTTTCATTGACGCGAGAAGATTTCCGTAAGGCACAAGAAAGTGACGAATCGCTTGATTGTGTGAGAGCTCAGGTATCTGATTTGGAATCCAAGAGAAGTGAACAGATAATTCTTTCTGAAGGACTTATGTATAGAGTCATTCGTTCTGACAGCCGTCCGGAAAAATGGCAATTCTTTGTCCCTTCGGTTTGAGGCAAAAGGTTTTGGAGCTGGCTCACGCGGTTCCAATGTCAGGGCATTTAGGGATTCACCGTACGGAACAGAGATTGCTACAAAGATTTGTTTGGTCTGGTATTCATAAAGACCTGACGAAATTTATCAGAAGTTGCGAGGCTTGTCAAAAAACTGCGCACAAAAAGCCGTTTGAGAAAGTACCGATGAAGGAAATGCCAATATTTACCGAGCCTTTTCAGCGAATTGCGGTTAATGTGGTAGGTACGTTAGAAAAGAGTTCATCGGGGTGTAGATTCATTCTGGTAATAACCGATGTGGCACCCAGGTATCCGGAAGCAATTCCAATGCGCACAGTTACAGCACCGAAAGTGGCAGAAGAGTTAGTAAAATACTGCTCTCGGCACAGAATTCCCGGGGAGGTATTAAGTAACCGAGGAACGAATTTTCTGTCCAGTCTTCTGAAACGTTTGTACGATTTACTTGGGGTTAAACGGGTAACAACGACCCCGCATAGGCCTCAGACGAATGGTATAACGGAACGGGATTCTGCCGTACTATGGTAGGAGTACGGCAGAATCCCAACACCAGTTCATACTGACACTACGCAAGATAAGCCAGTACCTGAAGAGCCCACTCACAACGCCCCCCTGGAGGTCCCAGGAAGTTGGGATGATGATACCCTAACTTCAACAATGGAAACAGTTAAATCCCCTTCTCCTCAAAATGCAAGCATTGATGTCGGTTTCAAGGTGGTGGAAAACAGAAAATCCAAAAAACGCAAAAACGACCAGGTGTCTTTAGCACCCCCCCCCCCCCCGCCCCATCCCAACTGAAGCTGCAGGAGGGCCCACCCATCCTACCACCGAAGCCAAGGCTTTTGTGAGATTCAAGCCAAGATCTGCCCAGCAGACTTTCGCTCCGAAGGATGCACCAAATATCAGGCTTTCGATATTCAAATCCCTCAAGTGCAACTTCATGCTGAACATAACTAGAGACGGGTCATTGAACCTATTCTTCCAGGAGAAATCTCAGGCTGATAGTGCGACTTTACTACCTACTATTGCTGGAGTCCCAGTAGTAGCTGGAATTTGGAACCCCCCTCCGACCCCATCAAAGATTTTTTTTTTTTTAGTTTATTTCAAATATCAACACATATCGTGGCTTGGGGCCAAATGGCGTGTTGAATACGTCAATATACATGAAGGCAAACCATTAATGTCTGTCATAATATCAAGGAAAATAATTCAAACTGAATATGGCCTAACACAAAAACATAGAAGTGAGACACAAACAAGAATGACTAAACCTCTTTGTTGAAAATATGTACAAATTTAGGGATAAAACTATTACGGTACCGCTCCATACGGTAGTAACGGGGTTCTAGCTTGGGTATTCGCTCCGCACACGCCGTCCTCTACAACATCCTACAACATCCCCGCAGTCCTCTACAACATCCCAGCATTCCTCACAGACCAAGACCTCAAGGAGGGTCTGATGAATAGCAAAGGAGAGACCATCCCAGTCACTTCGACAAGCCGTCTTGGAGCAGAAAGTAAGACTGTTCTTTTTATACTTGATGGGACTTTTAAAGTAGACAAGGTCTTTCTTTTTGGACAACCAAAAGCCTTCAAAGAGTATGGCAGCAAGCCGATGCAATGTAAAACATGCCTCAAGTTTGGTCACACAGCCAAACACTGTTCTACTCCCACAACCAGCTGCAAGAAATGTCTCTTAACAGACCACCTTGAGGAAGTCTGCCAGTCCCAAGCAAATGGCGCCAACTGTGGTGGGGTCCACCTATCACTTAACAGAAAAGAGTGCCCAAAATACAGAGAAAGGGTAGAGATCCTCCGCAGGGCTGAGAGGCCAATAGCCCCATTTCTTTGGCGGCTCTCCAAGCAAGACCAAAGAGACAACCTACCCCAAGCAAAAACCAAGCCCCCCCCCCCAGCAAGCCCATCTAGCAGCTGGGCTCCCAGCATAGCTAGCACCCCTCGGGCAACCCCAACCCCATCTGTTTCTGTTCGGCTTTCAAAACTGTTTCCAGCCCCCCAGGGATACATTCATTCCCCGGCCCATCATCCCGACCACCTGACAAGAAAGACCAGCCAAAACCAACATACAACGCCGTCCTCCAAGACCACAGATCGATCAGCAACCTAGTGATGTACACTCTCACAACTGCCTTCATCTCTCAGGCAAAAATGCCGCAGGCAGTTAAGGCTGTCATAATGAGAGACGTAGCCGAAAAATACTTTGGGCCACATCGACGAGGCAGAGCTGGAATTGGTCAAAATCCTAAATAAACATCAAGCCCTCAAATACCTAACCAACCAACATGCATAGACATGTTGGGGCTCAACCCCCAAAACAACAATAGTTCAGTGGAATGTCAGATACCTGTCAAATGAAAAATTAAGTCCAATAATGTCGATGTAGCATGCCAGCAGGAAACTAACCTGAATGAACTGGTTAAAATATCAATCCCAGGATTCGATGTCTTCAGAAAGGACCGTTCGTCTGAAAGAAAAGGGGGCGGTGTTGCCATCCTTATAAGAAAGGAAATTAAGAAATGTGGAATAACATTCCCTGACTTTAAAGACGAGGTCGACGATGTTGGGGTTAAACTATGGCAATCGTCAGTCCCACTAACAGTTATATCGTTCTATAACCCAAACGGAATTAATGAAGCAGATGATTTCTTTTTGCCCCTAAAATATGCCGAGAGCGTGTTATAGTTGCTGGAGATATGAACGCCCATAGCCCCATGTGGGGATGTGAACAGAAAAATAAAGCTGGCAAGATGATTGAGAAGATTTTGCTGGACTTCCCTGGGGTATCCCTAGCGACACCGGCAAGACTGAACACATATTACAACGTCCGATCGAACAACTTCTCTACGATAGATCTACAGATAGTGTCGACCACTCTGCTGAATCAAATTCAGGTCTCCAAAATAGATCACCGACCATTTTGCCATCAAAACCTCGATTGGTGGTCTCCCCTCCATCGAAGAACCCCCTCTCCACTTCATCAACAAGAAAGCTGATTGGCCAAAATTTGAAGCACACTTAGAAGGGTACGATTACTCCCCAGTCCTAACAACTTCTACCCCTGACAAGCTAGCTGTACTTCTCATTACCACCCTCCTACAAGCAGCAGCTCACTCCATTCCGAAGACAACGAGCAACTTCCCATTGCGGGAGAAGAAGAAAAGGCCGCCGAAACCCTGGTGCAACGACGCCTGCAAAGTAACCTGGACGTGTAAAAAGGCAGCAACCAAGGCCTTTAACAGATCTCCATCTGTAGAGACTTTCATCGCGAAACAGAAGACATAAGCCCAAATGAAGAGAGCTACGCACTCCGCAAAAAGGCAGTCCTGGGATGAATTTGCAAGTAACCTGTCAAGAGAAACGCCTGAGACAACAATACACCAGTTCCTGGACAGGATGAGTGGCAAGGGTTCTGAACCAGACCCCCTGAAGAACCTCCTGACTTTCGATCAGAAACAGCTAGAACCCAACGAGGAGAAGGCAGAATTCCTTGCCGACTTCTTCAGTGAAAAACTTACTGAGGTGCGTGATCGCGGTCGGGGCGGGATAGTAGCCCCCATCGCCCCCCAACCTCCCCCATCCCAACTTCGAGGTAGGGAATCATTGATTGATCAGTTCAACATGATCGAATTAATACGTGCCATTGAGGAATCAAATCCATCTGTTGCCCCTGGGTTCGACCAAATACATCTGTCGTCGCTACTGCACCTCCCGCCTCCCTTCAAACAAGCGCTCCTACATACAGTAAACTCATGCTGGAAAGAATCTACCTTTCCAAAGGCTTGGAAAATATCGGTAGTAGTGCCAGTCCTTAGAAAAGGGAAACCGAAGGACAGCCCATCGTCCTTCCGTCCAATATAAATACTCCCAACGATCAGCAATCCTTCCTAGATAGCTTCCTAAGCGATAGACAAATAGCTGTAAAGGTCAATGGAAAATTATCAACACCCAGGAAAACAGAAATTGGTCTACCACAGAGGGCTGTCCTCAGCTGCCTGCTGTTTGCCCTCCTTTTGTGGGATCTCAGCCTACCGCATGAGCATGGAGAGTTCGCAGACGACCTGGGATCGTGGGTAGTAGGCTCAACTCACTCGGAGGCTGATCAGAAACTTCAGTCAGCAATGGCAAAACTAGAAAAATTCTCAGCAAGATCAGAACTGCCACTCGTCCCATCCAAATCCCTTGTACTACAATTCCATAGAAGAAGATCATCCACACCCTGCACCATCATTCTGAACGGTCTCCCTCTGCCTGAGGTTTCACAAACAAAGTGCCTGGGAATAATACTGGACAGACAACAAACCTTCCATCCCCATGTCAAGGACCTATCGACTCGGTGCCTCCGTAAAATTCGCCTCATGATGAGGCTGGCGGCTACATCCTTTGGTTGCTCTGACAAGATCCTACTTACCTTCTATAAGCAGTACATCAGACCCCAAATAGATTATGGACTGATAATCTATGGATCCTGCTCCAAGACGACCCTGAACCAGCTTGAAACAATCCAGAATACGGCCCTCAGGATTGCATTTGGGCTTCGAAGATCAACCAAAACTCAGTTCCTCAGAGAGAAAACAGGAATTGAAACCATTTCAGCGCGCCGAGACCATCTGCTTGCCAGATATATAACAAAAATTGAAGGGACTCCCCATCATATACTATATAGCTGGCTTAGACACGAACAGTCTTCCACCGGCCTCCCTATAGAGCTCAAGGGGCTCCAAGCATACCACCCGATCCCGCCAGCCGATGTTAAGCCCAAAATCAGCAGTTCTCCACCTTGGACCCTCAACAAGCCACCAGTACTTCTCCGGTTTACCGATACGAGAAAGTCCGAGCTATCTCTTCAGGCTGCCAAAGTGAGGTTTGCGCAGTTACGGCATATCATCCACAAAAATCGCTTCCCAATCTTCGTGGATGGATCTAAAACAGAATCGTCTACGGGGTGCAGCGCATTTCTTTAGGAACTGAACATCATAGCCCTTGAAAAACTCCCCTCCCACCTTTGCATCATGTCAGCAGAGATCAGAGCTATAAATCTGGCAATTGAGACCCTGTTGCGGCTTCCCACCATCCCCACCGAAGCAGTGATCTACTCAGACTCCATGTCAGCCCTCCAGTTGATAGCTACCCCTGGATGCGAAAACGAAGATACTGATGTCCACATCACAGTCCATTTGTCGAACGAACTCTTCAGTAAGGGTTGCTCCCTTTCACTCCAGTATATCCCCAGCCACATGGGGATACGAGGGAACGAAGTAGCTGACAAAGCGGCTAAAGAGGCGACATCAGCCCGACAACTACGAAACCACCCAACACCCCTGCGAGACGTTCTACGCATACGCTCCCAGTGCACTCTAGCATCCAAGCCTCATCCAAAGTTTTCCCCATTCCGTGGAAAAACTGAAAGCAGACTCTACCATGGGATACGAGCAGGAGCAACAGGGCTGAAGCACTCAGTCTTCGCCTTCAAGATCCCCGCGATCGACGGCCATCCCCCGACCTCACCTCTCTACAGATTCTGTAAAACAATGAACGAAACACTGGACCATGTACTCTTCCAGTGTTCCCATCAACAAATACATCTGAACATCCCCCTGTTCAAGAAGTTTCATCTCAATCCTTCAACCGAATCCATACGGAGCACATCACTCTCCCCTTCAGCCGAAGCCTCAATCTTCAAGGCCATCATATCCTTTCTGAGGACAGCAGACCTATTTGAGTGTGTATAGGTAGGCTAGGCGACATCGCCCAGACGTGAAAAGTCAAAGTGGACAACTCCGATCCAATGCCACACTGTAAAGAAGAAGAAGAAGAGACAGTCTTAAGTTTGGACCTTGCCAGATAAAGGCAGACAATGCAGTTAGCTAATCCTGAACTCCGCCTTCAAAATGACGTGTTTCTGGTCGTATTGTTCCACAGAGATTTTAGTAGTATGTTTTAAGCTTGTCAGATTCACAGTTTTGTTTTCTCTGTTTGTCAGAATCACAGTCGTATGGAACTTGCCAGAATGACATCAACCGCGGATTTTCCCTGAAAATGACCCGTTTCTTGTCGTATTTTACGAAGAGATTTTCTAGTCGTATTTTAGGGACAGCCGCAAGTTTTGAGCTTGCAGTTGTGACGTAAAATTTCTTCGTTTCTTCTGTCAAATTTCCGCTTTCGGCCGGATCCCGAACAAACTACTTGTCTGGCAAAAACTAAACCTCAGAAACGAATTCAGCATGTCTCCTTACCCCTACATCTAACCTCTAATCAACTTTGGATAAAACTTTTACTTTTAACGAATTTTCCGGTTTCAGCCGGACTTCGAGAGATCTATCCGTCCGGTGAGAAAATAATTGTCATATATATATTCAGCATGTACATGTCTTCTTACCCGCAATTCGAACATTTTATCGGATACAAATAAAAATTTTACTTTAAACAAGATTTCTCCGGCCGAAGTAGTTGTCCGACGAGAAAATAATGTTCATGTTCGGACTCAGCACGTCTCCTTGCCCCTAAATCAAACCTCTAATCAACCTCGGGCTAAACTTTTACTTTTCATAAATTTTCCGGGTTTTGCCGGATTCCGGGTGAACTAGTTGTCCGGCGAGTAAATAATTTTCATATTCGGACTCAACACGTCTCCTTGCCCCTAAATCAAACCTATAATCAACCTCAGATTAAACTTTCACTTTTCATAAAATCTTCCATTTTTGACGTATTCCGGGTAAACTACTTGTTCGGCGAAAAAATAATATTCATATTCGTATTCAGCATGCCTCCTTACCCCCAAATCGACTATTTCATTAGCCTTTAAAAAGTATTTGTTGTCTCCCTTAATTTCAAACCCCACCCCTAAATATAGGGCTAGAGAACCCATCTTCAAACTTGACCTGTACTTTGACCCAAAGAGTCCTCATGCCAAGTTTGATCAAACTATTTCAACCACTTCGAGAGTTATTGTGCTAACAGACGGACAACATTTACAAAGTCATAGGCATCGCTCCACTTACACGTTTTGGGATCCCAAAAACACGGCAATGTCTTCACGAGGTTAAGTTACTCACTAAACCTTCTTCAAGGTGAAAAGTGTTCTGCAGTAACTTCTTCATATTTTGCGTTATGAAAAAAAAATAACCGTAAGTTGCCGTATTTACAAGTTTAACACAACGAGAAGAGATACAGCCTATTTATTGATTCTTATTCTTATCCAGGTGTTGCTCCCTGTCAGAAGTCAAAATCGCGGTCAAGAATGCGTGCCACTCGGTTTTGCTCGTAAGTTTACGACCTACACTCCTTTATAATGCCTTTGGTATGCAAAGAACACCATCGCCCAATTTCGCTTGCTTAGGTTGTGCCTTAGTTGATCCCTTCATCTCTATATCTAAATAAACTTATGGGTCTAATAAATCCATCAGCCGGTCAATCAACTTGGAACTTTCCAACAGTATCCGCAGCACAGCAAGGAAAAAAAAATTTGGTAATCCGATTTTCAGGATAAGGGCGATAGCGAATTGCTCTTCATCAAAATCCTTCAAGTCCTTTTCAAATCTCTTCTGCCTCCCAATCCTCCCAACTCTTTGCTTTTCTCCTGCCCTATCAAAGGGAGGGGCTTAGAAATTAAGAAAGACATGACAAAAATGTTATATCAAAGCTGAGGAGACTGTCTGTTTAGGAGTCAGTGAACACACTGAATCAATCTCCATCATTTTCTGTCACCAAACAGAAAGTTCATCCACAATCATCCATAACATGATTTTATTTTCTGTTAATTAAAATTAAACTCTTCTTTTCTCATTATACTCTATTCCACATGTTGGACTTCTGACTTCTGGTTTTGATAATCCACAAATCTGAGACTGAACAATTTTGAACAACTAACAAAAATAAGACAAGAAAATGCAAAAGGAGAATCTCAAATGATCGCTTGTGTCTACAGCAAATCCCTGAATTTCAGATTGGCTATCCAATTATTATGTATGCCCATAGTTCCTCTGCCAAATGCTGGTTAGCTGAGACCTACAACAAACTGAGTAGCAGCTAGATACAGTAGAGGTATGCTTATTTGAATAGTTACTTTGATCTGAACAATGCACTTTTGGGCTAAATGGTAGAATAAAGATATAAAGATCCAAAATACCTATTCAGGTGTTGAGGCTACTGTGTACACTACTGAGCATATGTCAACTGGTCAAGCAAGAAACTGTCCTAAATTTTGTGTACAGGATACCTTGCTAATTTGCACCACCCATTTATTTGTGCCACCCCTAGTAAACTTGTGTAATTAAAGTTTAGGCTACATAAAAAGGACTGCATGTGGAACATCAAAATACATCCATCCTCAACACTGCTATGCTTCCCGATCAAATCAATTGATATCAAAGCTCATTCTTTACTTCTATTTCTTCTTTGAAGAATCGCCTGAGAATCGCCTCATGTACAACAAAGCCGAAAATGCACAAACACATGCCACAGAAAAATGCTGGCACAAATAGTCACACTCAAGATATTTGGGTTAACCTGGTAGCGGAAATAAATCTGCGAAAGCTGCAAAAGAAAACTGGAAATGAAGCTGGCACACAAACAATTTGACTATGGTCAGCAGGTGTTTAGAAGAAAGGCATTTGAGCCTTCAGCCTTCAATCTTGATTGAGCCTTCAATCAAGGCCAAATTTCATACATTTGGTAAGTGCGAAGGCTGGAAAGAAACGGTCAGATCAGAACATTTTAGTACACTAGCCCCTTTTCAGGCATGGTGCTCAAATGTCTAGCACCATGCCTGGGTGCTAGACGTTCAAGCACTGTACCTTGGGTTTCATGCATGGTGCATGGATTTCAGTGTACAGTGCATGCATGAAAAACACAGTTTCTGTCATCACTACTGAGCACCAGCTCAGACAGGGAGGAAATTACTACATGAATTAGAGACATCAAAGACAATCCTTATCGAATTTTTCACAGCAAAAACAGAAGGGCTCAACTGATGATGGAGATGCAAAACCTAACAGCACCCTATCTATTTTCCATGTAGAGTGCCTCAAGAGCCAATATTCTGGTTGGCTGCTAAGAAGAACAAGACCAAAGGTGTCGATGGGATCCCAAAAATCTAAGATTTGATCCAGATAATTCGGTCTTGTCTTCGCCAGGCTAATCATCAGAGAAAACCGAGTTCAGATATTCTATCTACCTATCTATACCTCTATAAGCCATATCTATTTTGACGATATTGACCGAAACTTCCTGCTTTACTACTGCCAAATTTGCGGTTTCGCCCGAATTCCGAGCGAACTACTAGTCCAGCAAAAAAGAAAAATTCAGAAACGAAGCCGGCGTATCTCCTTATCCGTATAAAGAAATCTAATCAACTTTAAATAAAATTTTGACTTAAGAAAAATGTGGGTACAACTGGATTCCGGACTAATTATATGTCGGGGTAAAAATTATCATTATATACAGACTCAGCATCTCTTCTTACCCCTAAATATATCATCTATCAACTTCAGATAAAGCTTTTACTTTTAACATATTTTCCGATTTTGGCCGGATTACAGGCGAACTAGTTGTCCGGTGAGAAAACGGTTTTCACCATCGGGTTCAGCATGTCTTCTTACCCATAAATCAAACATTTAATCAACTTCAAATGAAACTATTACTTTTAACCAACTTTCCGGTTTTGGCCGGATTCCGGACTAACTGGTTGTCCGGTGACAAAATGAATTTCACCATCATGCTCAGCATGTCTTCTTACACCCAAATCAAACATTTAATCAACTTCAAATGAAACTTTTAATTTTAACCAACTTTCTGGTTTTTGCCGGATTCCGGACAAACTACTTGTCTAATATTTTGTTTGTCCCTTAAACTGAACCCCCTCTCCCACCCCCAAATATAGGGCTACAAAGCCCATCTACGAACTCGACCTTACCCTTGACCAAACAATTCCTCATACCAAATTTCATCAAAATATCTCATTCCCTTCGAGAGTTATTGTGCTTACAGATGGACTGACAACTTTTGCAATGTCATAGGTATGCACCTCCACTTACGTTTTGGGATCCCAAAAAGCTGAGGAACAGGACATTTTGCATGCAAAACCCTTGACTATGTAAAAAGAAATGAGGTTTTCACGTCTGTCATCAGCCGAGCAATGTTATTTTTGTTACGAAAAATTTGATAAGGATTGTCTTTGATTTCTCTAATTCATGGTAGTAATTTCAGCCCTGTCCGAGCCGGTGCTCAGTTGTGATGAAAGAAACTGTGTTTTTCATGCTTGCACTGTATACTGAAATCCATGCACCATGCATGAAATCCCAAGATACAGTGCTTGAATGTCTAGCACCCAGGCATGGTGCTAGACATTTGAGCACCATGCCTGAAAAGGGGCTAGTGTACTAGACTGGATCAGAATATCAGGAAAAAACTTACCAAGATGCTCTTCAATATTTCCTCTAAGAGATATTTCACAAGCAAGAAACATACAAACAAAAAGCGCAGAAAGCAGCAGCAGCTTCTTTTTTAATAATGTTATCATTTCTACACTGAATCATAGAGTTTAGTACTTTAGGAACTTTTTAGATGATCACAAAGATTTTCTGCCCCCAAAAGAAGAATGAAGGTATCAAAGAGTACTCCAGACTAGACACAAGCAGGAACTAATCTCACTGCCACTAACGCTGCAAGCTAGACGCGGCTGGACGCAACAGCGCAAGTCCACTCCCACGCTCCTTATAGCACTTGAATAGCCCGCCAAATTAAAAATCTTTAGTAAGAACATAACTCGTTTGGAGCACCTATGTTCTTTTAAGGATGTTGATACTAGTAGCTTGTCGACTGCAAATTTGGTGGCATTTAGCAAAAATGTTGACTACCCATATTCAGTTTGAACGATGAGCATTCAGTATGAATGACATAAGGAAGTCTTCTGTTTTTCTGAGGTAGAGCAAAAGTGTGATGTTTCACATCTTACAATCTAAACCGGTTTCATCCAGTCATACACAAATCCTCAACTTTTGGGCATGGTGCCCCAACGTCTGGGCTTGCCTGTATGTAAAGGCACGGTGCCCCAACGTCTGGGCATGCCTTTACGTAAAGGCACGGTGCCCATATGTTGGGGCACCATGCCCCGGAACATTGGCATGGTACCCCTGTGTAATTTGGTTAAACTGAGCTTGACTACAGTGGAGGTACAGGAGTGTTGCATGAAGCCGCCCTTACTATGGCACCGCCCACCCCCCAATTGGCCATGGTACATGATCCTGCCACCTTGGATCATGAAGCTGCCACCCCCAGAAAAATCCTGCAAATTCCAAGATTGTTATTTGCAAAAGGTCAAGGAACCTCTCTGACCAAACAGCTGGCCTCTAACTTCACCATGTAGCAAAATACTATTTTTAGCAAAGTGGGCGACTTCATGATCACTTGGGTGCCTATATTCTTTCGTGTTCTCCAGCTTAGCCTTGAACAATTACAAGTAAACTATGGTACCAGCAGAAAGTGAAGGTTCTAAGCTTCCTTTCAGGATACTCCACTGGATTTTATCTCAACCTTTACTCTTTTTCCCTAAGTCATTTCCCAAAAATAGGAGTTTAGGGTGGCGGCTTCACGCAGCACTCCTGTATGCTTATGTGAACGTTTGCTAACAGTGAACGATAGCCGAAGACAAAACTAAAACCCAAACCAGGCATTTATTCCTATAAATACTAGTAATAATCAGTCACGCTTTGGTCACTTTTTGAATATTTTGCTAATTCACCATTCACCTATGAAAGTGACTCAGCTGACACCTCTGTTTTGTTTTTTATAATTTGAAAAGTTTGCCGGGAGGAACGCACCTTCAGTGGAGAAGATGGCGGTCCGAACCGTCAGATGCCTTCAAAAGAGGAAGGACCTTTTTGATAAATTCAAAATCAAAGAAATTTAATTGAATTTCTGCTTCAAGTTTGTGCCAGGATAACCCTGAAATAGTTGGCTGTTAGCTGATATCAAGTTTGTTATTTTTCTTTTCCATTTTACTTTTTTATAGATAGATAGATAGATAGATAGATTTATTTGCGCTAAAAAGCCACAAGGGCCATGGCAAATACAAAATAATAACAACAAAACAACAACAATAACAAACCTACAAAAAACCTTCCCGATATGACAGAGCGATCCGAAGGAATCTTCCAAATCTCTTTAAATCCCCAAAATGTTTACTTTTTAATTTTCTAACAAGTTCCTCCCTCGAGAAAAAACCCACCCTAAAAATTTCCTCCCTTAGATACCTTAAACCCTCACAATCACAAATAAAATGCTCTACATCTTCATCAATCATCCCGCACAAAGGGCAGAAATAAGGACCAGACGAAACTCTAATTTTCCCAATATATTTTCTTCTTTGGCAAGTAAGAAAGCCAAGGTAGTGAAACAGTTAAAGAAGTGTTCAAATAAGCATATCTCTACTGTACATACCTGAATAGGGTCTTCTTCCTGTCCTAGATCAAAAGATACCTGAGTTTACTTTCTATCCAACCTCATTTTCCAGTTTTCAAAATGTGAGAGCACTTCCAAGATACATAGAGTTTTCTGGAAGCCACTTCTTTCCTAGTGGGCTTACTCTATCCTTTTCCAGGTTGTTACCAGCTACCACTAGGTTACTCTATCCTTCTGAGGTAGTCATCGCTAGGTAGAATGGATGTGGTAAATTTTAAAATTTCTTCCTTTAGGAATTAAATTTCCTTCCCTTCAAAATTCATTTAGATTGTTTTCCTTTTATTTGTATCTCTTTTTAGTGTAGTGAGTTTTGATAACAATTGTTAAAATAGTTTAAAAAAATCACTCAAAATAAGTACAATAAAAGGCAAACAATCTAAAGGAAATATTTGTTCCAGTGAACAGATTGTAAAGCTTGCCTCATCCATGCTGCCTAGCAGCAATTTTCTGAAAAAGGATAAAGTAAACCCACTAGAAGAGAAGTGGCCTCCAAAAAACTCTATGTATCTTGTAATTGCTCTAACATTTTGAAAATTGGAAAATTAGGTTGGATAGAAAGTAAAATCAGGTATATTTTAATCTAACACAGGAAGAAGACCCTATTTAGGTATGTAGCCAGTCTCAGTTTATCCAAATTTCACAGGGGTACCATGCCCATGCTCCAGGGCATTGTGCCCCAACGTATGGGCACCATGTCCTGACGCACAGGCATACCCAGACCTTGGGGCACCATGCCCAAAAATTGAGGATTTGTGCATGACTGGTCTCATCTTTCTAAAAAAGGTCTAACTGTGCTCCATCTTCTTGCTATTTCCCCCTTTTGGAAATTGTTCCTTCTTCTAATTAAAAAAATGTTCACCAGATCTAAGTAATGTTTGCCAATTTTACTGCGAAGTTTGCCAAAGTACAGTATCTGCTGCAATTGCCCCATCCCATGCTTAAACAAGTAATTTTTTCTTGGCTCAGAATTTTGTACTGGTTCTGCCTGCCAAGATTATTAGCTGCATTCATTGCAGTCAGGGCTGTCTCTGGTGTTTTGTCACCGGTGTCCGGTTCTTCTCTTGTAGCTCTTTTTTTTGTTCAGTGGTGAGCGCAAAAATGGCCTAATAGCTTGTTCACACTGGGCTGAAAAAGTGGCCAGTACTCGATCAGCGGCTGATTTACACTCGTAAGTAGCGTTTGAAAAAAAATTAACAAAATCAGCTGGTGATCTTATTACAGGCTTATTTCAATCCCATGTGAACAAGCTATAAATTCTGGGTTTTGCATCAAACCACAAACTTTTGATGAAAACTTGCTAGCTTCTAGGTAAAGCCAAACTCCCAAACAGGTTCTGGTTAGTCTGCACCGGTAAACTAAAATTGGACACTGTCAGTCAAAATGGGTAACAAGACTGGTGAGTAGTCACCAGTGGATGCATAAACGCTGTATAAGAATAACCAGAGACCACCAGTGAGAACTCCTGTGACAAAGAACGCAGATATTGATACAAGAGTGGAAGATTACAAATCTAAGTAAACTGAAGCACCAGTGGTCTTCCCTCTTTGTGTAATCTGTAGTTATGTTTGTACTGTGTTTAGTGTAAAGTTTTGCTATGTGCATTGTCTTTTTTCTTGTTGTTATTGTTGCATTTCTTTTTTGTACTCTGTAACTGGGCTACACGCCCTCCATTGTTTCTCTAGATGGGGAGTAAATAAATTGATCAATTGATTGACATGTTGCATTTGTGCAGGAGTCATCTGCCAGTGACAAAAAATCTTTGTTTTTACTTTTGCTGTAAAATGCTTTAAATTTTGGGTGTTCTTAACACAGAGGCATAGTGCTTGAGTGTTATGTGGAGGTGGATAGGCCTTTACTGCCTTGAGACTTACATTGGGACCTGATGGGAGGACAGCAAAGAAGTTTTCTTTGAATATTTTAAAACTAATTTCCAGGCTATGTAATTCCAGGTTGTCTACCTCTCCTACACCATAGCAGTTAAGACTGAATTGGTTATCTAAAATGCCCCAGAGTACAAGCCTCCAAGCTGCCACATTTTTCATTAACATTTTCTACAGATGTTGGGAACAATGCTATGTGGTAAAAATTTAGACTTAATTTCATTAATTCTCTGAAATCCAGAAAGAGGCACTAGGGCCTCTGTTTTGGAGAGTCCTGAGAGAGAGGCAAGACTGAAGTCGGTAGATCTTCCGAAAATTGTCCGGCCAGTGTTAGAGTTTGCAAGAAGTTTTGCAGTTTTGTGATGGCATCAATATCTGGTATGATGATTTGACATGATGATGAAACATCAGTCCAGTCCTCACAAGGTCCCAACTGTCAAGAAGGAAACCCTGAGTGACCTAGGCAGGGGCGTCACTATGGGGGGGGGGGACCCCCCCCCCCCCCCCCCCCAAAGGTCTTGAGAAAGTACTTTCATCGGCGCGGAGCGCCGGCAAACACAGAAGAAATAAAATTTTGTATGCTTTAGTCAGCCGTGGGTCGACTCGTCGACACATCGGTTTTTTTTTATATGCAAGAAATGAAATCCTGCAAACATTTATCGGGCAAAACACTTAAGAAATTGAATTCTGTATGCTTTTGTTGTGTCTCGGTATTCTCGTCGGCACATCGGGTTCTTTTTATACGGAAGGAATCCAGAGTAAATACATTTCTTATGTTTTTGTTGGGTGTCGGTCGACTCTTCTCGTCGGCACATCGGGTTCTACTCATACGTAAGAAATAAAATTTTTGCAAACTTTGTCGGGCGCACCCGGCCCTTCAAGTTTCATCGGCACAAGGGGTTATTTTTACACGTAAGAAATCAAGTTCTGTACAGTCTAGTGAGCAAAACACAGAAAAAATCAAATGCTCGATGGTTTTGTCGGGCGTCGGTATTCTCGTTGGCACGTCAGATTCTTTTTACACAAAAAAAAATCAAATTCTGTAATTTTTTATCGGTCGCATGCCGAAAGGTCAAGTCTCGTCGGTACATCGGTTTCTATTTACACGTAAAAAATTAAGTTCTTTACAGTCTTGTCGGGCATAACATAGAAGAAATCGAATTCAGCGTCATTATTCTTGTCGGCAAATCGGGTCTTTTTATACGTAGGAAATCAAATTCTGCAAACGATTGTCGGGCGCAAATCCGGAAAAAATACAGATTTTAAAAAGTTTCGCCGGCGTTGCTTAGTTCAACTTGTTCTGGGTGCAGTCGGGGGAAGCTTCTCTTTTTTAACGAAAGTTGAAACGAAAAGCCGAATATGTGAATATAAATATATGAATTTCAATCAAAGGAACAATCTCAACTGATGCATTACAGTTAGTTTACACAAAATTTCGCCTGTGGCGCATTTTGTAGTATTCTCCGTTTGGAAGAACGGTGTTTCATTTGGTCTGGCGTTTTAGGATTGAAATTCGCGGGGGTCTGAAACACGTTAAAAGCTAGAACTGTATGGTAGGTACAGCTAAATTTTTCCGGAAAAAAGGCAGATTTAAAAAATTTCGACTGCGGTGCTTACTTGAACTTGTTCTTGGTACAGTCGTTAGAAGCTTCGCTTTTTAGCGAAAGTTAAATGAAAAGCCACAGATATGAACTTTAATATACGAAATTACGTCCAAGGAAAAATCTCAACTGATGCATTACCGTTAGTTTTACCCCAGCTCTATTCTGTGCTGGCGGGAAATGTTTTGTCGGCACAATTTTTAGTCCATCGGCACATCCTGACGTCCCGCCCCCCAAAGGTAAAAGGCTAGTGACGCCCCTGGACCTAGGACCGAAAGTGCTAAGGACCGAAATTTCCTTGTAAGGTTTTCAGGCCTAGTTCGAGGTTATCGTATAAATTCAAGGTTGGATACCCCTTCTATATGTTTATTCTCAAACCCAAAGCATTCAAACATTTATTATTCTCGTAGCTTTAGCTGTGGTTTGAGGTTAAAATAACAGCTCTACCTCGCTTAAGGGCTTGAAAGATTGGAGCTTGGTGCTAAGAAAGGTTGGATTTAGTGGTATCATCGGCCATAGCTTATTAATCCTTGGCGCAACAAAGTTTTCAAGGAAAGTTCACTTACCGTTTTTTAGCATTTCATTCTCTGAGGGTGGGTGTGCGTTATGTAATGAGAAAAGCTCTGCGACCTTATCAGATCAAGCAAATGACCCGGAATTACGCCGTTGCCTAACCTATGGTTTTGCAAAATGATGCCTCTGAGCAGCTCTGAGTTGATGTTTACTTTTCATTCATACGGTCTTCCCTAGAGTACTGCAGCCCTGTGTGGCATTTCGGACTTACGCAGGAGCAGTCGGACCGGCTTGAGAAGATCCAGTATAGAGCCCTTCTAGTTGTATCTAAATCTCCAAAAGTTCCCTATTCCTCCCTTCTCAGTGATTTCCCATTAGAACCACTGGCAACTCGTCGCCTAAATACATCCCATAAGTTTGGTACAAGTATTCTGGCCAAGCCAATCTTAAGAAAAATTCTGCCACCAGAATACGAGACGACCGCGGTCAGTGGCTCGGCCAGTACCGAGGCTACAACCGGTTGCATGTTCCCGCACCTGGTACCTAAATAGTTTTGTCCCTCCTTTTGTCAAGTTCAGTTCAATTTCAAATATTATAACTTTAGTGTATACATTGTTGACGTAAAATCAGCTAGTTGGCTTATCGGCGTTTCAATCTTTTTAGTGAACAAACTAAATTGAGTTGAATTGAATTGAAGACATAGGGGAGATGTGGGTACCCTGGGACATGTTCAAGTGCATGTTTTATATCCATGGAACCCTTTGCCCAAATTACTTGATTTTGGTACTGAATTAAGTGGAATTGATTGTGCTTTCTTCCAGATTGTTTACAGATTATTTACCTGATTAGTCTTTTTGGTACTGACGATTTTCCTAACCCTCCTCTTCTGTCCCAGAGTACCCTGACCCCCGGATACTCTGGGACATGCTTAAGGGTACTTGGGACAAAGTGCCCTTTTTGACTAAATTTAGTTTTTAACAAACCGGTTGTCAACTTTACAACAAAATAAAAACATAAGACAAAGCCTGTAACAGTATTTATCCAACAAGATACTGCAAAAGGTTGACATCGAAAGTCAGGGCTTTCACATGACGTTCTGCTGCCCCACTAAGTTCTGGTCTTGGTAGACCTAAGGCGATTTCTTCTGTTGTCACAAAGGCTTCATCCTATGGCTCTGGAAATATAAATTTTCAAGTAGGGAGTTTCCGTTTCAGGAAGTTTGCACAATTCCCTTGAAGGTACCCTGGGACTTTTGTCCATTGTGTCCCAGGGTACCCAGGAACACGTGTCCCAGAGTACCCAGGCGGGCAACTTTCCAGAAAGATTAATTTTTGTATCACGAGATGTCAATATAGGTAAACAACTGAGCACTGTTTTTGTAGCCAAGAAAAAACTGCTTCTGACAAAAAATAATCATTAGCTTCCAATGAATTGGTCAAAAGATATTTCATAAAAACCGGACCCTCTTTCTTACTCAAACACCCATAAAAAATGTCTCACCTAAAATGTTGTTGTTGTTGTTGTTTGAAGGTTGATGTTTGCGCGAATCAATCGCCCGTATACGTGCGTATCCTCTATATCTTTGGTCACTTCTTTTGTCAGATTGTGCCTTCTGGCCTTGTCAAACTTTCTAAGATTTTGGGGGGTTCGACAAAGACGTCATACGGAGTATACTGGCTCAGTCCAACTTCTGCTCTCCTTTCCTTTCTTTATTCCTTCTTTGATGAAGTTCACTTTTCCATGTATCTATCAAAATAAATTATTTAATACTTACATGGTACTATCCTATATATACAATTGACAACTCATGTTGCAGGTTTGTACTCTCGATATACTTCGCCTATAGCCATACTGCCTTTCCACGCGCCCATTTCGGGGAATTCGCATGACCTAATATCGATCTCATTGTAAATGCCCTAAAATATTTAATCACTAGATTCTTAAAATCCACTCTTTGTACTTCATATTTTTTACAACTCATCATAAATGTCTTACGTCTTCATACTCATTACATACATCACATAGTGGAGTATCTACTCTCCTCAATTTATACATCACAGATCTTGTTCTCGCATGGCCGGTTCGTAGTCTAAATATAGCTACCGCGACAGATCTTTGGTCATGTGTCAAATCTTCCGGTGGGGCTTTATAATCATACAACTCCAGTATCGGATTTAAACAATTTCTAATAATTCCTTCTCTTTCCTTCTCACTCAACACATTACAAACATACCGTGTATACTCTTTTTGCGTGCGCTTCACGTTTACTGTCTCCCCAGAAATAATTCCCTGTTTTGGCATACTGTCTACTAATTCATTTCCAACATGTGCAGGGACCCATACCAAAAGGATATTATTTCTAATCAACTTAACTATACTATCAACCATCATACGGGAAGAACCATGGTCTTTCTTAAGGTACTGCAAAGCCGACGACGAATCTGAACATCATCCACTTTCGCACATTTCCATCTGACTTTATAAACTCCAACGCTTTAAGTATCGCTAGCATCTCAATTGAAAAAATAGATAGGTTCTTTGGTAACTTTGGTAAACTGGTAAACGAGAAACTGTCATACTAGGGATCATCACAGACCAACCAGCACCTTTCTCAGACTTAGCACCGTCAGTGTAAATTCGTAAAAACTCTTGCAAATGATTAGTCTCTCTGGTCCAGTCAAGTTTAAGAGTCAGTGGGGTCAGCCCGTTGGCACCTCCACGATCTGGGATGGGAAAAAGAACACTATCCCTTATTCCAGCTGTCCTTACCTCTGTTCCTTCATCAAATACAACTTCCTGTAGAGGGGTTATATCCGTGCTCAAACTAGTTATCAACTTAACACACCTATATAGTCCTGGAGTAGATCTATCTTTAAACCTAATATCTGTATTATATCCTTATAATATTTCTTCTTTTATTATACCCCCTTCTATACTTGCCTTCCTAACAAAATACTTAACTAAAAGACTCTCAAAAGAGATAACATAAAAACCGGACCCTCTTTCTTACTCAAACACCCATAAAAAATGTCTCACCTAAAATCTCTGATAAAAATATTTTTGGATTTCTTCGGGAAAACACATGTATCCTTACCGATAGATGACGTGTCGTCCGTCATTCAGGCGGAATTTTTCAACAAAGTTTTCTTCACAACGGTACCATGTCCCATCTCCCCTATTCTCGCCGTTCCACTTTTGAGGAGTCCTCGCGTCTTTGTTCGCCCCGGGGACTCGCTCCCCATATTCTAGCGAGTTCCCGCAGACGGGGAATGCTCCGATTATCATCAGCATCATCAAGAAAGGACTCCCTTTCAGATTCGGTGGGGAATCGATTTCGAGAGTTGTTTGTACTGTTGTTCTTGGAAAAACAGATTTTAAGAATGGTTAAAAAGAATTTCTGAGATCAACATTGAGTTTATTTATGATTTGAAACTGATTGTAGAGGAAAAAAAACTCCAGTTCAGGGTGGTTACGATTTGTGTTTGTAAATGACAACAGTGTAACATTAAGTTAAAAATGGTCGGAACTAACAAAAGTAACAAGAACAAAGGCGTCGATGGGATCCCAAAAATCTAATATTTGATTCAGACAATCGAGTCTTGTCTTCGCCAGATCCAGTCTTGGACAGGCTAATCATCAGAGAAAACCAAGTTCAGATATACCTCTATAAACCATATCTATTTTGACGATACTGACCGAGACTTCCTGCCGATTTCCGAGCGAACTACTAGCCCAGCAAACAAAAAAAATACAGAAACAAAACCAGCGTATCTCCGTATCCCTATAAAGAACATCTAATCAACTTTGAATAAAAGTTTGACTTTAAAAAAAAATCCGGTTACAACCGGATTCCGGAAAAATGATATGTCCGGGTAAAAAAACATTGTCATAAACCGACTCAGCCTCCCTTCTTACCCCTTAATCTGTCATCTACTCGAACTTTTGCTTTTAACAAATTTTCCGGTTTTGGCCGGATTCCGGGCGAACTAGTTGTCCAGCGAGAAAATGATTTTCACCATCGCGTTCGGCATGTCTTTTTACCCACAAATCAAACATTAAATCAACTTCAGATTAAACTTTTACTTTTAACCAACTTTCCGGTTTTCGCCGGATTCCGGGCGAACTACTCGTCCGATGACAAAATGGTTTTCACTATCGTGCTCAGCGTGTCTTCTTACCCCATAATCGACTATCACATTAGCTGTTTCAAAATATTTTGTTTGCCCCTTAATTTAAACCCCCTCCCCCACCCCTAAATGTAGGGCTACAAAGCCCATCTACGAACTTGACTGGTCCGACGACCCAACGAATCCTCACACCAAGTTTCATCAAAATATCTCACTCCCCTCGAGAGTTATCGTGCTTACAGACGGACGGACAGACGGACAACTTTTGCGATGTCATAGGTATCCCTTCACTTACGTTTTGGGATCCCAAAAATAAAATAGAGCCAGACTAATTGCATCGCATGAATTTTTTGTTTTTAACAAAATCCAACTTGGAGGCTTTCCCCATGCTCTTCGTTGTTTTCCGTCCGCGGGTTCCGCGTCGGTTGACTCCATCTGTTCTCGTCGTTCACCGCTCCCCGAGTAGTCCCTGGGATACGGCGGGAATACGCCTATAGTGCAAGCCAGCCAGTGCATACAATCAACAGATATGCATTATTAACAAGAGGGTTCTCTGTGGTCACCCTACAGTGGGCCACAAATGGCCGATTGTCTGAATTCACTAGTCCACAGTTGATGGTAAACCAATCGACTCACCACTGAATCCTTTTTGATGGCAGTGAGGAATCGGAGCATTCCCCGTCCGTCCGTGGGGACTCGTGAGAATTCGGGGACAAACAAAAATACGGGTACTCCTCTGTTCGAGTCCCCAGGGAACGGCGAGAATACGCCTTATGATACACACCTCCCCCCCCCCCACCTCCTCCTTCGAACCCCTCTGGTACTCCTGTTGAAGGGGCCTCAGGATCTTGGTGGCCTCTAGAGAATTTTGAGTGAAATCGTACTGTCGACCGTAAGGAATGGTGCGGTTCGCCGTCCTGTCTCGTCTCGAAGTTCCTACCCGAATTATCAAAAGATTGACAGAGCGCCGGACTGACAGACATTGCGATGGCACTTGAAGTCAACATTGAGCGTTTGGCAATAAATATCGGTCTCGCAACACTACCTGTGCACTTGTCACTGGCACCAACAATGCCGCAAACTGCAACCCATAGAAAACAAGACCAAAGGTTTCGATGGGATCCCAAAAATTCAATATCTGATCCAGACAACAGGGTCTTGTCTTAGCCAGATCCAGTCTTCGCCAGACTCCTTGAACATTTTTACAATTAAAATTCAGAAACAGACTAAGGCCAAATAGCTAATCACCTGAGAAAACCAAGTTCAGATTTGGATTCAGCATGTGTGTTTACCCCTATAAGTGATAAATGTTTTGACGAAAACTTCCTGCCACTTCTGCCAATTTCCCGGTTCCGGCCGAACTCCAGAACTACTTGTCCGGCAAAAAAAGAAAGCTCAAAGACGAAATCAGGTTTTGTTTTCACATAAGTGTTCAGCATGTCTTCTTGCCCTAAATCGAACATCGAATCAACTCCAAATAAAACTTTTACTTTCAACAAACTTTCCGGTTTGGGCCGGATTCCGGGCGAAATACTTTTCCGTCGAGAAAATAGTTTTCACCATCGTCTTCAGCATGTCTTCCTACCCCTAAATCGAACATCTAATCAATTTCAAATAAAACTTTTACTTCAACAAACTTTCCGGTTTGGGCCGGATTCCGGGCGAAATACTTGTCCGTCGAGAAAATAATTTTCACCATCGTCTTCAGCATGTCTTCCTACCCCTAAATCGAACATCTAATCAACTTCAAATAAAACTTTTATTTTCAACAAACTTTCCGGTTTTGGCCGGATTCCGGGCGAACTACTTGTCCGATGACAAAATAGTTTTCACCATCGTGTTCAGTATGTCTTCTTACCCCATAATCGACTATCACATTAGCTGTTTCAAAATATTTTGTTTGTCCCTTAATTTGAATCCCCTCCCCCACCCCTAAATGTAGAGCTACAAAGCCCATCTACGAACTTGACTGGTCCGACGACCCAACGAACCCTCACACCAAGTTTCATCAAAATATCTCATTCCCTTCGAGAGTTATCGTGCTTACAGACGGACGGACGGACGGACAGACGGACAACTTTTGCGATGTCATAGGTATCCCTCCACTTACGTTTTGGGATCCCAAAAACGAGCCTGGAAAGAAATTCGTCTGAAGCCTGAAGCACATCCATGACTTTTTCGTTTCTGAAAACTGACAACCCGTCTGTGACTCCTACGACTAAAACTTTAAGATACTTGGTATTTACTTGGACGATGACCTTAAATGGAACACACATGTAGAAAATTGACAAAAAAGGTGGATGTCTGCTTCGTTCGTTTTCGCAGCTGAAAAGGTTTTGAATACCAAAAGATATTCTTAAAGTTGTATACTGCAGTTATATTAGACCTTGTCTAGAGTACTCAAGACCTGCTTGGCACTTTGGTCTGACCAAGGAACAATGTGCCCAGTTTGAGTTGGTCCAGAAAAAGGCTCTGAAATTGATATTAGGCCACAACTGCACAAACTATGACAGCGTACTAAAAGAAGTTGACTTACTGTCACTGGAAAAACGCCGACATAAACTAACTGTCAGATTTGGACTGAAATGTCTGGACTCACCTTTCCAGCGTCGACCACTGCCAGACTTCGTAAACCCTACTGCTGACGGACCGAGGACAAGACATCGACAAAAGACAAAGAGTCGTCAACTGTTATCATCTTACCCAGCGACTAGTACGCAACGTTACATCAAGTCATTCGCCCCGTATTTTACTGACTGTTTTAAAAGCAACGCTAAACGAAGAATTTTGATGCGTTTTACTTTAATCTTTATGTATTATCTTAGTTACGCAAGTTTGCGTTGAAATATGTGTGGTTTTATTCATGCATTCATTCGTGGATTGATCTACTGACATGCCTGCGCTAGCTAACGCCATTTTGGTAAAAATAAAGCATTCATTTACGAGAGGACTAGGAAGAGAATTTGACCCCCCCCCCCCCCTTGAAAAAATATGCGCCGGAATTGATCAATGGGCCGCCGCCGTCGACCAAAATGACGGCGTGTCGTTGGAGTGTTTTCGGCAGCCGTTTTTTCGGCGTTTCAGTCTTGGTAACCTTGGTTATGTACTAAGTGTATGACATGATGATATTTTATATTTATAATATTGCAAAAGCCAACTGGCCATAGTTTTGGAGCTAAGCAAATGAGGCTCAGTGTTCAGTTTTATAGCTGGTTTTGCATAGTATAAAACAAGCTTTCAAATGAGATCCTAAACATGGTTTATTTTTGGAAATTAAAAGATCTGTTAAGACCAAAAGCGCAGGGATTGCTTCAGGTGTTGGCTACTGGTTTGGTACCCTATAAATGCTATGATTTTTTGAAAGGTTAGAGGCAAGACATCTCTAGAAATGAATTTTAATTCGTTTCTTTCAGACGTTAAGAACCATCTATAATGGAAAAAGTATACTCAACCGATGACCCTGGAATGGTCATGTCTGAAAGAGTTCAGGCAGTGGCTAGCAGCATATATGAAGAATTCCAGCGGATCATCAACCAGTATGATGAAGGAGTCGTGAAGAACCTCATGCCTCTAGTGGTTAACCTTCTTGAGAATCTGGACTACCTTCACACTGAAAACCAAGAGCATGAAGTGGAGCTGGAGTTGTTACGAGAAGACAATGAGCAGCTTATGAATCAGTATGAAAGAGAGAAGCAGTTTCGTAAGGCAGCTGAGATTAAGCTTCTTGCTATTGAAGATGCAGTTGAAGAAGAGAGAAAGATACTCACTGGGAAGATTGAATCTCTCGAGTCAATTGTTCGGATTTTTGAGTTGAAGTCGAAGAATATGGGTGACCATCTGAGTAGGCTTGAAGAAAAAGATGTTGAAACTAAGAGGGAATACTCAAAGCTGCATGATAGATACACAGAGCTGTTTAAGACACACATGGATCACTTGGAACGGACGCGGATCCTCATGGGTAATGACAGAATCGACCAGTTCAGTATGAACGTTCCTAGACCCAAACCGAGCTCCCTTGTTCGATCCTCTGGCCCTGTTTCTTTCGGATTTTCATCGCTTGACCCCAGTCAGAAAAATCTGAGTCCTATGGTTGATTTCGGTAGCATGACAACCCCCAGTCTAGGCATTCCTGGCCCAAATCTCGACACGGAGTTCAAGTCGGTTCAGACCAATGATGATGGCTCTCCCGAAAATCAGTCAAAGCAAAAGAAGCTCTGGGTTCGAAGCCCGAGTGTGGACGACCCTGAATTCTCTGAGGAGTTGCCACTGGAGGACCCGCCCATTAAAGAACCAGTGCAAAGCACAAAGAATGAGAAAAGGAGCAACAATACTCTGTACCAAGAAATCAGTTTCCATGAGGAAAGCATGGCTGATAATGATGATAGTGAAATAACCGGAAACTGGGTTCATCCTGGTGAGTATGCAAGCTCTACTAGTGATACTTTCTTCGGAATGGGAAAAGAAGTGGAAAACCTGATATCTGAAAATAATGAGCTCTTGGCAACAAAGAACGCCTTGAACATTGTTAAAGATGATCTGATCACTAAGTTGGACGAGCTGAATGGAGAGCATGAGATTTTGCGGGATGAGATTCGTTCGTTGACTGCTGTCAAGTCTAGAATGAGGGCGAGAGTCGATGAGCTTGAAGACGAGATCAAGAAGGTAATTCTTTCTTTATTGTCTTTTGACGGGGCAGAGGGAGGCCAAGTTGAACGGAAAGCATGGGGCTTTACGGGAATAGATTCGGTTGGTTGACTGGATTGAAGTCGTAGAGCGGGAACTATCTCTGTATTCGTTTCTTTCGCGGGGGGAGGGGGTCGTACGGGCAAGCTTCCATCGGCAAAGCATCACGCAACAGATGACGGCAGCAGACCTAACGTTTTCAGCCGTAATCGCTTGAAGTATGTGTGACTCGACCTTTTTTTGTTTTTCTCTAGTAGCCTACCTTATATCATTGTCATCCCATTTTTTTCCTCGGCTTTTTGTATAATAGTCGCATGTATACAATCAGCTGTTGCAGGAAGGGCTCTCGGCCAAATTACGTAAGCAAATCTGATTAGATCACAGACCGAAGTCTCCTTTTTATCATGACAGAGATTGTGAAATAGACAAGCTTATGGACGTGTCTGAAAGCTCGTAAAAATGAATTCGTGTTTTCCTATGCTCATCCAATACTCTTGATGACTATCTCTCCTTGCCGATGCAAAATCTCCGGCCTCTCCTGGTACCTAGGGGAAGAAAGGCAGAAGTGGGGTCACAGCCGGTCCCAAAGATCGCTGTGATTGGTTGACACAGGATTTGAGTCGTTACGAAGATGCTTACTCCTTCTTCCTGAGGATCACTGGCGTGTTTTGGACCAATCATACAGAGTATTGCCCATAAAGGGATGGTCAGGAGCGCACCAGCAATGTTCAGTTACGAAAGAAACCAACGACAATGACGGGAAGGCAAAAGTTGCCAACATTCTTTTCGCCCATTGCTCATAGCAAGAACAAACAAGCACCAGAACCTCCGTCTCCCTATCTCTGTAATACGACCATGCGGAGTCGGATAAATCCGTGTACCATGCCCGATGCAAACGAGCCGAGGATAAGAGCTACGCGGAACATCACAATTCGTTTCCTCTACAAACAGCTAAATCGCAGTAAAGCCTCGGAGCACTTTTCCTCTGATATGTGCACCGCCTAAGAGGGAAGTAGACGAAGAAAAAATTTCCAAAGTAAAAGCCGCCTGGTTGTCTATACGCGCTGCAAAGCTGGTCAGCGCGCCTACTGCACTAATTCCTCTGATATGCGCAACGGCGAAAAGCTCAGCTCAGTTTTGTCAGGGTATCCATAGTCGCTGCATGGGACCAAGACGGAGGTTCATATTTGTTCTTGCAAATTGTCAGCACCTAGCATAGTCAAGCAATACCATGAATGCTCCTGTGCATTCACTATGTTTCATGCTCGCCAAAATAAATAACAAAATCGAGGTGGGACCAAGAAGGGAGCCCTGGGAGGCATCTTTATGTGTAGTCTGGAGCAAAGGCTCATCTAATTTTTCAATCTGCTGTTCTCCTTACTTAAGCTCCTGGATGAAGCCTAGCAAATGCGTGACATTTGAGCTGTCGTAGCCTGCACCCGGAATGTTGTCAAACTCCTTACGCTTTAGGCATACGACTTCAATATACATAGGCGTTCCTAACCTTTGATTTCACGTTTATGTCATGTCTTTCAGCTACGTGAAGAATTGGAAAAACACAAAGGAAACAAATCAGATGACGAGGAGGATGTTCCAATGTCACAGAGGAAAAAGTTCACAAGGATAGAGATGGCGCGTGTGCTGATGGAGCGAAATCAGTACAAGGTAAATAATGATGATGATGATGCCTTCTAAAGATTCATTCTTAAGAAGAAATATGTCACGAGCGGAGAACTTGAGAAGGAAGATGAAAAAGATAAATAAGTAAAAAATAGACCGAATTGTCACACATCATAACCTAAATTATGAACCCCCCAGAGAGCCTGAAGAGTGTGGCTGTTTCCGCGTAAAAGGTATAAAATTGCTTGAATAATAAAGCACACCTCGCACTATCTACTATTTATGTTCACTATCTGAATACTGTAAAGCTAGGCTCGACTTTTAGGCCGGCTGTAAAGCTCACATGGCACTTCTAATAACAGTTAGCATGTTTGTCAGATACGGTTTGTAGTTGTCAAGGCTGGATCTCTCTCCCGATATGCCTTTCATCAGAAGACCGGCTTGATCTACCAAATCTGAAATGGTTATTCCACTCATTGGCAACTTTTTCAGAATAGAAGTTGTGTCGTACTCTGGTTCCGATTCGCCTTTAACTCAATCGAAGGTAGAAGCAAATACTCGAGCCGGGATAATCGTTCGTATGTGTGACATTAATAAGGAAAGATTAGGGTAAGTTAGGATATGATGTCATCGAGGGAGGAGAAGACTTAGCATTAAGCTGGTACCAAATCTAGTTTGAAAAGTGTAGAAATATTGCTAGGCGGGTATAAAGAAAATAAAACAAGGTCACAGTTGAGTACAAGCTAGCTGGCTGTGATTTAAAGAGTCGTGAATCATACCTACAAATGAGCCACTTTCAGCATGGGATTGGTTTTCTTGGTCGAAGTCCTGCTCTGTCGCTTTGATCGTTGCCAGCCTCTTCATGATATGTAGGTGTGAACACCGTTCTTCGTTAGGTAACATAGAGCGTATTCCACCTTTCTAACAATAGTAACTAACTATTAGTTAAAATATTTCCGTTCCGACATCACGAAAAGTTACTACGCTGACCGTTCCATTCTTCTCGAAAAAGTAACTAATAGTAACTATTTGCTTACCATGCTCGGGAGCGTGTAAGCGTGGTAACTACTGATCTCTATAACGTGAATGGCTGATTACCTCGTGGAGTGATATTTTACCGAAAATTAAAAAATGCGTTCCAGCCTTGACGCCAAGAAGCCAAAATTCGTGACTTCATGCTTACTAACTACGGTAAGTAGGTTGGAGCAGGCTCACAATATAGATATTGACCGATTTTATTTTTAACCCGGCAAAAAAAGCACAAGGCACGAAGACGGAGTCGATATAAAGTAAAGAAGAAATACGAAAGAGAAACAATTTACAAAGTAGACAACAAGAACTTGCGACTTTATTAAATCCGACGGATTTTCCAGTCGTAATCAGTATAGTTACTATGTATATCATTATCAAAATTACTCTTCTTAAGTTGTCTTTTCTTCTGAAGGAACGGTTCATGGAGCTGCAAGAAGCCGTCCGCTGGTCTGAGATGGTTCGCGCGTCGCGAGTCGATTCTGACCTAGACAAAAAGGGGAAGCAAATCTCCATCTGGAAATTTTTTAGCAACCTCTTCAGCACAACGAACGAGCGCGGACAATTTAATCAACGCGTCAACTCTAACCAGCTTATCCGTTTCGAGCCAAAGCGGAAAGTGACCGACGCTAAGACTGAGTCTCCAGTTAAGAAAAACGCTGTTGAAAGACGACCACCCAGGCAGGAAGGTGGGCGGGTTCAAGCCTACGGGTGGAGCCTACCCGCGGACAACCAACCGAGTGCCCAGCCCGAAAAATCCAGCCACTTGCCAGTACCTGTGCCAATATACTGCAGACCCCTTGTTGATAGCGAACCAGGCACGCAGGTTTGGTGCGCAGCTGGCGTGGATCTGAGCGGTGGTAGAACGGCAGACGGCGGCGCAATTGTTGGTGGTAGTGTTTTCTACGCTACAGAAAACGCGGAGTCCCCAGAGAATTTGAAAGCAAGGCAAAATTCGCTCGTATGGATCTGCAGCAGCACGGAAACAGTGAGCAAAGTGACAATTATTAACGGCAGCAGCCCTGCCGATGTTGTGGCGTCCTTTCAGGTCAGCACGTCGCAAATATTCAGTATTGCAAGTGTACCAGGTGCTACCGAAACAGACTACCCCTGCCCAGAAGAAAAAACGCGAGAGTCTAACCGTCGCCTCTCTGGTTCAAGCGATTCCGGGTTCTCGCATCTGGGCTCGGAAGAAAAATTAGTGTGTAACATAACTCATGTGAAAGATGGGCTGGCGCCGCCCATGGACTTACCTGAGTTGGATCAGGATAGCGACTCGGTTGAAAGCCCTGTGGTTCTTACCAGTGCTCTCCCGACGATGTGGCTAGGCACACAGTCGGGGGCGATATTTATACATTCCGCCGTGGCCCAGTGGCATAAGGTCTGCCATGCTGTTCAGTTGAAGGACTCCGTTTTGGCCATACTGCATCTGCACGGCCGCGTTTTGGCCGCGCTAGCTAACGGTACTATTGCCGTTTTTTCCCGCGGCACGGACGGAGAATGGGACTTGAGTGATTATTATGTTGTCGACTTGGAAAACCAGAATATTTCTGTTAGGGCTATGTGCGCCGTCAATGGCAAAGCTTGGTGCAGCTTTGGAAATCGGATTTTTGTCCTCGACCCTCGGACGCTGAACGTAGATACATCATTCGAAGCGCATCCGCGGAAGGAAAGCCAAATCCGACAGATGGCATGCTTAGGCGATGGCGTGTGGATTAGTATACGGCTCGATTCTTCTTTGCGATTGTTCCATGCCATGACACACCAACACTTGCAGGATATTGATATAGAGCCCTATGTGAGTAAAATGCTAGAGGTGGTCCCGGGAGGCGCGGGAAAGCTTGGTTTCAGCTTCGTCCGCATCACGTCGCTACTGATCGCCTCCAATCGACTCTGGATGGGGACGGGCAATGGCGTCATAATATCTGTCCCGATTTCAGAGGGGCTTCCTACTAATTCTATACAAAGGGGTGTACACCTCCCGGCCTCCCCAAAACCTCCTGGTTGGGCAAGCCGGCTCTCTGGTACTTTTATTCCCTTTTGCTCCATGGCGCATGCGCAGTTGTCCTTCCATGGACACAGAAACGCGGTTAAGTTCTTTGTTTGCGTGCCTGGTCCGAACGGAGACGAAGGTCAATCGAACGCGCAAGCAGATCTGGTCATCTCAGGGGGAGAGGGGTATATTGATTTCAGGTCTGGTGATGACTGTGAGGTAAACGAGGGTAAATCCAAATCATACTCGTCTGATCAGCTGAGCCATCTGATTGTGTGGCAAGTTCATTCCTAATCCAGCAAACGCTAGTCCTTATTTGTGTGCTGTTCGGTTGTTATTTGTTTATTTAATTTGTTAGCTTTAGTTCTCCTCGTACACGCGTTTCATATGCTACTAATTAAGCTTAGCAACTAGATCAAGGAAAGTAGAAATCATTGTTATATATTTGTAACACTAGTCGTCCGAGGTTTGACAAACTTATACCTAGGTAGGCATCTTTTTTTTTTACGAATATGTTAGCATAAAACTGATTGGCCTATTTTTCTTGCCCAGAACCGGAACTTTTCCTGGAGAAGAAGGCGACATCACCATTAATTGCCGTTATCAGGTAGTCTAGCCATAATCGGTTATTTCTGACCAAAACTTGCGATTCTCAAGGGCGTCCAACTCCACTTATTTCTCCCCCATCCCCTACCATCTCAGCAGCTTTTCTCTCAGTCCAAAACTTAGAACCGGTTTATGGTAGAACTGAAATCCTTGCATCTCTCATTTCCTTTTGTTTCAAAAGCACAACTCTTATTATGGCTTGAAGTCATTTGGCTTGCTGGAGTCAAACGGAAATAGTTGAAATGTTCTAACGAGTATTCTCAAAATAGTCTGAAATAAAATACATTTAGAGAACACAAAACTAAAACTTATTGCTGGATTGTGACGAGTTTTATGTTTAATAATGAATAAACTAAAACTAGATTGATATAAAATGCTAAAAAAAAAAAAATGAATTTGGTTGTTACAAGCATGAATGAATTTGGAATACAACTATTACGATAATGCCCAGTGTGGCAGGAGAGGTAAACCAACTAAGGGGATCACACTAAGAAAGTGAAAAATATAATCTATTGTAAACTGTTAAAAAAATGACCTGCCTTGTTAGGCGACATCAGCCATCGCCCAAAAACGCCAAACCTTTTAAAGAAGAAGAAGAATGAGCTGCACATGAGTTGTAAGGGAGTGAAAGGAAATGTTCTGCAGCGACTGTAAACTGGATTCTGCAGACCCTCTTCCGTCTGTTGTGAAAGGTTGGCGTGTGCGATCAGTGCCGTACGAGGGTGCAGTCCGAAGTGAAAATGAAACAAATTTGGTGTTCCGTTCTAGCCGAATGATTAGTACGCCGAACTCGTAAGCGAAGGGTCGCTGGTTCGAGTCTCGGTGGTGCCTACCGTTTGGTTTGGGGTGTCTGGGCATGACCCTTGAGACAAGCTAAGCTCCACCCAGCTTTATATGAGATCTAAGGAAGGTGGCAGGAAGGGAGTGCGACCACCAGGATGGCTAGCCCCCAACCGCCCTTAGCACTTCCTGGCCGAGGGCAGAGAATCGGAGATCAGCACCGCCAGTTCGGCCTGTATAGGCTGCTGCTGATACCTTTACCCTTTTTTTTGGGGGGGGGGGGGGTGTGTCCGTTGTAGGATACGGAGTAGGATGTGCTAGAGAATCCCTATTCTTTGGTCTTCGGTCCTGGCAAAACGCTATCTTTGAAGCAACTATATTTTTTCCAGCTATTTGCGCAGTAAATCTAACTCAATAAGACGCATTGACCTGTGTTTACTAGCCACATGTTATGTTTACTTTAAGCTGTACAACATTGTATCGTCACGTGAGACTTTTACCAGGCTAGTGTGATAGATATAAGGGACTGTTTTTAGTTTAATGCGCTTACCTTAGCGCTGTAATCCTGTTTTTGTTATGATTTTATTCTAGGCGCTTCGTTTTGGTTTTGCTTGCCTGTGAAATTTGATTTTATTCGATAAACTTTTAATCGAAGAGTGCATCCTACCACCTATTGTTTTGAATCACCACTAGGACTTAATACATTGGACACAGGATCGGGGTCGGGTGCTCCCGGGCTGGAATTCCTGCCCGGATTTTCGGCACATTCATCACTTTCAGATGGAAAAAGTTGAGATTTTTTTCAACTTTATACTGAAAGTGAAGAAAATCTGGCTGGGAAACCCTTGTCGTCTATTCGCACTCTACTGGCGATAGTAATACTCTTGATGGCTAATTCTTCGTATCGACGAGAATCGCAGTGTCCGTATCGAAGAACTCGAACCGTCACCACAACATACGTTGTTTTTTGGTTTACATAGTATTTGAGTCAATTTTGAGGATTTGTTTAGGTGACGTATCTAGTCCCTCCCTAGGATCCCCGGCGTATTTCGGACCAGCTTCTGCGACACACGATCAGGATTTCCTGCACTTTCATCATCAAGTTGAAAAAATTTCAACTTTTCCGCATGGAAGTGATGATGGTGCCAAAAATCCGGACAGGAATTCCAGTCCGGGAGCTCTCGATCGTGATCGTGTGTTCGCACTATTATTGGATGAATCAGCAAGATTTGCTGTGAAGGTAATACTCTTGATGACTAACCCTCCTTGCCGATGCAAAATGCCCGGGTACCTAGCGGAAGAGCCAGAAGCGGTATCACCTCGGGTATTACAGCTGCTCCTGAAGATCGCCGTGATTGTTTGACACAGGATTCGAGTTCTTGAGTTTCAGTCGTCAGTGATAGGTTTTCTCGTTCTTCCTGAGAGTCATATAGAAGGTGTGTCCGTTGCACTCCGGGCTGTCTCTGGTGTAGTCACCAGTGTCCTGTTCTTCTCTTACAACGCGTTTTTTGGTTCACCCATGAGTTGATGAACACTGGCTAACTTCTCGCTGTAGCCCGGCTCGCGAGCAGGTTTTAGTCCGCACTGGTGAGATAAAACCTGACACCGGTTAGTTCAAAAACAGGTTATAGGACTGGAGAGTAGTCACCGGTGGATGCAAAAACGGCTTATAAGAAAAACCAGAAACCACCGGTGAGAACTCCCGTGACAAAGAACGCAGCTAGAGTATTTGGCCCTTCGTGGCAAGGGTCCTCGTGGGGCTGTAGCTAGAAGAAACGAATCTGCATTCTCGTTTCTGATCGCTTTTTCGAAACTTCTAAACTGCGGCTTTCTAACAGGTTCAGGTTCTTTTTAATTACAAACTAAATAACAAAATGTCCAGAGCCCGGCTGAGAAGACAAATTCGTAATGCACGGGATGGAAAGACTTCTTTAAATAAATACAACATTTATACTTCACTACACTCCATTCATACAAATGGAAATATGCGTATTCCCCCGTCAGTACCCGGTCCCCAACACCACTCGTTGACACGTCCAGCGAAACAAACAATAAAAAATAAAAGCTAACAAGAACCGAGGAAAAGTGATCACAGTCCAAGGAAGGATCCTGGACTGAGTATTCACATCCCCCAGGTTCAGTATCTTCATAACCAGATAAAATGGGAACAAACTTAACCTCCCAAAGGCAATCCGCATTAACTAACAACAACTCACTTATCACGAATAAGAGAAGTTACTTTTGAGAAGAAGTTATTTTTGAGAAGAAGTTATATTTGAGAAGTTATAATTCTCAATATAACAACATAAATTTAAGTTTACGTTTGGTTGTTTGAATTGACTGTGAAATGTCCAAATTAGAAGTGTAAATATTCCAACTCCGAATTACTACATTATTACTCATCCCACTTCTAAGTACTTTCCCGCGAAACTGGTTTTTGTGGATGGGTTAGAATGGTGCAAAATTTTAAATAGATTTAGTTACGAGCTACTTCTTTTTCGAATGCCGCATCCCCCAACGAAGAAGTCGACAACTGAAAAGCTTGTGCGACGAGCTAAAACTCCCCAACCGGTTTCAAGTCATCACCAGTGCCAAACTCCCTGCCCAACCAGAATTTAAAGTTTCAAGATTTTGATTGAGATGCTAGTGGAGAACGGAGTCTACTAAGCAAAACGTCTGACCGAAAGCAACCACCAACGAGCAACCGAGAAGGCAGAAAGAGATCTACACGAATACTTGCCAGTCAAACCTTATGATGATGATTTTCGTCGGATCATGTAAACGGACAAAAGGACTGGCTCGACAGGGAGAACCAGGGTCCGGAATAAAAATTTAAGATAGAAATGCAAGAAAAAAATTGGTGTAATGACTGGATGACACAGTTGAAATTATGATCTCATTCTGATAATGTTCTTCGAACCAATTAACGGATGCGAAAAGGGAGAAGATATTCGGTTTTACCATACATCAAAATGTCCTGAAAACAAATGAATGGAGTGACGAGCGATAGGAGAAAACGATCGAATTTGAATGGTGAGAATTAAAGAAATATAATATATTGCGTGATAAAACAGAAAAAAGTGAAACAATGGAATTTAGGTCAAAGTTGAAAGGTTGGACCTCAAGATGTCAGCAAAAATACTGCATACTCATACTGCACAGCTGAGGGTCAAGGTCTGATGGCTCTTACTAAACCAGCATCTGATTCCCTTTAAACATGGGACCTTGGGGATCATGAAAATGTAAGTAGGGTTAGCTTCACTATGCGGAAGCCTCAGACATCTGGGAATTAAGCCGAAGCCTGACTTTCTTTTGCTACCCTCTGGCATTTCCTAGATGCCCCTTCTAACATATTTTGCTTCTCAAACACAACTGTCAATCAGTCTTTCTTTTCTTCCTACATTTTCATATTTATTGTGTCTCAAACGTGTTGCCTCTAGACATCCTGAATCTGGGATATCCAGAAACCCGACCAGAGACAATGACAGTGGACTTTCAGATTTTTTGACCTGGCTTAGCCTTCCAGAATATAGATCCGTCTCGACAAAAGGGCTGTCTGGCTGGAATTAGTCCCCGAAGACGCGCCGAATTTAAATTCGGCGGCGGCCGAGAGAATTTGGGTCGGCGGCGGCGCACCGAAGTTTTTTTTGGCGGCGCTCCGCCGGAAACTTATTGGAAGTGAGCCGAAAATTTATCGGCTTTTTCGATATTTTTAGCATTTTTCAGCAAACTTCTTCAATTGTTCCCCAAAAATTGTCAGCGTTGTCATGTATTATATTATGGCATTAGCCGCCGGTTCAGGTGCCATATTTCGATCGTATTGGTGGTTCCTCTGTCTCACTTTTGCTAGTTCGGGCACTTCCCCGTAAGCCAAGACGATGAAACTTGACAAGCTTCTGAAGGACTCGATTGAATGCCCAGCGAAACCATGTTTTCGCGGATTAGCCCGATCATTCGTGTGGGGGTGGAGGGAGGGGAACACGGAAACTTGCGAACTGCGTGATCCGAGTCGACATAACCTTTATGTGTTGTGGAAGCAAAAAGATACGATGACCATCAGGGGTGTCCCGAAGGGGGGGTGACTCACCCCCCTCCTTTTGCTAAGTCGTATCAGTCGTTTATTTTGGCCTCGCCGAGGTCCGGGGCATTCATTTTAATCAAAAACAATCCGAGCTGTTTAAAAAAAATTTGTTAATTTTGTCTCTGTACAGCTTCAGTCGTAAGCACGTCCCTAAAGACAAGTCGAGTCGTTTAAGCCAGGTTTTGTAACCCCGATAGGTCGGAGACATCATTCATGGGGGCAGCAATGCGGCTACCTGTTCTACTATGTGAATTGGATCTGCCTCACTTAGGTATTTCAGATTTTGCCTGTCAAAATTACAACAGGTAAAATAGGTTAGTTGTTAAAGTGAAGTCTGACCGGATAACATTGATATACCTTATAGACCAAAAGCGAGAGACAAGGTTATGTGCATTGATTATTGGTCGAACTTTGGCTATAAGTGAAAAAAAAGGAACAGAATGGAAAAGCCATCATGAGCAATCAAATGGCAGGAGACCCACGAAACAGGTGTGCCCAGAACAGATGGAAAAATGTCGATTACAAAGAGAGGTTGAGGTGGTAACAACGCTTGAAAAGGAAAAGGAAGATTTTAATATACACCCGAAATTCGTTTCCCAGGACAGGAGGGGCTCTGCAGACGCTAGAATAGCTCATTCTAGACGGGAGGTAGATTTTTGGCCTCTATGCTAGCCGAGGCGTTACTATCCAAAATGTTTAGGAGCAAAAATATTCCTTCAGCCCAAGCTGACTGCGAATCGTATTTATACACAGCTGACTGTGAATCAGAGCACTATCAGATATGGGAGGAGCAAGGTATTTACCGACTGGCTGGTAATTTTTACCGTTTTTTTTTGCGGAAAAAAACACTGTTTTGACGGGAAATCGACTGATTTTAAGAAAAACCGACCGTTTTTAAGAAAAATAGACTTACGAAAAATTGACTGTTTTGAGGAAAATTGACTGTTCCCAACAAAAATCGACTGTTTTTACGAAGAATCGCGGCGCTTCGCGCCGATTCAGCAATTTTTTACCGGCTGGCCGACAACATCGGGGGGGGGGGGGGGGGAGAGTGCGCCCAATCCCCACCCCTGTATGCTAGTGTTAAAGCACATCTGAAAAGCCTTCGTAAAATTCCGGACACTGATACAACTCAAAAATTATCTCTTTTATGTTTAAGTTATTCTAAAAGAGAACTTCTCGTCTTCATTTGCGGTGTATAGCATCTTCTGTTGCGTAGAACCAAATTCTGCAAACCAGTTTTAAGTTGCAATTTTTCAGATGTAGCTCACTGTAGCTTTACCTGCTTTAGTTTTCGACATGAAAGTACAGTCTGTCGAGTGACAAATAAAACGGTACACGGTACTTTCATCATGAAACAAAAGTACATCAAGTAACCAGAAAAAAACTCGTATGCGAACCGGCGTCTTTTTCTATCTATTAACTCCTGTCAATCCCAGACTGAAAGTTTGTTACGTCCGTAAATGGGGATTTTTTTTTTTAATGCCTTGGCGAAACTGTTTTGCTTCTTTCGTTTCTGAGGAAGTGTGTTTGAACGTCAAAACTACTTTCTATTAGTTCAGAGCAAATCTACTTTCTTTTCTATGGGCACTATTTTGTCACTTTTTGGAATCCCAAAACGTAAGTGGAGGGATACCTATGACATCGCAAAAGTTGTCCGTCTGTCCGTCTGTAAGCACGATAACTCTCGAAGGGAATGAGATATTTTAATGAAACTTGGTGTGAGGATTGTTTGGGTCAAGAGTAAGGTCAAGTTAGTAGATGGGCTCTGTAGCCCTACATTTAGAGGTGGGGGTTTAATTTAAAGGGCAAATGAAATATTTTTAAACATATAATGTGATAGTCGACTATGAGGTAGAAAGACATGCTGAACACGATGGTGAAAACCATTTTGTCATCGGACAAGTAGTTAGCCCGGAATCCGGCCAAAACCGGAAAGTTTGTTAAAAGTAAAAGTTTTATTTGAAGTTGATTAGATGTTCGATTTAGGGATAAGAAGACATGCTGAACATGACATGCATGAACATGAACATGACGTTTCTGACCTTTTTTTTTCTGGACAATTATGGTAGTTCGTTCTCAATTATCTGGATCAAATATTAGATTTTTGGGATCCCATCAAAACCTTAGGTCTTGTTTTCGATGGACAGAGTCGTGATTTTATAGCTATTTTTAACTTTTCATTGGGATCAGGGGGGCACTGGTATGAAATCCTAGGGTATACACTCCTAAATAGGTCATTCTTTCTACAACCCACCCACCCCACCCCTTGACCTACATACAAAATTTTGACTTTCTAAAATGACCCCCCCCCCCCCACCCCACGTCCAAAATCTCAACTTTTCAAAATGACCCCACCCCACGTCCAAAATCAGAGATTTTTAAAATGACCCCCCCCCCCCCCCACCCCACGGCCTGTCGCCAACTACCCAGTGGCATGTGAGAAATGTCCTTCTGAAATTGAGTTCCGAACTAGGGGTCGGCACCGTTTCTTTTTCTGTTTCTGTTTTCTTACTACCGTTTTCTGTTCTGTTTTTTTTTTTTAAATAACAGAAAACAGGTAGCCGTTTTTTTAATGCCGTTTCTGTTTCTGTTCCGTTTTTTATATGACCGTTTTAGCCGTTTTTGTTTTTATTTTACCTGTTTTTTCCAAATTTCCGTTTTTTGTTCCGACTTGTACGCGTGGCGTCCTGGTATAATCTAGCGGGTTTTATTCTCCCGGGCGATTATGCCATCTACCGATATTTTCTGCTTTTCGGAATGAAAGATTTTTGAGTCAGAATAGAGAGATTGCACCCTACCTGACGAAACGGATATTTTTACACCATCATTAAATGAAGCATATAACAACAAAATTAACATTAGGAGGTATAGGACTTTCGACTTACAGACGAAATTATCGGCCTTTGATAACCATTCTGAGCTGGTTAATTGCTGAAAACGTTAATCTTGCTATTTCTTGTTGGTACAATAATACTTTTGCTGGAAACGTTAATCTGGCTATTTCTTTTTAGTATAATGACACTTTTACGAAACGTAGATTGCAATTTGTCTTGGAAGAAGCATGGTGAAATAGTATCGGCAAAAGCAGCTAGAGGATTGGGAGTGATGAGGAGGCTGAAAAAAGTGTTTCCGATAGCAGTTGTCAAACTGTTATACAGTGCTATTGTGCATCCTTACATCACGTACGGTTGTTCTGTTTGGGCAAGTAATTTCTTTGCCAATTATAAAAGAACCCAAATCATACAAAACAAAGCGCTGCGTCTCATAGGAGAATTTCAAAATTCTCAGAATACTGCGGAGTGTTTTAGAAAGAATGCGATTTTGAACGTAGGTGAGCTTCGTGATTACCAGCTAGCGATTTTTGTTTTTCAAAGTGTAAATAAGGTAAGCCCTGAGTACTTTTATGATTTTTTTTAACACTAACTCGTTTTATCACCCTTATTTCACCCGACATTCAGAGGATTTAGCTCACGAGAGAAGAAACACAACAAGAGCAGGATTTGTTCTCAGGAACATAGGTGTGAGTGTCTGGAATGACCTTCCAGAATCGGTCAGAGAGGCTGCAAGTCTGGCATCATTCAAGAGAATGGTTAAACCTCATTATTTGAAAAGGAAAGAAGTGTGATAGGAGGAAAGGGTATTTATTTAAAAAAAAAAAATATCCCCCCAACCCAAGGTAATAAGGGAATGATATAGTGGATTCATGGTGGTTAGAATTACGGCCACAATCAGGATTTCTTTGTCTTAAAAGTGGCCGCTAATCGTAAATTGTTTGCTTAATTTATGTGTTTTTGATGAAATTAAAAAAATGTCTATGTCTAGTCTCGCCTCCCAATCATCCCATTGGTCGGTTAAGACGCATTTTTTGAAATCCAACCAATAGGAAGCACGAATCGTAATGTACTGAAAGCTTGAAGCCTTCAAGCTCCTATTTCTGATGAAACTTTTCTACAAAGCTGTAATTATACAACTAAGAAAGAGCCACCGAACTTTTCCAATGTTCAAAAGTATTTTTTTTTCACTTTTCTGTAAAGATGTGCACTTTCAGGGTGCTAGGAATTAATTTTTAAGCAAAACCGTTCTGGCGCAAATGGTCATGGACCCTCGGGGGATCATGAAATGTAAAGTTTGTCAAAAGTAATTTTTCACTTTGCTGTTAAGGTGCGCACTTCAAGGGAGCTTTCAGTTCATTTCTGTACTTCAAGGGATGGTCGGATCTGGAAAGTGACAATTTGTGAACCAGGTCTTATCGAGACTCTAATGTTCCAGACAAGTTTCGTCCTTCTAGCACACCTGGAAGTACCTTAACTCGCGATCACCGGAATTCCGGACCCCTCCAACCTCCCCCACAGTGCACGAATCCGGTCCGTTCTGTCTCGTGTGTACCTAGTTCTTCTGCTTGTTCTTCCCACCAAGTTTCTTCCCAATGAGTCCATTCTAAGCGTGGCACAAGATTTCCAGTACTCCCGTCCACCCCCCCCCCCACATTCATGGGATCCGGTCCGTACTTAAATGGGACATCGGAGAAACAAGGTCTATCCAAATATCAAGGTTCATAAAGATCCGATCACCCGTTCGAAAGTTACAATACCTCAAGATTCCGGATTCCTCCTCCCTGTACTCCACCACGATGCCCGGATCGGGGAACTGACTATTTCCAAGTTAATTTGGTCGGGTCTTTGATTCCTGCCAATTTTCATCGTCCTAGCCCACCTAGGAGTACCTTAACTCCGGATCACCGGATTTCCGGACCCCCCCCCAAATTCCCCCAAAGTGCCCAAATCCGGTCCAGTTCTGTCTATGATGTACCAAGGGCTTGTGCTTGTTCTTCCCACCAAGTTTAATCGTGATCGCTAAATTTTAAGCATGTCACAGGATTTCCCCCCCCCCCCCCACATTCATCGTATCCGAACCGGACTTGAAATGGAACGTCTGAGACACGGGATCGTTCGAAATATCAAGTTTCATTAAGATCCGATCACCTATCCCAAAGTTATACATATACATACGTCAATATTTCGGATTCCCCCTCACACCACTCCCCCCACGGTCGTCGGATCGTCGAAGTGACTATTTCCAAGTTAGTTTGGTCAGATCCCTGATATGCCTGCCAAGTTTCATCGTCCTAGCACATCTGGAAGTACCCTAACTCGGGAACAGTGGACCGACCGACAGAAAAGTGATCGGTATATGGCACTTGAATGAAGCCCATGCAAAACGCTGGGGCATGCTAACAGGGGTGACCATGGTTCTCACATGTAATTGTACCCCTTATTCCGCATAGGGATATCAGTATACAGTACTTTGGCAACTAAAACAATTTGGTATTAATTTTTGACCTTAAAATATTTTGCTTTTAAAGGTTCCTGGTACCCTTCTGGGGTAGGGGTACACATACGTCACACCTGCCAGCATACCCCAGCATTTGACCATGGATATAAAAAAGGGCTTAGTTTACTAGACAGGTGCAGAGTCCTTTTTTTTTACATTACACAATTATACTCGACCTTCTCTCACAACCTTCTCCTGTCACGCTGCCCCTCCTCACGCTATTCACTTTCCAACAGCCGCCTTACCGTTCCAAATGGTCGCCTTACTGTTATCTTATGAACCCAAGGAAGTAGGAAAAAAAAAACAGAAATACCTGTTAAAACGGCCGTTTTTTTTGTAAAAACGGTCCGTTTCTGTTTTTCCGAAAAAAAAAGGAAAAACAGAAACGGTTTTCCGTTTTTTTTATCACCGTTTCTGTTTCTGTTCCGTTTTTTATTTGCCGTTTTTTACCGTTTCCGTTTTAGCCAAAAACAGAAACGGTGCCGACCCTTATTCCGAACCTTTTGGAGGTATGGCTTGAAGGAGCATTATCTGCAGAAACATAGTGAGCACGATTGCCCACCAAAAGGTTTTTTTTCCCAGAAAGAAATTGATGCATATACTGTGATGAAAAAATAATGGAACAGCAGGACAGGAAAGATACTAATTTCCCAACTTTTCTTAGCGTTGCATTGTGTTGTTGTGAAAACGAAGAAGAAGTAGTGATGCTTTTTTGCTTTAAAGGTGACCAGTCTACAAATCATAATTGATAGGCTGTTCGCTGGGTGTTAGTTTCCTTTAATTATAAAGTGCGTTTTGGTGATTTGAAAAAACTAGAGGTAGCGAACCACTTTCAGAACGTTACCTATTTCGGATCGTCGGCAACTGTGGTCTCAGATCGCATCGAATTGGACTGAAATTAACATTACATGGTTCTTCTAGCCCTTGTTACACTTGTGCCACTTTGGGTAGCTCTAGTTTGTCCTAGAAAGACAGTTGTTGAAGATCAGAATTATGTGCATAACGATCAGAAAGTGGTAAGCTACTTGTGCGAAGGATTTTCGATCACCGACTTATTCATGTATCAACCTTATCTGCAATATGTTTGTGGTTTTTCTGCTTCGATACTGCAGTGGGCCAGTTTATTTTTGTGAAGATCTCATCCCAAGACTATGCAACCAGGCCTATGAAAGACAAGTCTTATAAAAGAGCCGGGAGTCACAACAACCCATTAGAACGAGCCACAAATTTGTGATTACTTGAATGTTTCCTTTGGGAAATGGTTTTACTATAAGAGTGTCTAAAGTCTAATTCAGTTCTTTCAGTAAAGAAATCTATGTGACCTGAAAAATACTTAACAGAACTCGGTGGTAGACGGAAATATCATTTGTCTTTCTGCTGCTTTCTCTACTCGGACGGCCCTTGACTTTGATCTCGTCTTGAATCTTGAATCATCGCACTATGCTGTTCTCAGTTCTAAAACTGGGAGATCCAGGTGAAACTAGTCGTATTTTAAGGCCTTGTTCATTGTTATGATAAGCTAGCTCAGGTTATACATTATTTATGTGTTGTGTTAGTGGTAACAAATTGTTTTCAAACACTATTTGAAAAAGTCTTTCATTTTTTTGCAATAAACCCGATCAGTTTGGTTAAATTTAATTTTGTTACGAAAATGTTGGGAAAATGTTGGTATGAAATTGTTTTTTTTTTTGGAAGAAATTCTTGTTTTTCAGTGAAATTTGACACCCCACCCCCAAAATAGGTATGAAAATAATAATACACATAATATTTTGGATCACCCCACCTTGGTATGAAAAGTACCTTTTGGAGCACCAAATGACCCACCCCCACCCAGCCCAATACCCTGGAATTTAAGACCAGTGCCCCCCTGATTGGGATCGCACAAAGACGCTCTGCTCCTCGGCGTTTACGTCCATAAATCCGGATTTTTTTTATTTTTTTTAATGCACTGGCAAGCTTCCTCGTTTTGTTTCTGAATAAGTGTGTCTTTAACGTGAAAATTACTTTGTTTGCTTTAATTCGGAACAAATCCACTTTGTGTCTACTTTGTTTTCTATGCCCACTATTTTGTCACTTTTTCGACGGTCAGATTTGTGATTTCAAAGCTATTTTTTGGGATCCCAAAACGTAAGTGGAGGGATACATATGACATCGCAAAAATGTCCGTCTGTCCGTCTGTAAGCACGATAACTCTCGAAGGCAATGAGATATTTTGATGAAACTTGATGTGAGGATTCATTGGGTCAAGGGTAAGGTCAAGTTCGTAGATGGGCTATGTAGCTCCATATTTAGGGGTGGGGGAGGGGGTTCAAATTAAGGGACAAACAAAATATTTTTAAACAGCTAATGTGATAGTCGATTATGGGATAAGAAGGCATGCTGAGCACGATAGTGAAAACCATTTTCACGCCGAACAAGTAGTTCGTCCGGAATCCGGCAAAAACCAGAAAATTGATTAAATGGTCGATATAAGGCGTATTCTCGCCGTTCCCCGAGGACTCCTCGGGGAATCAAACGGAACGGCGAGAATAGAGGGAGTCACTCCACGCGGACTCCGCGGACAGAAACAGCGAGAACACGGGGAATGCTTCCAACATGGATTTTGTTCGAAAAATAAATATGCAGTTGACGAAATTAGTCTGGAGCAATTTATTTTTGGTTTTGTTTATTCTAACTATTTTTAATTAATTTTAGATTGCACCAACACCAGCAAAAATTGATTCCCCTCCGAATCTTAAAGGGAGTCCTTTTTGATTATAGTGATGATAATCGGTCCTTTCCCCGTCCGTGGGGACTCGCGAGAATACGGGGAGTGAGTCCCCGGGACAAACAAAAACGTGGGGACTCCTCAAGCGGAGTCCGCGGGGAACGACGAGAGTACGCCTTAGAGGTAAGAAGACATGCTGAACATGATGGTGAAAACAATTTTCTCGCCAAACATTTAGTTAGTCCGAAATCCGGCGAAAAGCGGAAAGTTGGTTAAAAGTAAAAGTTTAATTTGAAGTTGATTAAATGTTTGATTTATGGGTAAAAAAACATGCCGAACACGATGGTGAAAATCATTTTCTCGCGGGACAACTAGTTCGCCCGGAATCCGCGAAAACCGGAAAATTTGTAAAGCAAAAGTTCGACTAGATGACAGATTAAGGGGTAAGAAGAGAGACTGAGTCGGTATATGACAATGGTTTTACCCGGACATATAATTATTCCGGAATCCGGTTGTGACCGAATTTTTTTTAAGTCAAACTTTTATTCAAATTGATTAGATGTTCTTTATAGGGATAAGGAGATACGCTGGTTTTGTTTCTGAATTTTTTGTTTGCTGGACTAGTAGATCGGTCGGAAACCGGCAGGAAGTCTCGGTCAGTATCGTCAAAATAGATATGGCTTATAGAGGTATATCTGAACTTGGTTTTCTCTGATGATTAGCCTGTCCAAGACTGGATCTGGCGAAGACGATTGTCTGAATCAAATATTATATTTTTGGGATCCCATCGACACCTTTGGTCTTGTTCCTTTTGAACGGGATCGCAAAAAGACGGTCCGCTCCTCCGGGTTTCACAAAGTTTCGCCTGTGGCGCATTTCAGAGTATTTTCTATTTAGAGGAACGGTGTGTCATTTACTTGGCGATTAGGCTTGGAACTTTTTAGATTTGAAACACATTAAAGGCTGGCTTTAGACAAAGGCAGATTAAAAAAAAATCGCATGCGGTGCTTGCTTTAATTTGTCCCGGGTACAGGCGTTGAAAGCTTTCCACTTTGGCGAAAGCTGAAATGTAAAGCTGAGGCCTAGAAGGAATGTATACAAAAAATTTAATTACAAGAATAGTTTCAGCTGATGCATTGCAGCTAGTTTTACACCAGCTCTATTATTTGTTGGTGGGGAATGTGCGCCATTGCCGCGTAGTCGCAACAGTTCATTTTTGTTGGTACGTGCGAGTCGTATATTACGAACCAGGAGTCGCTGAAATGAAGCGCCTCACCCCCCCCCCCCCCTGGCCTGAGTGCTTCGGTCCACCCCTGATGACCACACGGGGGGTTGGAGGTGGACTTTTGGAACAAACGATGGACCAAAGGAATGTAGGGATTGCGATGAAACTTGGACAATACAATACAATTCGAACTACATAATACCTATCTAGTCTTTGGCGGGATCATTGTTCCTATGGCACGCTTCGTCAGTACGATTATAGTGGTTTGCGAGCTGTGTTCAAAAGCCCCGCTGCACCTCAGTGGTAGAGCAATGGCCATGAAAGTCGGAGGTCCTGGGCTCAAATCACGGCTGAAGAGCATTTTTGTCTTTCAGTTGAAACGGATACGACCTCTTTGGGATAAATGAAAGTTGGCTGAAATTTTCGCAAGTTTTCATGAAACTTGATGGGTTTTAGATGACAATGCTCTAGATGTAACCTTTATGTGTCTTTATCGGATAGAACCAAGTGGAGGATTTTGACGAGGGTACCGAAAGAGCTGAAAGATCATATAGCACTTGCAAGGGTGTGTAGCATGTATTTTATCTCAGGGTCGCATGCGGTCCGGCCATACAAATAGAACATTATGGACATTCGCTCTCGCCAGCTGGCAAGTTCCTCCTGATCCGATCACGAGTTCGAGAGTTAGACATGTCATAATGAGTAGACATCCAGGAACCCCTCAAACTCCCCCACCAAAGCCGGATTCCGTCATGGTGTAGTGAGAGGAACACATGTCTTCTCTAAGATCACCCCGATCTTCCCCTCGAATAGAACCCAAGTCTAAGAAAGTCCTTTGAAGCATTATTCGGTTCAAAAGATTCTCACCAAGTGCCTTTTGTTATCACAAGCATTCTGTTCTTACACTGTTTATGGCATTACTCGCGAAGCACCAGTATTTCCGACTTCGCTCAGAGTATATAAAGACTATTATCCATATATTTAATAAGTCAGTCATCAGACGTAAGTCAGTGGACTAGGACCAGTGAACCAATGTATGCACTACATGTATTGAGTAAGTTGAAACTGTTATTAAACCTATACTTGCACTATAGTTTGTTTGACTCTATAACGCCCTAGGAGCTATGCTACCGAATACTTGACGGGACCGAGTCCGAAGGTTCATCTTCCTTCACCCCCCGTATTACAATGGCTCCAGGATTACATATCTAGGACCCATGGCCTTGTACCGTTCGCGATATACATGGGTTAAGATCAAGGATTGCTCACCCACCACACGGATCGTCGGATCCGGGAAAGAGGGATTCATCGGATCCTTTATATGCATGCGAAATTTCGTGGTCCTAGCTTATATGAAAGGGCCGAAACTAGCAAAGGGATAGACGAACCGACGGGGAGACAAAATGGCTCACTGTACGGACTTTACTCAAAAGCGGGAAAGGGACAATTAAAAGCAAGTGCTATACAATCTTTTAACCTGTATAGACTACATGCTGCTTTCCTATAAACAAAATTTGTGAAATGAGGAATTCCCAGTACTCGAGGGAATTTCGAATATTAGCAATCCAGGGGACTTTAAGAGAATTAAAATGTTTTCCGACATCCGGTGAAATGGCGCTACTGTCCGCAAAGAATGGCAAGTTTCACGCCCTAGCTTATCCCAAAGCGTTTGAACTAGCAAGGACGGACCGACAGGAAGTACGGCCGCTATTCGTCAGTTTTTGATAATAAATAATAGCCGCCACGACCGATGACTTTTTCTGTTTACTTGTTGATGGCAAAAACAGAACAACCTGGAGCTTTTGGAAGATAAAGCTCAACAGAAAAAAGACTTGAAACATTTCAGACTTCGGGGACTAGCTGGAATCCGGAAAAAAAAAATGTGAAAGGTAAAGCCGCCTCGGCAAACAAAAACTATGCTTTACACTTTTTACAAGCGATTCAGCAATCACAGAATTTTCTGAGGATACCAGTTTCTCGTCTAGACTAGACCATTTCTATTTTCTAGGCCCTCGAGCATTTCCAGTTAGAAGTTGACTGTGTAGCAGGCTCTTATCTCTTCCACTTGTTTAGTAACACAGTGATGGAGGATGCAGAGGCAAGGACCAGTGTTCATCTACATCATCATCATAAGAAAACAACTTTGACTTTCTGGTATCAGCAAATCAAGATTTTAGCCTGGGTTGCAGCTCTAGGTTTTGACATGTTGTGGTGACCCAGAGAGCATGTATAGGTAGGTTAATCTCTAGTAGGAAAGTAGACTAATTTTATGAATTGCTTTCAAGAGTCTCCAGCCTGGACAAGGCAACAATTGGAAGCATTCCACTCTCTGAGTATTGATTTCCCAGTGATTTCCTTGATAGTGAGGAAGACAGGTTTAAAGGTAAGAGTGCGATGCAAAGTGACAGAGTGAGTGATCTGTTGTAACTATTCTATGGAGTGATGTTTTCATTAATTGTGTTTTAGAGTGATTTTTCACCATTAATTGTGAATTGGGGGATTGAGACAATGGTCCATTTGTTGCCCGAGTTTCTGCTATAGGAGGGGTATGCGACCTCGTTTCAACACTACCTCGATTTTTGCCGCGAAAATGTTAAAGTTAAATGTATAGGATGTCCTGACCTTCCTTCCTTCAGATGACTGGCACTTGGGTTCCACTCTTGATCCCTTTTGGCCTCGGTTGCTTCTACTTCTTCATTGCTGCGGCGAGCAGGAGCAGTTCGAAGGGCTGGGCATGGGGGGGGGGGTGAGGACCAATCATACACAAATCCTCAATTTTTGGGCATGGTGCCCCAATGTCTGGGCATGCCTGGACGTATGGGTTTGGTGCCCACACGTTAGGGCACCATGCCCTGGAGCATGGGCATGGTACCCCTTTAAAATTTGATTAAACTGACACTGGCTACATACCTAAATAGGGTCTTCTTCCTGTCCTAGATCAAAAGATACCTGATTTCACATTCTGTCCAACTTTGTTTTCCAATTTCCAAAATGTTAGAGCACTTGCAAGATACAGAGAGTTTTGTGGAGGCCACTTCTTTCCCAGTGGGTTTACTCTATCCTTTTCCAGGTAGTTGCCACTAGGCTCATGGGCATCACAACTGGGGGGAGACGCCCCCCCCCCCCCCCCCTAATGCTGCCGGCCAGTCAGTAAAAAATAACTGAGTCTGCGCGAAGCGCAGCAATTTTTCGGCAAAACAGTTGATTTTTTTTCAGGAAAACAGTCTTTTTTTCTGAAAATTGGTCAATTTTTCGTCAAAGTAGTGGGTTTCTCGGAAAATCAGTCGATTTTTTCCCAAAATGTTATTTCTGTTGTTGAAAGCAGTCATTTTTCTGCAGAAGAAGTCGGTAAAAATTACCAGCCAGTCGGCAAATCATTGGTCCCCCCCCCCCCCCCCCCCCCAGTCAACGACAAACTCCTGATTTTTGGATACCCTGTGCCAAACGTTGGATATGTCTAGCGTTTGGCATACCCTATGCCTGACGCTGGATACACTATGCCAGGTGCTGGATACTGTAACCCAGTAAAATATTGATGATTTAGTGAAGCTAAAAAATCAACCAATCAGAACTCCTTTATACTGAGGTAGGTCAGTGTTAGGTTAGCAACAGGTATCGAGCGTTTGGCATAGGGTATCCAGCGTTAGGCATAGGCTATGCCAAATGCTAGACATACCCAGTGTTTGGCATAGGGTATCCAAAAATCAGGGATTTGTGGTAGACTGCCCTCCCCCCAAACATTTTGGCTAGTAACGCCTCTGACTAGGTTACTCAATCCTTTTCCTTGTTGTCAAAAAGTCAAAAGTCAGAGTAAAAAAAAAATAACTCAAAATAAATACAGTAAAAGGCAAACAATCTAAAGGAAATATTTGCTCCAGTGAACAAATTGAAAAGCTTGCCTCATTCATGCCAGATCCATGCTACCTAGCAGCAATTTTCTGAAAAAGGATAGGATAAACCCACTAGAAGAGAAGTAGCCTCCAAAAAACTCTATGTATCTTGGAAGTGCTCTAACATTTTGTAAATTGGAAAATGAGGTTGGATAGAAAGTAAAATCAGGTATCTTTTGATCTAGGACAGGAAGAAGACCCTATTGAGGTATGAGAAGTCTCAGTTAAACCAAATTTCACAGGGTACCATGCCCATGCTCCAGGATATGGTGCCCCAGCGTATGGGCACCATGCCCATACGTTGGGGCACAATTCCCAAAAATTGAGGATTTGTGCATGACTGGTGAGGACTTCAACACATACGACTGGCTACAAACACAGCACCAGCAGGCTCAGGAAATATTAGCGTTATAAGTTCTAAAACGTTAAGGAAAATGCCATTGTAGCCATAAAATAATTAACAAATAATTAACAGGAATTAGACCATGCCGTTCATATAAAATTTCGCTGGAGAGAAGACAAGCCTCGGTGCCAGCTTCTAACATATCTGCTCAAGACAAACCAAAGTGAGCGCTGCAGGCGAAATTTGTTCGACCCGAGCAAAATTCAACTACTCCTTTACAACTTCTACCTTTTAATGTAGCTTAGTTAGACCCCAAATCTCAAGCTTAGAGCTGCACATAAATGATGCACACTTCAGCTAAATAGAAATAGGGTAGGACTACGAAAGAGCTGCAGGCAAAATTTGTTAAACCTGCCTTTACTCGGCAATATCCGACTACTTGACACACAAAATCTTGCTTTTAATGTGGCTCAGATCCCAAGCAACAGCTTTTACCCTATGTACCCAAGACAAATTTAAACTCAGAGCCGCAGGCGATTTTTTCGTAATCCGACTTTTTTCTGGCATTTCTAGCTTTTAAGGTGGCTGAAATCTTAGACCTAAAACCTCACCTAAATTACGGGCCATTCAACCAGATAGCGAGTGGGTTACGATGAAAGACGGCGCAGGTAAAGTTTTGCAGGCTGCCTACGATATTACATATCTGTCTGTGCACCAATAACTCGCAAACGAAGTGGGATATTTTCCCGGAAGTTAGTACGTGGTAGTGCTTCCACTTTGAATTTAGACCACAAAAAATAGTGCAATCGTCAGGCTCGTTACACAGTGCTTACAAAAGCTGTTTATGTGCAAACCTTACTCCGCAAAAAAAACTGTCTCTTTTTAAGATAAGGAGATACTTGCGCAGAACCAGATAGGATACTGATGAAATGTCGCGTCACAGGCTAAATTTTCTAAATCAGCGAAATCCACTTAACTGTTTCGTATGGTACGCTCAAAACTTATGACTGTCTCTAATATACGACTAGAAAATCTCTTCGTAAAATATCACAAGAAATGGGTAATTTTCAGGGAAAATTCGCGGTTGATGTCATTCTAGCAAGTTCTGTTTGACTGTGATTCTGACAAATGAAAACACAGAAGTGTGAATCTGACAATCTTAAAACATAGTACTAAAATCTCCATGGAACAATACGACCAGAAACAGGTCATTTGAAGGCGAAGTTCACGATTAGCTAACTGCTTTGTCTGCCTTTATCTGGCAAGGTCAAAACTTACAACTGTCTCTAATTTACGACCAGAAAGTCCCTGTGTAAAGAAACGGTTTTTTTTTCAGGCGAAATTCGCTGTTGATGTCATTCTGGCAAGCTCAAACATACAACTTTCCGGAAAACTCAGAACACACAACTGTGAATCTGAAAACATATAAACAGAAATTTCTTTGTCGCCATACAACTAAAAAATGTGGTTAGTGGATGAAATTCATGTTTGGTAACCGCTTTTATGTCATTCTGAAAAGCACAAAACATACTACTGTCATACAGACAAGCTCAAAATATACGACTGAGAGTAGATTCTCTGGATCATGGGGGGTGAGTCACCCCCCCTCCCCTTCGAACCGCCCCTGGTCAAGAGGCAAAATATGTGCCTTTTCTCTGTTTTGAAGCTGCTTTGAAAAGGGATTTTCTGGCTATTGACTTTGCTAACTCAACCTTTTTCATCATTTTGTAGTCAGTTGAGGTAAGGTTAGAATGAAGGGATCTTGTTTGAAAAGTAAAATATAATTAACTAAAAATATTGAAGCAATATTTATTTATCAATAAGTAAAACATTAGCTTTAATCTAGTATGTTTACCATATTTGTTGGTTCCTTTTTAAGCCAGATTGATTATTCTGAAGGAAAGACTTCTCCAGAAATTTGAACTCTTGTCTTAGGTTGGATACCTCCTGTATATTATCTGGTCTATCCCACAGAATAAATAAATAATATGAGGAAGGTATGGAAGTATTCTTGTATGTATGTGTTTATGCTACTTAGTCCAGAAGTAAAAATATAGAACTAATCAATTTATCCCAAACCCTTTAGTTTTGAATACTCTACGCCAAACATTGGCTATATCTAGGATTTGGCATACTCTATACCTTAAGACTGATAAATATTCTTTGAGCCCAAGCTGACTTTGAAACATATATTCAAACAACGTTTACAACGGATACGTCAGCTACGATTCTTCATCAGCGATATTTCGGCCCTTCTTTGCAAGGGTCCTCGTCAGGCTGTCAATCTTCTCGGTCAAAGTCGGGGAAGGAAACAAACCTGTAATAAAAAACTGAAGCTTCTACCGACTATAAATATCTTATTAGGGTAAATTGCTTTCAAATACCACTTTAACGAAAAAACTTTTGAACCTGATATTTAAATTTTGACACAGACACTGTTTTTGCTGCACGATTGGGGAAATGAAAGGAAGTTTTTTTCTGCGTTTTGATCAGCTTTGGTTTTGTTATTAATAAGGGACTGAAAACTTAAATATTATTTCATTAATTACCTCGTTCCACGTTTCTATTATGGAGTACTCGCCTGTATCTATTACTTTTAATAATTAACACTGAATAACCAGTGCCAAATGCTGGATAGGCCTACCTGCTGGTACCCTAACCCTGCTGAACCCTGCTACTCTAGTATAGAGGAATTCTGATTGGTTGATTTCTGAGCCTCACTCAAATCATCAATATTTTATCTGGCTACAGTGTCCAGCATTTGGCTTAGTGTATCCAGCGTTTGGTATTGGGTATGCCCAACGCAGGATATACTTAATGTTTTGCATGTTGTGTGTTTTTGCATTTTTTTCATTATTTTCTCTCATACGGTACTCCATTTCTGATTTTTGGGATCCCAAAATGTAAGTGGAGAGATACCTATGACACAGCAAAAGTTGTCCGTCTGTCCGCACGATAACTCTCGAAGGGATTGAGATATTTTGATGAAACTTGGTAGTAGGATCCTTTGGGTCAAATTACAGGTCAACTTCAAAGATGGGCTCTGTAGCCTTATATTTGAGGGTGGGGGAGGGGTTTCAAATTAAGGGGCAAAAAAAGTATTTTTTGAAAGCTATTTAGATAGTTGATTTAAGGGTAAGGGGACATGCTGAATTCGAATATGAAACTCATTTTCTCGCCGAACAAATAGTTCACCCGGATTCCGGCTAAAACCGTAGCAAATATTTAAATATTGGGATCCCATCGAAACCTTTAGTCTTGTTTTCTTAAAAATGGGAAATAAATTTCATTCATTTATTCATTCATAGGGTAGCCAAAAATCAAGGGTTTGTGGTAGACTGGGTCAAATCAGAACATGTTGACACTAAAAACTGCATACTATTGGTTAATTCTGCAGAGACAGTGATCAGACATCAGACTGGGATCAATTTTTGTTGGATGTTTGCTTCGGTGTTTTCACACCATCAACAGCAATTTTTTTTTTATGCAACTGGAGTCCGAAATCGACGATTAGAGACATACGCCATCTGTCGGCAATAACCTGAACTTATTGCCTAGATGGTGTATGTGTTTACACCATTGTTGGGAATGACAACGAAACTGGATGCAGCCCTCTTGAGCCGCAACACTAACACCAAGTTTCATCAATATATCTCATTCCCTTCGACAGTTATCATCCAACCTATACAAAGTCATAGGTATCCCTCTACTTACGTTGCGGGATCCCAAAAACTGACAGAATGCTGCCATTCCTTTAGCTGAAGCATGCAAATCATGTGTTTTGGTTCTAAACAGATTTGTCAACTGAACTGCTGTTTTGGCATTAGTTTTGTCTTTCAGTCCTCATGGGCCATAGTTGGAAGTGTAACTCATGACAAGAAAGAAATGGTGGTTCTAACCACTTGTAAAGCGTGCTGGAGCAGAGAGAAAAACTGAGATTCATTTTAGACGCCCTGTTTTGATATTGATTGAACGAATGTTGATTAATGTTCAGCAAAATTTATGTGAACTCTGTGAAAAATTCTTCATAAATGGGTGTTTGTGGGTTGACATGATGTCTTTCTACATGGTCATTGATGAATACTCTTATGTGTATTGGCGGACATCTGTCCTGTTTTTCTTTATTTTACCCTTTGTCTATAGTTTGATGAGACAGGAGGAACCAGTAGCACCATCTAATATTCTTAAAGCTATAGAAGTCAAACATTTTCTTCTAGGCATAAAAAAGATGATGACTGGATGCCAGATCCAGATGACCTTCCCTGTAACAAGAATAGGGGGAGGAAGCCAGCAAAGGTGCCAACCTTTAGTAGTCAAGAATTGGAGAGAGGATACATGTAAGTCAACTTGTCTTTTCTTATTTTGTGATTTCTCTATGAAAAAAATGGGTCTCGACTGGTGAAAAAAACCCAGATATAATCCCTCTGCGAATCCATAAGTGCTTGCAGTCAACACTGCAGGATTTAATAATTTTCTGTATATATACGCTTGGGGGGGGGGGGGGAGCTACATTTTATTCGAGCTATTATTTCGGACGTTCGTGGGTAGGGCCCTCTTCAGGCTCAAGCTGGAAAATGAACTAAATATTGAAGTTAATTAAAAAACAAATTGAAATTTTCGATGACTGTCCACCAAGAATAAAGTTCTGTGGATCCGTCTTGTTAGATTCATTTCAAGTATTTATGCATGTTTTTTCATTTAAGGATTCTGGAGAACCTGACGAAAAATAAGAACATCAGTTGGAATTTCTTAGAGGCTGTTGATCCTGTCAACGATTGTGCAGCTGATTACTATGAAATCACACAGAAGCCCATGTGGTTCAAGAAAATCAGGGATAAATTCTTTTCTCAAGAATACTTCCACCTTCAGGATGTTATCCGAGACATCAGACAAGTTTTCTTCAATGCATATTTCTACAATGGTGCTGATAACCTCGTGTCAAAGCGGGCTTTGCGTCTTGAGAATCTTCTGGAAGAGCAGCTTCAGCTATTACCCTCTGATCTGCAGAATGCTTGTTGTTTAACTGCATGTTATGGAGAAGACTACTGTTCGAACTTTGATAAAGAAACAAATGCAAAAATAGCCAGAAAGGATGGTCTCTCCTACCTTCTAGTCCATGCAATAGCTGACCGAGACAAGTTTGAGACTGAAAGAAAACTAAAACAGGAACTGGAAGTGAAGACTAAGCGTGAAGTGGAACAGACAAGAAGGGGAGAGTGGAATGACATTATGGAATGTAAAGAACTCAAAGAATACTTGCATACTGCATGGGAGGTTCCACAGATTGGGCAGTTTCTATCACTAGCAAGTGCGACCCTGAATTTTCAGCCATTGACTGTTTTTGAACTGGAGCGAATGTTACTCTGTCCCCAATTGTCTAATAGTCTTGATCTCCTTATGACAACTCTCCTTTCTAACCCTTTTCTCAGACCTAAGCTGGGAGAGAAGCCCCCGATGCCCTATTCATATTGGTCAGTGAAGCTAGCGAATCGGGTAACAGATTGGTTTAAAATATACACGAAAGAAAAGAAAAATGTCATAAAGCTTGTGAGTGACTATGGACTGGAAAAGTCTTTCTGGGAGGAGCTCGATCACAAGAACCCATTTGAGCAAACAGAGTTTTCTGACCTCTCCCTAAAACAAAGGTGGATTGTTTTAAAGGGCATCTGCGATTACGTAATGCATGCTCATAAGTCAGTCCAGGAGGCGGTTATGAACGAGAGTGACGAGCTGCAAACTCCTCGGATCCTTGGGGAGGATGGCAATGGTTATGAGTATTTTTACCTTCCCCAAGTGACAGGATGGGATGTTAGAGTTTATAAGCAGAAGCAGAATGTTTACTCACCTGAAGAGGATGATGTCTGGGCTGATCTGTTCAAAGAACGTGGAAGAGACTTGGCAGAATTTGAAGAGCGAGTGGAAGCAGCTAAGTTACAAGGTAAATGTGAATAAAGCAATTGATGTTAGTAGATCTACTTTAGGCCTTGGGAGGCTAACACAGTTACACTTACAGGGCCAATTTTTCAGAGCATAAGACAAATGATGAGCACCATAACCCTGACCTTACAAACTGATGCTACTATAATGAAATTCTGAGTGGTTGTTTTTCTAACTTCACTCGGGTTAGGGTACTCTGCATCTGACATACGGTAACCAGAATTTGGCATAGGCCATGCTAAACTGTGGATATACACGACGTTTGGCATAGCCCCTAAAAAAATCAGGGGTTTTTGGTAGACTGGTTGAACAGGGGTAGGACAAGTATAAGCTTTTAAATGTCATTCAGAAAATAAGACTTTCTACAGTGTATTTTATTTCAGCCAATTCTGCTTTAAGTTGTGTGTGTTGGTAGCTTCTTGCAATCGCGCCTGCTCTCTGCAATGAAGTGATTTAACACTATTTGTTTTGAATATTTGAAAATTAGCCCTTCATTCGCTAGAGCCGGGTTCAGACGTTCCTCCCTGCCCTCCAATCCATTAACTTAACATTTTTGTTTATTTAAAAGTGCAGTGCCTTTGGAGTCAAGTTAGGTTCGCACATGGTATCACACTTACAACTTTTACTGTGCAGTAGTTAGCAGCTTGGGAACTTTTCTGTCAGATCGTTTATATTGATTAATGATGCAGCGGCAATCTTGCTAGTGAAAAGATGATTTTCATTTTTGACAGTAAAAAAATAGAAAACCGTGATTTTCATTTTTGTTGTTCCTTTTTCTTGATGAGCTAGATGGTATCACACTTACAACTTTTACTGTGCAGTAGTTAGCTGCTTGGGAACTTTTCTGTCAGATCGTTTATATTGATTAATGATGCAGCGGCAATCTTGCTAGTGAAAAAGATGATTTTCATTTTTGACAGTAAAAAAATAGAAAACCGTGATTTTCATTTTTTTTGTTCCTTTTTCTTGATGAGCTAGCTATCCCTCTAAGATGGTGTGCGAAGACCCCCGAAAATCACGGTTTTCTATTTTTATGGCACTTGCAGCCTCTGGCCATATACCGAGCGCAATTCCGTCTGTCTGTCGGCCGGTCCGGATTTTTTGTCACACTTGTTCAAGTTAGGGTACTTCCAGATGTACTAGGACGACGAAACATGGCCGGCAATCAGGGACCAGACCAAACTAACCTGGAAAACATCAGTTTCCTAATCCGACCATCTGGGGGGGAGGGGGGGGGGGGAGGGCGTGGGGATCTGGAAAATTGAGTAGTGTGGAACTTTCAAACGGGTGATCGGATTGGAATGAAACTTGACAACTGAATAAAGGACATATGACCGGATTCGGTAGCTATGGGGGGGGGGGGGGTCGGAAATCTCGAGAAACGGTTAGAATTGATGGATCGTAGTGAAACTTGCGGGGAAGAACAAGCATCTGCTCCAGATAAATCGCTTACACATTTGGACTGGATCCAGACCCTTGTGGAGAGGGAATGGAGGGGAGATTGCCGGAATTCCGGTGATGTCAGTTTGGGGATTTTCGCGATGATACTTGGGAGGCATATCAGGGACCCGACCCGACCAAACTAACTTGGCAACAATCAGTTTCTCGATCCGACCATCTGGAGGGGGGGGGGGGGAATGGAAAATTGAGTAGTGTGTAGCTTTCGAACGGGTGATCGAATTGGAATGAAACTTGATGAGTGAATCAAGGACATATTTTTGATGTCCCATTTAAAGTCCGGGCCGAATTCGGTAGCTATGGGGGAGCTGGGGGGGGGGGAACCGGAAATCTCGAGAAACGGTTAGAATGGAAGGATTAGATAGAAACTTGCTGGGAAGAACAAGCATCTGTCCAAGATAAATCGTTTACGTAATTGGACTGGATCCGGACCCTTAGGGGGGAGTCGAGCGAGGAGGAATCCGGAATATCGAGTTATGCGTAACTTTGGAACGGGTGATGGGATTTGAGTGAAACGTGCTATTAATTTACGGCGTCTTAGATCGCTCTTCCAGCAAGACAAGGTGGGGTGACCTCCTGTAATCTATCGCTTGTTGGTAAGCTGTGGTTGTTACATCGGTTAACTGGCATCCCAACCTAGCTAACCCTGTTCATCTAACTACGGCTTATTAGCCTGCAGGCCATTCTCAAGGCATGTTAAAGCCACAAAGGTTAAAGGATTCATAAGTCGTTCTGTTGCATCCACGCTGAATCAGAAAGATTTGTGTGATGCACTATTTATTGTATGAACCAGTCATAGACAGTATTTTTCGGAAGATTTATAACATGATTGCATGTAGCAGCTATCGTATCATATAAATATGTTTCTATCTTTACTTTTTAGCTGAAGCAAAAGCTAGAGAAGAAGAAGAGCGGAGAGTGAGTAAAAGGAAAAAATCAAAAGTTGTCAGCACCCCGCATCCTAAGCGCAGCAAATCAGATAAACCGTCTGCCCAAAGACCCAAACCCACGTCCCGTCCTCGCAAGGCAGATTCAGAAGGTGTCTCCAAGTTGACACATAAAAAAGCTAGTGTCGTCAAAGCCCCCAAGTCTTCGCGGAAAGAACCTACGCCGGTCCCAGAACCTGACGTTGCTGAGGAAGGTACACCAGCTAGAATATCTGCTCGAATTAGGGAGAGGGGAGGGAAGCGACGGAGTTTTTTTGGCTATGATGACGCTGATGAAGATTTGCCCCTGTCCGCTATGAAGAAAAGCCTGGCGAAGGATGGTGTCCATCTTGGAGTTGGTCCAAAGAACTCGAAGATGGGTACGAAGAATTCTGATGAGAGTGAGGTCTGTTTTGCAGTTCTTTTTAGAAGCGTCATCCTCTTCATTATTCCCGTCACTAATTTTACCGATGCGTACAATACGCTATACTTACAATTCAGATCTTATTTTCTTTTCTTAAAATAAATTTGTATCAGTTAAATAAATAATCAACTACAATCAGAAAGTCTAAAAATATAGTGAACAGTAAGAACAAGAGCTACAAGCTGAACTGGCAATTATTACGGACAGTGGATAGGCGACTTTAAGTATGGGAAATTCTCGGAAAACGTCCAATTTGTTTGGTCCCTACTCTTGAAACATCGTCTTCGGGACAGTCATCCAAATCCCCATTACAGGTCTAGATGTGGTTCAGGCCAAGGACTGGCACATCGGGGCATCTAATATTAGTCTATTATCAACCATCAAGCTTCACCCAAATCGTTAGATTTCTGTGAAACGTCCGGTACCTCCTCTGACTCCGCCCACCGAAGTCGGGTCCAGACAGGACCCAAAATAGCACTCCAGTCTCATTTGACCTTCATTTCATTACAGACTCATCCTTATTGCTACACTCGTTCCGTCCTTAGACATACTACACATTTCCGAAACCCCTCCTCCAGCTCTCCCCACTACAGACGATGCTACCCCTCTCGAACTTCCCCCAATGTCCAGTCTGGTTCGAATACATAAATGTCAGATCTAGCGCATTTGCTTATATTTGCCCCCTTCAAATTTCATTCAAATCTGAGAATTTCCAGAAAGTCCCCCCCCCCCCCCCTACAGAGGTAGTATTCGGTCCAGGCATCGTCCATGGCCTTTGTACCGTCCAAGCTTCATCAGTATCCCTCAGTTTGTTTGGTCCCTAAGGGGTCACACATTTCGGGGACCCCATCCCCCCCTACCATATCCAAATGCGATTCGGACAAAATGTGGCTACCCTCCTCAGACTTCCTCCGATGTCGGGTCCGGTTTGGACACATGAATCTCACGCCTAGGGCATTTGTTCCTGCTACCCATCAAGTTTCATTTGAATCGGCGAACTTCCGGAAAATGTCCAGTAGGCTACCCCGATGAAAAATTCTTTGACTGTGGTGCATGTATTGATATGTAATAATATCAAGAACAAATAATCAGATAGAACTTCTGTATTTAGTTGCATGCAGCGAAAATGACAAGCCCGACAAAAGTGAGCGAACCTAGAGGTATTTACTCTAGCTTTGAGCTGATGTTGATACCCGTTTACTCCTCTTCCGTCTTCGCCGTTGCTTATCGTAAAAGAGATAGTGAAGGAGGCTGGCAGGAGGCGTACTCCGGGTGCTGACCCGCTCTGGAGTGCGTCCATAGAACCAATCAGCTTTGACTGCTATTTTTCCTCACCAGCGACTTAACAGCGATTTAGCTATTTGTAGAGGTAACGAAACGTGATGGGGCGCGAAGCTAGTAACCTCTGCTCGTTAGCGGACAGGGTATGGGGGAATATTCGACTCCGTATAGTCGTATTACAGAGACAGGTAGACAGAGGTTCTGTCAGATTATTGGTTCTTGGTAGTATGGAATACTTTCATTGGACATGCCTCCGACTGTGTTAATCATAAGTAGTAGCATCCAATCTTGCTGTAGTAGCATCCAGTTTGCTAGAAGTAGCATGCAGTGGCAACAGTTACTACTACATGCTACTTTTCGTACAACTCCATACGACTAATTCTCGAAAAAATTTCGTTGGGACCCTCCTCCCCTCCAACTCCCACCCCTCACCGTGGCCGGATCTGGTCCGGACCTCAAACCAACTTATCTTAAGCCTACGACCTTTATGCCCTCCAAGTTTCATGCCAGTCTCTCCATCCGTTTGGTCATGTATCTACGCTCCTACCACCCATCAAGTTCACATGAGTCGGATGATCCATTTGCAGCTGAAGCTTACAAGGGTCACAAGATACCAGATTCAGACTACCCTCCACACCCACACGGATGATCAAATCTGGGAAAACGTTTCGTTGAGCATTCGGTTAGGTCCTTTACATGCATGCCCGTGTCGTAATAAATAATAAATAAATGATGATTTAATCCGTAATATCTTTAAATACATAACTTTGGATACGTCAATTCACAAAAAAAAAATCAACACACGTCGACACATCGTCCTAGCTTTGGTGGGAGTGCCTGAATTAGCAACAGCGGGACAGACTGACAGACATTACGATTGGTAATTGCTATATGACACTAGTGCCAAAGGCTGTAAGTGCCATACAAAAACAAGATACGAGGCAATAATTTAAAAACGTGAAACCCGGGGTCAAATGGTTGGCCTGGTACTGGAACGGTGGTTAATTTTTTTGTTTTTTTTTTTGAAAGAAATTTGATTTCATTTTACCGTTTTCTTATTTATTTAGGATGGTAAATGCAGCCGTTCGGGCTCCGAGGAATCGACTGTCTCCCTGCCAACCACACCCTGTAAGAAACAGAAGAATTCTCCCCCTAAAAGAAGAGGCAGACAGAACCACAAGCTGACAAAATCCATTAAAAACAGCTCTCGATCAAACAAAGCTCTTTCTTATCCCGATGCAGGCAGCACTACAATGTCTAGTGAACCACTAGTAAACAAGAAGGGCGGAAGTGCTGCTGATTTGAATGAAGCTGAACATGGGCTCGGACACTGTGATTCTGTGAACGGCAGGGAAGAAAAAGGGAATGTTTCAGATGAACCGGGTACCAGTGATGTTCCTAAGAGTGACACTAAGGAGGAAAATAGTGAAGTTGCGTCAGTGAATGTTGATGAAAAGGTTGGCAGCCACTCAGATAGTGCTGACGGAAACAGTGAAGATTTTCAAGCAATAGTTGGCGGGAGTAGCGAAAACAACGGAATCACACATGAAGCTGCTGACACCTGTGATGTCGTTGATGGTGAGGGGGAACGTCAGACTCACCTTATTGACCACAGCTCTAAAATTGGGTCTGGGTCTGCTCAGGGTAATAGTGAAAGTACCTCATCAATTCCTGGTGGAGATTGTCAAACTGTGCCCCCAAGTCTTGACCCAGATATTGCTAGGGAATCTGAAGTAACTAAAAATAGGGAGAATGTGGCTGATGGTGTGGATGGAGTCGGTGGGAATTCTTCTGCAATTGTTGGAAATACTGAACTTTTGCCTGATCCTACTGATTCAAGTAGTAAAAATGTTGAGAAGGAAAACTGTGATCCAGATGGATCGTGTAATTCCAAAGCCAAGCTTGACCTAGTGTGTCTTAAAGAACAAATTGAAGATGTGGAGAAATTAGCAATCCCCCTTGAGAAAGCCTCAGTTGTAACTCAGAATTCTGTTCAGCATTCCATGTCCAAAGACGAGTTTAATCTCAGTAAAGCTGAAGGCACAGAAAGCGAAAATTTGACTTTGAACTTGGCAGAAAATATTGAGTCGTCCAATGTATCATCTGGCAATGAGGAATCACAGATCTCAAGTTGTGTTGATCCCGAAGTAACCGTGAAAGTAGAAGAAACAGCGATGGAAGTTGATTCTCCTAAAACAGAATACATTACGAAAGAAGAGCCAGAAGCGTTAAGCATAAACGAAGAAGTAAAGGAAAAGATGAAGCCGTTTAAAAAGTTTGCAGAATCCATCAGAGAGTCCCTTAAAGTCGGTGGAAGAAAGGCGGACCTGGCAGGATTCGACCTCGTGGCGTCAGGTTATAAAGAGCTGCAGGAGCTGGTCAGCAAATTAAACAAGTTGAAAAGCGGAGATAAGGTATGACAGTGTCCGTACTTGTAAAAGGGGTATTTCTTTTGCCCTAAGGCCGGGGGGGGGGGGGGGGGGTAGGTCTGATGGCGCTAATCAGAAAGTCAGCTGGGACGTTTTGGCTCCTTGGCAACGTTCTTCTTCAGGCTCTAGCTACTAACCTGCAATCATTCGCTGTAATAGATCACATGTGATCTTGTGCTTGTGGACTGAATAGCATGAATAATCCTTTTAATAAAAAATAAGCACCTGAGATCCAGACCAAGAGGCTGAAGGAATTTAAATAGGAAATTTATTTGTATTATTTTTTGTATATTTTTTTTTTATATACTGTGCAAATGCCTTTTTATTAGGCTGCATGGAATAAATCAGCTCATTCATTCATTCATTGTACAGACAAAATTAGCCTATTAACAAAGAAGTTCAAATCCAAACAATTGGTATGCGAGGGAGCTGGATCGGTCACACTGCTTGAATGTCAGATGGGTATTCAGGAGTCACTCCTCAGTAGCTTACAATAAATTTCAAGTCGTCTAGGCCACAGGGGTCGCCTGTCCTACAATGCTACCAGTTTCATGCAAGCACAGAGATAAAGTGGAAAGAGACATGAACAATATTTACTATATAGGATTAGCTTATTGCATCCTGATATTAAAAACGAAGGTGTTGCATTGCCACCTAATCGCTGATGATCAATTATGCCCAGTGCTGATGGAAGAAAATTAAGAATTCTGGCGTCGCCAAACTGCGTCCAAGTGTAGAGCAAAGTGAGCAAGCGAGTAGCAACCTATAGGAAGCGGGTGTATTTTTTTCGGTCTGTGACACTTTCGAGAAAGGAAAAGGTTGATGGCATCACAGTATACATTTACTTTTTTTTTTCCAGGATACTTTACTTTGTTTTCTTTTACTCCGCTGTAACTAAAATGTGGGTCATAAATACATAAATAAAAGGAAATACACAGAGGAGTTGGTTGTGAGTAGAAACAGTTTATTTTCAGTTGTTCTTAATCTGGTATCCTAGTTGTCAGGGGCGTCGCAAGTACATTTTCGTTGGGGGAGGAGGGGTGCAGAGACAAAAATTTTACTGAATCTTTAAATTTTTTTTTACCGAATCCTGGAAACTGAGAATTTGAGCTTTAAATTATTAAATAGAAAAGATTAGGTACTATAATACGGTGAATGAAGAAAGTATAGCCTTGGACTCGGTCCTGTACTGTATTTGGTAGCGTGGGCGAGACTCTCGAGGTTTATCTCCTAGGGCGTTATAGAGTCAAACGAACTAGAGTGCGAGTATAGGTTTAATAACAGTTTCAACTTACTCAATACATGGAGTACATACACTTGTAGTTCAACGAAAGCACTATCCGCTATTCACTGACTTGAGATCGACTGACTTCCGTCTCAGGACCGGCTTAATTAATGCATGGATAACCAATTGATGCCCATAGGTCAGGATAGTGGTCCCTCAATTTTCCAAATTAATTGGATTAACAACTTTCAGTCTAATCGTAAATCCGACGCATTGTTTTAAAGAAATAGATGGATTGAGAATATCGGTCCTTACATACCTGAACGACGCCGTAAAGAACTGGCGCTTCGTGAGCAGTGCCATAAGCAATGTGCGAACAGATCGCTTGTGATAAAAGAGGCACTGGTGAGAGTCCTTTGAATCGAATAATGATTCAATGGACTTTCGCAGACTTGGGTATCTATTCTAGGGGAACATCGGGGTGATCTTAGAGAGCGCATGGGTTTCTCTCACTACAGTACAAAGAGTAACACTAAAGGGCAACATGAAATATGATTGGACAGCTACTAGGCGTCATTTTTGCGAAGCCCACTTGGACAGTATATTGTCGGGCGCGTTTCCGGTAGCAGTTTTAGTGTACTATGCCCAAGAGAAAATTAAACCGACCGCCGCAGGTGAATTTTTATATATACTTAATTTGTTTTTTTCCTGCAAAATTTAATCACTTCCATGTAAATTGTATCTTTTACCGTGATTAAACACCGTAAGATCCCAAGAATTTCCAGGAACATCAATACCGGCTGGAGTGACGTCCCGGCAGCAGTGTGTTTTAGCTATTGTAAGTAATAAGTAAGTAAGTAAGTAATTTATTTATAACCCGCCGCTTTCAGAAAGCGGAGTAAATGAAGAAAATAAATAAAACACATAAACGTACACAAAAAGTCGGTTGGGTTCTGTTGTCAGTGATTTTTTATAGCGACGAAGAAACATCCAAAAGGGTATCTTGAATTTTGAACTTCTCCGTCAAAGTATGGTTATGGCATGATTTCGACAAGTGGAGCAGGTGCTTTGCATATTTAAAATAACATGATCTCATCTGTAGATAATAACATCATGTATATAATAACATCATGTAGGCTACCTAATACTAGAAAAAAAGCCCCACAGGCGAGTTTTTTCAAGTTCGCTTTTTTTCTGCCAAATTTGAAAAGCTAATGTGATAGTCGGTTATGGGGTAAGAAGACAGGCTGAACACGATTATGAAAACCGTTTTCTCGCCGGACAAGTATAGTTCGTCCGGAATCCGGCAAACCGGAAAGTTTGTTAAAAGTAAAAGTTGTATTTGATGTTGATTAGATGTTGATTTAGAGGTAAGAAGACATGCTGAACACTTATGTGAAAATAATTTTCTATCCAAACAAGTAGTTCGTCCGGAATCCGACCAAACCGGACAATTTGTCAAAAGTAAAAGTTTTATTTGTAGTTGATTAAATATCTGATTTATGGGTAAGAAGAGATTCTGAGTCCGTATATGACAATCATTTTTTAGCCGGACATATAGTTCGGCCGGAATCCGGCTGGAACCGGAAAATTTGTTATAAGTTAAATTTCTATTTGAAGTTGATTAGATGTTCGATAGGGGGGTGGAGGGGGGGGGGGGGGGAGAAGATACGCTGAATTCATTTTTTAGCTTTCTTTTTTGCCGAAAAGGTAGTTCCGGATTCCGGCCGTAACCGAAAAATTGGCAGAAGTAAGGCAGGAAGTTTTCGTCAAAATAGTTATGACTTATAGGGGTAAACACAAATGCTGAATCCATATCTGAACTTGGTTTTCTCAGATGATTAGCTATTTGGCCTGAATCTGTTTCTGAATTTTGATATTAAAAATGTTCAAGGAGTCTTGCGAAGACTGGATCTGGCGAATAAGATCCAATCGTCCGGATCAAATATTGAATTTTTGGGATCCCATCGAAACATTTGGTCTTGTTCTACTTCCGAATCTCCATAAAGTACCGAATTGTTCTGGTATCGAAAAATTATCAAATGATTCAGTAAATTCGTTCACCCTATTCCTGATGACTACCGATCTTGGCAATTATACCGAACATCGATCATTATACCGAATATATTTGTACCGATAGACTATTTGGGATTCTTTACAACCACCGAATCCCCGTAAATATACTGAAAAGTTCTGATATCGAAAAACAACCGAATAGTTCTAGTATTTTTATTAACACTTTGATTGGCCTCCTTTTGATGCCTTTTTCGTCGCTGCTAGACTCGTGTTTTCTTGTAGGCAAAAACAGGGAAGTTGGTTACCAAGCTTCAGTGCTTGTTGAAGGAAATTGAGCCCCATCTTGACGAAATCGTCGCCGAAAATGCAGAAACCAAGGAGAAGATGTACAGAGAGTACGAAAAGTATCTCACAAGGTAATGCGAAAATAGCCTGCTCTTCTTTTAAAGTGTGGGTACAGTTTTTTTAAGATAAGAATTTAGCAAGAGGTAAGCATGTAGAATGCCAGCGGCTGCTGCCCAATGCTCCTGGCTGTTTAAGCGGCGAGTTGGTGAGAAACAGGGAGATAATTTTATTTCTGACCAATGAGGTCCTTGACGGCAATATACCGTCTTGAAAAGAGACAAGCGTTGTCAGAAAGAGACACGCATTGTCAGAAATTTGAAAAGAAATAACAACGTTATGATAATGTATCTGTGTATGCTAAATATAAGGCTTGAGAGTGTCATACCAAATATTCACAAGGATTCACAAACATGTGTTATCTATGCCTGTTCCATATTTGACAGTTTAAAACGTTTTGAATTGTCAAATATGATTCGCAGTCAGCTTGGGCTGTAGGACTATTTCTTATGACCGTTTAAAATGTTATATTTTGGAAAAAGGTAACACTTAAAGGATAACACTCCAATTCTGTACGGTACATTCTAACCGATTCTAACCCCTTCAGAACCACGCTGATTTTCTCACTTGCCGTGTTTTGCTACCTTCGATGTGTATCACGCTGTCGACGGTTGTCTGCGAGTAAGTTTTTCCATCAGAAAAACCGGTTATGGAAATTGTTTTCCTCTTTTCGCTACAAGTCAATGGGTCTCGGAAAAGACTTAAAATAGCCAAAACCGTGGGTTATTGTTGAAAGCACAGCCTAGTTTTAAAGTATTTATATTTTAAAATAGTGTAAGTTGAAGAGTAAATAGTGTGAGGGGTCGTTTAAATGCCAATGAAACCTACTTCCGTAACAGCATCCATTAGTTCTTAAACCCGAAGATCAAAATTTATATTTTGTATTCTGAACTCGCTAATGAAACCCCACTAATCTTTGCCCTTGTCGCGATTCACTAGTTTCCATGCACATTACGTTTCAGGCGAGCGTTCGCGTCTCATGCTGTCGATGCATAAAGTCGGTTTTCTGAATTTGCAGAGATTTTACTAGAAGTCAATGGGCCTGGAAAAAGGATTGGAACAGCCAAGGCCCTGGATAATGTGTTAAAAGCAGAGCCTAGGTTTACAGTATTCATATAGTTTTGAATATTGGAACATAATACTACGAGGTGTGCTTTAAAAGGGTCACAATAGCAGTTTTCTCTTGAAACATACACTTAAAGGACTCTTGACAAATATATATTATATATAGAGTGTAACACCAGATGTTCTGAAGTCTTACTTTACAAAAGATTTCGAAATTCGCTTCCGTGTTTATAAGGCATGAATGATATCGAAAGAGTGTTGTTCCAAGTTCGCAACAGCTATAGTGTTGTGAAAGTTACTCAGTGTCCTCTTCTACTTAGAGTGACTCCCAACAACTACCATACTATCATGCTACCTTTAATTGTCTCCAGATATTGTGGTAGCGTGGCGCTGGACTTTGTGACAGTTAAAGGTACCGCAACTTCGGAGACTATAAGTTCGGTTCGTTGGTTGAGGGAAAATCAAATGTTTTGTTTATAAACGCACTTTAAGAGATAAAATAACATAAAATGTCTTAGGTCCTTCTGTCTTCTTATCCCAATACTTCTGCGTCTGCGAGAGGCTCGGCTCGCTACCCAAATTAGTTAAATCACAGTGGACGGACACACGCACACAACGAGAACCAAGCCGGTCCTGAACTTTATCGACCCCGTGTCAGGGAGGGAGGGTAATGAACCCTCAGGTTGAGCGATGTCTGCTCAGATGGACCAATCGGTCCTAAACTTTATAAACTCTATGTCAGAGAGAACGGGCAATAAACCCAGAGCATTCGCACAGCGTCTGCTGAAGAATCCAAGTACGCTCGCTGCTTATATATTTTTAGGATTACATCTAAGCGCGTTGAGAAACGAGGGGTAATAAAACATTCTGGGGTGTGAGTAGTCCCCGACGCCGCGCCGAAAACCGGCGGCCCGCCGCCGAAAAGTACCCGGCGGCCCGCCGCCACTTAACCTTCGGCGCGCCGTCGCCGCCGCCGTTCCACCGGCGGCGGCGGCCCGCCGACAGTCTCTGGCGCCATTTTAGTTACATGTTCCGAATTAGGAATAGGCATTACGCAAAACAGAATATAGTTCCACCGATCATCAATTTATCACTCTACAATCCTAAACCATAAACCTAACACTACGTCCATCTGTCGAGACTTTGACACACTGAGATGTAACGTTGTTTTACAATCCGAGAAGAAATTGGGTTGCTATTTATGCAATACAAGTTCTTGCCATGCCTGCAACAAGTGCAGCCGCGGAAAGGGTTTTCAGCACAACTGGACTGATCGTTAGTGCCAAAAGATCTACGCTTGCCCCTCACCGAGTCAACAAACTCCGGTTTATCCATGACAATTATTGCATTGTAAAGAAGATGCTGAAATAGTTATTTCCATGGCACGGCCTGCTTTTGCAAATTAAACTTGTCAAGATCTTGCAATAAGTTGACTTAAGTTTTATTTTAGGGAAGCCGAGGTTCAAGTGCATACCTGTAACATACTCATGTTTTGATGGAAACGTTTCTAATTCGAAGTTGCTTTCAGTACTTCGTGATTACATGTATGCAGGTTGGCTACCAGTCAAATCTAGAACAGCTATAACAAGAAAAAATCCGAAGCCTTAAAGGACCCCTCGCACTATTTACTCTTCAACTTACAGTATCTTAAAATATTTGAATATTTTAAAACTATGCTCTGCTTTCAACAAATAACCCATAATTTTTGGCTCTTTTAAGACTTTTCCGTGACCCGCTGACTTATAGCGAAAACAGGGAAGCAATTTACATAACCGGATTTTCTGATGGAAAAACTTCTCGCAGACAACCATCGACAGCGTGATACACTTCGAAGGTAGCAAAACACGGCAAGTGAGAACACCACAAGTGAGAAAATTAGCGTGGTTTTGTTGGGAGGGTTAGAATGTACCGTACAAAATTGAGGTCTCCGGGTTTTGAAATATATGGAGTGATTGTGGAAGTAGGTTCCATTAGTATTATAGGTAAGACAGGTCCTTTAAAAGTGTCAATTAACTTTATACGCTGGTAGTCCTTGCAGCCATCAAGGAAATTTCGAGAAAAACAGGAGAAAAATCGGCGTGACGCCGTTCAAAAACCGGCGCGCCGCCGATTTTATTCGGCGGCGCGCCGCCAAAAAATTTTCGGCGCGCCTGGCGGCGCGCCGCCGCCGATGAGAATCGCTCTCGCCGCCGCCGAAATGATTTTCGGCGCGGCGTCGGGGACTAGGTGTGAGTCAGTACTCAGAGGAAAACTGAAAATAATAATCAATGGTAGAATACCATACAGCCAGTAAAACTAGTCAGTATTGTTGTTGAATTTACTTGAATCTGTCTCTGTCTCTGACCCCGAGCAAATAACACTAGGAGTAGCGCCAAGACTTAACATGATTGACACAGGCTCTAATAGCAGCGATACTAGCACCACTAGCGATAGAGAGCGTCTCTACTGAAACCCAGTCGCTCACCAGAGCTGGCTCCGATAACTTCATATTCTGAACATAGCAAATAAATTATACAGCCTCCTTTGTATCCATGCTATGTGCTGACATAGTGGGCGGCGCGACGAGAATGATCCGTTTGCAAAGCATGGAAAGTATAGGTCTTGGCACTACTTCCTAGTGTTATTTTGCTCTGCTCTGGCCCTTACAATGACGAACTGATTGATTTTGTCTATATATTTTAGTGTGATTATGTTCGACGTTGGCGCTAAAGGTCACATTCGGCGCATGCGCTATGAACGATACCCTTTAGGAGTAAAACTCTGCTCTGTTCAGAAACCATGAAACATTTGTCTATTCTCTATGTTCTTTAGGGAATCGGGGAGGACGGAGTCTGAGACGGTGTGGTTTGGAAAGGAAGAGCCAGAACTTCCCCCTCCAGTTGTTGAAATGAAGAAGAAAGAATCTTTTTATGATCTCGAGAAACCCATCGAGGAAGGTAATCTCAATTTATATTTTAGTTTTGTTTATTCCCTTAACATACATTTCACTTTAGGGCAAACCAATGAATCGTGATGGCTGTGCTAAGCGATTATTTTTGTTTTCACCCTGGGCTCTAGAATACTGTCAGAAGTTTGAAAACAGATAACACGTGTAAGTAAACACAAGTAAGTAAGTAATTTATTTCTGACCCGCCATCTGAAAAGCGGAGTATGTAAAGTGAAATAAAAGAATTAATTAAAACACAACAAAACAGAATATACAATTTTTCATTCATAGGCCAGAAAAGAATGTAGAATGCCATGCGCGTCTGGGCCCAGTTGTCCACGATTTTTTTCAGAGGCGACGAAATTTTAAAAAGTGTGACGCTTGCACCTTTAACGTGGAAACGCTCGGTTAGCATGTCAGAACGGTATAACTTCGGCAAATAAAGCAGGGAGCTTCGCATACTTAAAATCTTCTCATCTTCTGCAACTCCTTCTTCCCCAGAACATGTGCGACAACAGAGCGAAATAATCTTGTGTTAAACGTTATGGGAATATGACCGTTATGACCCTTTTAAGCGTTATGTTTCGAGTATGTTTGACGAAAAGATAAAATTTGAGAGGGTCTTAATAGATATATGATAATTAAATTCACATAAGGACGTAACATGACATGTGTTATCTCTTTTACAAACTAGTGAGTCGTGACGTCCAGAAGACCCACTGCTGGCTTGATAAGACGAGGTTCACCGCAACGCAGAGAGTTTGAATTTCAACAAAAGCGTGCATTTGAGTGGCCAATGGAGTGAAGCTCAGGAAATGGTCAGTTCCAGATTGTAAAGTCACTGAAAAAGCCTGTATTGAGCGTGACCCGAAATAGATTTGTTCAGGAAGCATATTTAAGCGAATAAGGGATGTGTAACTAGACTGTCGTATCTCAGCCAATATTTTGTTAATTCTCAAACTTCTGACAGAATCTTTTTATGACCTTAAAGCACAACTCCCAGTGATAAAAGTTTATGCTCCAGTATTCAGATCCGTCTGGATGCTGTGAAACCTAGGCTCTGCTTTACAAAAAATGGTTACGGCTTTGGCTGTTTTAAGTGTTTCTATAGGCTATTTGACTTTAAGCAAAAACTCGGCAAAACTGAAAGAACCGGTTTTACGCATCAGTTGGAGGATGCGAACACTCGTCGGAGAGCACATGGAAATTAGTGAACCGTGGCAACATGAAAAATAGTGCGGTCTAAGATCTACGGGTTTAGGAATTAATGAATGCAGTTTCGGAAATAGGTTGCATCGATATTATGGGTACGACGGGTCCTTGAAGGGCTAAGTTTCTTTAAAAATAACACTTTCAACTTTACTTTTAATGAAAGAATACACTAAAACGGCCATAACAGAAACGTTCTGTAACGACAGCAGATAGTGTGTATCTGTCATCTGCTAAAATGGCAGATCATTTGATGATATCAATCGAACAATACCAATAGAAATCCTCTTCCCCCTCGAGGGAAAAGGGTTGACCAGTATTTTAGATGGCCCAGAATCTCACAAATGCGTCCGAATAAAGGGGTAGGAGGTGCCTAGCAGGATCAGATTTCCACCAAGCCGCTGATACATGCCGCAATGTAGTGGCAGTAATCAGTAATAGTGGATTTAGTCTTTATTGTTAATAATTTGTGCCCGTAAAAATGTTTATTAACAAAGGCTAGAATGCTTAAACATTAGACGGGTTTAGCATATACTCGGCCAAATCCTTGAAGGCCTCTGAATCTGTAAGGCCAAGACCAAAGGTTTTGATGGGATTCCAAAATTTTAATATTTGCTCCGGACAATTCGGTCTTGAAGATATTCGGTCTTCAATAGACTCCGAAAACATTTTTACTTTTAAAAATTTAGAAACAGATTAAGGCCAATGGTAATAATCGGAGAAGACCAAGTTCGTATTTGACAGTGCAAAACGGATACGCCAGCTGAAAGTTCAGATATATTCAGATATCCATTTTTCGCTGTCAAATATTCAAATATGGATTCAGCATTTGGTTTACCCTATAGCCTACATCGTATCTCCTTCCTTCCTTACTTCTGCCCCACTTCTGGTTTCAAAGCTCAAAAACGAATTCAACATGCCCTCTTGCCCTACATCGAACCTCTAATCTACTTCAGTTTAAACTTTTACTTCTAACAAATTTTCCGGTTTCAGCCGGATTCCGAGCGATCTATACGCCGGTGAGAAAATAATTGTCATATACAAATGCAGCGTGTCTTCTTACCCGCAAATCGGGGTATCGCAATACTTTAAACAAATTCTCCGGTTTGGCCGGATTCCGGCCGAACTAATTGACCGGCGAAAAAAACTGTTTTCATATAAGTGGAAAGCGAAAGTTATTTTTGTGTGATTCTTACCGGCCAATCACCCGTGGTTCAATATTCGGTAAATTGTTTGAATTTTGTATTAAACGTCTTTTTGAAAACCTTGCTGTTGGTGAAAACCAAGTTGGGTTTAAGAAAGGTATGGTTGTGATCATGCCCACGCTGCATTTTCAAAAATAATACTTGAATCTAAAAATAAGAATGAAACTTTATATGCTCTTTTAATTGACATAAAAGGAGTGTTTGATAACTTATCTCACGCTTCAGCAATCCTGGCTCTTCTTTCTAGGGGTATTCCACTCTTTATTTGTCGTGTTTTGCGTTCTTGGTATAGCCGGCTGTAGGTTAGGGTATCTTTGGGTTCTCTTTTCTTCTTATTTGCCAGTGGGCAGAGGGGTGAGACAAGGTGGTATTTTATCTCCTTATATATTTAATGTTAGCCTAGCAGAGTGTCTCCGGTCAATCTGAATATCCCTGATTTCGGTTCTTCGAGATGTTTCTTACCTAGCTTATGCCGACGACATAATTTTACTGAGTAAATCAAAAGCTGCGTCAGCTGAGAATTTTAACCGTCTTGCCACTTCTCTATCAGCAAAGGGTCTTTCCGTTAGTGCTGGTAAATGCCAGTTTTTTGTTGTAATTAGCACCGTGGAAGGAAACGAATGTCTTGATTGCGGTAATGGGATTATTTTTTCAGCATGTGATATAGTGACGTACTTCGGGATCCCATATGCATCGTCAACTAAGGTTTCTCAGTCTATAATTGTCAATCATATACAAGAAAGAATTCGCAAGGCATTTGGCCTCTTAATTCGTTTTCGTGGGCGATACAGGAAAGACATCCTCGGGTCATTGTTCACCGTTGTTGCTTTACCTCATGTTCTTTTTGCTGCAACAATCGTAGAAAATTTTCGTATTTGCGACATATCTGCTATTAAAATTTCATATTTCAAATTTTCCAAATTTCTCCTTGGGTTCCCCATTTCTTTCAGTAATTCGCAGTTGGTTTCCAATTTTAAAGTAAAAGACCCAGTTATAATTTTGAGGAAAAAGATGACCAACTTTGATAAAAAAGCTTTGGTAGCCCTCCAAACCCACAACCTGTACCCATTTTTTAACAAGTGAATAAAATTGTGCGTACATAATTGTAACTTAGTTGTCGACATCGTGTGTATTTTTTATAGTATTTATGTGTTAATGAATGGACCAGATGGTTTAGGCATAGTTCTTTTTTATACATTAGTTTGTACTCCTCGGTTCTGAGGGAAATAAATGGATAAATATTCGGACTTAGCACACGTCTCCTTGCCCCTAAAATGAACCTCTAATCAACTTCAGATAAAACTTTTACTTTTCACAAATTTTCCGGTTTTTGCCGGATTGCGTGTGAACTATTCCTCCTGCGAGAAAATAAATATCATATTCGATCCAGCATGTCTCCTTAGCCCTAATTCGACTGTTTCATTAGCTTTAAAAAAATATTTGTTGTTCCCCTTAATTTCAAACCCCTCCCCATCCTATAAATACAGGGCTATATAGCCCATCTTCGAACTTGACCTGTACTTTGACCTAAAGAGTCCTCATGCCAAGTTTGATCAAAATATCTTAACCCCTTCGATGGTCATCGTGCTAACAGACGGACAACTTTGCGAAGTCTTAGGTATCCCTCCACTTACGTTTTGGGATCCCAAAATCTTGAATTGCACTGGATTTCTAACTTTAATGTTGGGATCCGAATCCTGCCTGGAAAACCAAAGGATATGAATCTAACCAAAATACCCGGATCTTCGATTTAAACATGAATATCTTTTTCAGCAACTGAGGTTGGATCCTATCGGCTACGTAAGCGTCGCCATGAAGAGGAATATCCGTCAGAAGAGAGCAGCGAGTCAGAGGGGCCCTATTCCCACCAGATGCGATATTCCACTCGGATAGCCACCGGATCTATTGATTTCCGGAAATTCCAGGATATCGAATCCGAGGTCTCTTCGGAGGAAGAAATGTCGGCGCTGGAAGAGATGGAGAAGAATCTGAAGCACGCCGGAATCAGTCTGAAGAAATCCGTCCGAAAGCCGCAAGTCGAAGCTACGCCAGCGAGTAACTCTAAGAATACGGAGGTTAAGACCTCAAAAATAGCCGCGGAAATCGGAAAAGTTTTGGATAAACATGATCAGAAAAAAGCCCCGAGTATCCCGTCCGTGCCCGCCATCCTGCCCGTAAAGCGTTTCCCGTGCGCCATTAGGCGGATTGAACCGCGAAGCAGCTCTGGGTCAAGCACTCCCGAACAGCGGGCAGTCGCTTCCGAAGCATCGTCCGCGATTAGCAATCGGTTTTATCCGAACCAGGTGGACTCACCCGTGCTTCCACAGCGAATCCCCGCCGCTTCTCAACCCATAAGTAGACTAGCGACTATTGATTTATCAAACTGTGAAGAGAGTTCAGTTTCGATCAGCCGCCTGCAGAAACCAAAACCGATCTTGACTATGGAACCTAAAGTAGAGCTTGAGAGGATCCCTGTACCTTATAGTCCTGGCGCTTCCTACACGAAGCAACCGTACTCGGGGGTGATCTCGAGATCCCCGCTATCCAGACCCCGACCAATCCCAGTAAGTACCCATGGAGGGGTTATCCGGTCAGTAGGTGCGAACGCGGTCTATAGTGGACCACAACAGAACGTTGGAGCGATTGCACAGAGGTCGACCAACGGTGGCCAGGCTCCGAGCGAGGGTCGACACGTGGTTATTGAACCGAGACAGGCCGTGACACAGAACTCGTTTGATGCAGCAAGACAAGTGCCAACGAATGTACAGACTGTAATGCCTCAAGGCCCGGAAACTAATTTCGGAAAAAGCGGTATGGGGAGCCTGACGGGTGCTGTTAGACACGTTTCTGTAAATAGCCCGACTGCAGTTCAAAGCCCGATTTTACCAGCTAGTGCAAACCGCCCTGTCCAGCAGTACAATGCAAGATCTACCGGAGTTGTACACCCTCCAATGCAGCGACTACCCCAGCCTGTCCGCGCCCAACAGCTGCAGCAACAGTCGGACCCTAATTCGGAGGTGCGAGTTAGGATCGACGTTAACGGTGGGGTCGTAGTGGAGAACAGCTTTCGACCCTCGAGTAGACCTATTGCACCCCCTCCCAGTGCGAGGAAAGTTGGTTCGTCCACTGCACAGTTTCAGCCGTCGCAGTGGTCCTCTGGCGTCCGACAGAGATTTACCAGCAATAATGCATATCTGAACAAACAACTGAAGTATAAGCCGGAGCTGCCACCGGAACCGCGGTTTCTTCAGAGACCGCGCGACCCCGCAGTAGGGCTACCTGAGGTAATACTCCCGGTTCGGTACGCGGATGGAACCGTTGTTAACAAAAAGTTCATAGGAAAAGATGCCGAGTTCATATTGAATCAGCTATCCGGAGCGGTTCCGCAACAGCAGCCCGCAATTCCGCCACAACCAGCCCCGCCCGCGGTCGCCAATCCGGTGGCCGGAAATAATGGATTCCAGCAGCATACCATTCCCGACGGTGGCTCGGATATACTAAGCCAAGCGATGCTGAACACGATTGAAGAACCGAAACCTGCGACAGTTCAGTTTGACTTGAGTGAAGTTCTGCAGCAAGCGTTGGCAAATGGTCATCTGCAGCAGGGTGTTAATTCCACGATTTGCGTCAGTCTTGGAGACTATGGATATTATAATGTTTCTGTACAGTGGAACGCGACGGGTCCTGAGGTAGTATCATATGAGCAAGTGACTGTGCTCCAGAACGGATAGTGCATTGGATGTGTGACTTATAAATGAATTTTTGTACACGAATTCAGTTTATTTGTAAAAAATGTATAATTTTATTCTTCAGATTCTCGGGCAGTTTTCTGTGAACTTATTTTATTTCAGAGACATTCTCCCGCATACGTGTATCATGCTTTTCGTCAGAGATCTACAGACCTGCTCATCGACTTGGAGGTCTACGGCGTATCGATGCACTATATTATCGCTGCTGTGACAATAATATAATTATAATGGCCACGAAATAAATTTAAAAGAAGACATTTTCCTTTTAACAACAAGAGCTACGAGCTCATATGGCACTTGTACGAGTAGGCTGTACAAGAAAGTAGATGAGAACGTCACAAAATACACCCGCCATCCAAAAAGGCGGTTCGGAAATAGAAATAGGATATTTAGTTTCACTCATTTCTGAGCAGTTCCGGCATCGTCTCGATTGTCTGTAGCAAATGCACATGACTGTTCAAACTTTCATCCCAATAAATCCATTTGTTTGATCCCTAGACGTGCTACACGATTTCCGGTACTCACTCTATTTCCACCTACCGTGGCCGAATCTGGTTCGGAATAAAAAAAAATCGACCACCTAAAGCATCTTCGTTTATACCATCTACCAAGTTTCACTCGAATCTGAGCATTTTTGGAAAGTTCCGGTACCCCCCCCCCCCCCTTCCCACTAACGTTGTCGGAGCAGGTTCGTGCCCAATCTCTTAATTCCCTCATCAAGTTTGACTGAAATTGGAGCATAGCCTATCTGCAAGTTTCCAGTACCCCCCCCCCCCCTACCTTGGCCGACTCCGGCCCGGACGCCAAATAACAAATCTAGGCCGCATAAACTCGGCACTGTCGAATTGCATCTCATTCGGTCCATCCGTTTGGTTTTTGTGCATGTCAAAAGTCCCCCCACCCCCAATTCCCCTAATCGTGGTCGCATATGGTTCGAACCCATGTTTTACGTGTCGAGGCCATCGATTCGTATCACCCATGAAGTTTCACTCGAATCAGACCACTCGTTCGCAATTTATAGAAGTCAATTTTCCATATTTCTCTTCTCTTGCTCCCCCAAAAATGCTCGGATCTAGGAACGGAGGTTTCCGGGGGTATGTTGTGTCAGGTTTTTAAGTCAAGATAATTCGGGTCGCTAATATGCCTGCAAAGTTTTGTTGTCGTTTTACATATGGAACTATTCTAACTCACGACTACCGGAATTCCAGGAAACCCCCTCCAACTCCCCCCACAGAGGCCCGAAACCATCTGGCTCCGTCAATTTCATCTAGGCCTAATGCTTGTTCCATCCCTTAAGTTTCGTCCCAATCCCTCTGCTTTTAGAGTTTCTTGAGTTTTCCACCCCCCCCCCATCCCCACAGGTATCGGACCCGACCCGGACGTGACACTGAACGTCCGAGGCGATAGCTCACCAGACAAGTTTCATTCAAATCCGATCACCTGTTCAAAAGTTATGCACGCCACTAGATTCCGGACTCCCCATCCACCCACTCCCCCCACGATGGTCGGGTCGGGGAAACGGCTGTTCTCAAGTCAATCTGTTCGGATCCCTGACATACCTGCCAAGTTTCATCGCCCTAGGACATCAGGAAGTATGCCGAACTCGCCGGATCGCTAGAAATCCGGACCCCCACCCCAACTCCCCCACAGTGCCCTGATCCGGTCCGGTTATGTCAATGACGTGTCGAGGACCTGTGCTTGTTTTTCCTACCAAGTTTCATCCCGATCCCTCCACTTTAAGCGTTTCTCAAAATTTCCGGTTCCCTCCTCCAACTCCCCCCAGTGTCATCGGATCTGGTCCGGTTATGTCAATGACGTGTCTAGGACCTGTGCTTGTTTTTCCTACCAAGTTTCATCCCGATCCCTCCACTTTAAGCGTTTCTCAAAACTTCCGGTTCCCTCCTCCAACTCCCCCCAGTGTCATCGGATCCGGCCCGGATTTAAAGTGAGGTGTCTGAGACACGAGGTCATCCTAAATATCAATTTTCATCAAGATCCGATCACCCGTTCAAAAGTTATGCACGCCACTAGATTCCGGACTCCCCATCCACCCACGATGGTCGGGTCGGGGAAACGGCTGTTCTCAAGTCAATCTGTTCGGATCCCTGACATACCTGCCAAGTTTCATCGCCCTAGGACATCAGGAAGTATGCCGAACTCGCGGGATCGCTAGAAATCCGGACCCCCACCCCAACTCCCCCACAGTGCCCTGATCCGTTCCGGTTATGTCAATGACGTGTCTAGGACCTGTGCTTGTTTTTCCCACCAAGTTTCATCCCGATCCCTCCACTTTAAGTGTTTCTCAAAATTTCCCGTTCCCCACCCCAACTCCCCCACAGTGCCCTGATCCGGTCCGGTTATGTCAATGACGTGTCTAGGACCTGTGCTTGTTTTTCCCACCAAGTTTCATCCCGATCCCTCCACTTTAAGCGTTTCTCAAAATTTCCGGTTCCCTCCTCCAACTCCCCCCAGTGTCATCGGATCCGGCCCGAATTTAAAGTGAGGTGTCTGAGACACGAGGTCATCCTAAATATCAATTTTCATCAAGATCCGATCACCCGTTCGCAAGCTAAAAATACCTCAAATTTTGGCTTCACCCTCCCTCCACTCCCCCCCCCCCCCAGATGGTCGAATCGGGGAATTGATGATTTCCTATTTAAGCTGGTCGGGTCCCAGACATGCCTGTCAATTTTCATCGTCCCAGCACATCAGGAACCACGGAACTCGCGGGATCACTACAAATTCGGACTTCTCCCCCCCCCCAACTCCCCCAGAGTGAGCGGATCCGTTCCGGTTATATCAGTCACGTATCTAGGACGTTTGCTTGTACTTTCCACCAAGTTTCATTCGGATCCCTCCACTCTAAGTGTTTTCCAAGATTTCCGGATTCCCCCTCTAACTCCCCCCAGTGTCTCCGGATCCGGTCTGGATTTAAAATGGAGGGTCTGAGACACGAAGTCCTTCCATGTATTAAGTTTCATTAAGATCCGATCACCCGTTCGTAAGCTAAAAATATCTCATTTTTCCTATTTTTTTCGGATTCCCCCTCCCTCCACTCCCCTCCAGATGGTCGGATCGAGGAAGCGACAATTTCTAATTTAATCTGGTCCAGTTCCTGATATTCTTGCCAAGTTTCATCGTCCTAGCTTATCTGGAAGTGCCCGAACTAGCAAAACCGGGACCGACTGACGGACAGAAATTACAATCGCTATATGGCACTTGAGTAAGCTCAAGTGCCATAAAAAGGCGATCGTAACGTAACTCGTTCCTTCACGATCTTTATTGCGCGAAATCGACGCTTTGCAACGCCATCTGTCAGGTTCTATATGTCTATCGGATTTTCACTGAACTACATGCTCGGTCTCTGATCAAAGTTCGAAGAATTAACGCTCAAGAATTAGCTGATTTCATTGCTTTTTGGTTTGCAAAAGTAGAAAAAAGAAAAAGATACAACTAATTCTGAATCAATTAGAGCAAAACAGTGTGTATAATTATGTTACAGGCAGAGGCGTCACTAGCCAAAATGTTTGGGGGGGGGGGGGGGGGGCCGACAAGGCAGTTACCGACTGGCGGGTGATTTACAGACTGTTTTTGCAGAAAAACGACTGTTTTCAACAAATAAAAACACAGTTTTGAGAAAAAGTCGACTGATTTTCAGAAAAACCTACTGTTTTAACAAGGCACTGTCTATGGAACCGGGAGTCGTGTTTTATGTCCTACGGGCTACGGAACCGGTAGTTCTCACGGAAAACAAATCATATGAGCTGCGATTCCGGGATCTGACGTCACTAACTAACGGAAACTTGTATGTGCTGGCTTCCGTTCCGGTAGTAACTGGAAATAGCTCACGGAATCTTCATCGCACCAGCTTCTCGTCCGGTAGCCTCACGGGATTGCGTACTCAGAAGCTATGGAGCCGGTAGTTGATACCGGAAACTGTATAAATGGAGCTTCTGTTCCGGTAGTGTCTACGTGGAATATAGAACTCACGGAATAGTTTGGATGAGAGCTAGGATGCCGGGATTTTCACTGACTTAGAGAAAATAACATGGGAAAAAATCCACTACCGGAACCCATATATTGAGAGCTAAGGTACCGGTAGCAACTACTATTTGCTTGAAAATGACCAGCTCACGGACACAGATGGCTATGGGCTATGGTTCCGGTAGTTACGAACAAAATTGAACTCACGTACCCATGTCAGTGCAGACTAGGAAACCGGAAGAAAATATTTTTAACTAACGGAACCCAACTTCTGCGGGCTAGGGTTCCGGTAGGGCAAAACAAAAATAAGATTTTGAACTCGATTCAGTGATCTGTACCAGACTCAAAGTCCATATTGACACGCGTCCGTGAGTTTGTAATTTTAATTTTTGGCACTACTGCCCTACTGGTACCCCAGCCCGCAGGAGCTGGGTTCCGTGATTCAAAAATATTCACTTCCGGTTTCCTAGTCTACACTGACATGGGTCCGTGAGTTCAATTTTTTTTTATTTACGTCACTACCGGAACCCTAGCCCCATAGCCACCTCGAGTCCGTGAGCTGGTAATTTTCAAGCAAATAGTAGTTGCTACCGGTAGCCTCACAGAAGAGGCATATGGTTTGGTTGCCTTTTAACAAACATAAAAAACGACTGTTTATAGCCACCTGAGTCCGTGAGCTGGTAATTTTCAAGCAAATAGTAGTTGCTACCGGTAGCCTCACAGAAGAGGCATATGGTTTGGTTGCCTTTTAACAAACATAAAAAACGACTGTTTACATGAAAATAATCAACTGTTTTGACGAAAAATCGCGACGGTTCGCGCCGACTCGGTTACCTTTTACCGACAACATTGGGTGGGGGCCTCCCCCCCCCCCAGTCGTGACCCCTAGTTACAGGAACCCTAATTGCAGTCTGCTCATTATCCCCAAGCTGCTACAAAGCCCATGAAATCTCACGTCCCCTAGGGGTTTTCAGTTGTTTGTCGAAAATGCGGCTTTTTTTTAGCCCAGTGTGACCAAGCTCTTAGCTGAGTGAAAGAAGCTGGTATACTGTAGGTGGTTCATCAGTGGCAGAATTGGCATCTCATTCTAGACAAAATCTTCTGTCTTACTCCCAACTCACAAGTAGGGACACTACAAAGAAAATTATCTCGCGGCGTCTCTAACAACCTCAAGAATTTAAAACGGGCTTAAATTACTTTATTGTAGAAACTTTAAAAAAGCAAAATGCGGTCAGTAAAAATAACTCAATAAAAGACAATTCTACACATAACATCAGATCATAAAATACTGAGATAGGAACGAAAGTTGATCAGAGTTTGTGCTCTAACAGCACTGAAGAACATAAAAGGCGCAAAAACATAATCTCCTTGATAACGCCTCAGAATTAGATAAGGCTACATACATCGGGCCTGTTAGTGGGGCGAATTGAACAAAGATGTCCAGAATATGAAGTTGTCGGAGCCAGCGCTGGTGAACGGCTGAATGAGATTAAGTAGGGACGTTGTCTATGGCTAGTGGTGCTAGTACCGCCGCTATTAGCGTGTGTGTCAATTTTGTCAAGCCTTGGCGCTCCTGCCAAGTATTATTTTGCTCGGGATCGAAGCCATGTTTAGCCGTTTTGAACGAACATAGGAACGCTGACGTAGGAAACTGTTGAGATTGCTCACTGGTGGGGAAAACAGACCGACAACTCGGCTCCAAATTGTACAAACAAATTTAGTCGCGATCATAGATGGGACGGAGGGCTTAACTCACATTGCTCCATTATAATAAAGCTACCCTACTTCCAAATATGCTCCGATTCAAACAGTCTTATGTCCAAAACTGCTACTTTTCAGGAGAGCTATTTGAAGCTTGGCACAGAATAACTTCACCGTGTACTAAAGCCAGAAATATCGTCAAAGGGCCAATCCTGGCTGCAAGTTTCAAATTCAGCACAAAATTCTGTACAAGATAGAATACCAACCCAATTTTGACGTTTTAGGACATAGGATAGTTTCAGTCGGAGCGTATTTGGAAATGGGACAGTTTCGTTCTAATGGAACGACACGACCTGTGAGATAATCACGATTCGTTTGAAAAGGAAAACTGAGCGCACACATGATTGTCATCCAAAGGTGTCCATACGTGGTACCTTAGCCCGCGTCCCCCCGCTATAAAATGCGTGGTCGGGTTCAGTTCGGAACCCAAATCATTCATTATTGTGTCGGAGGAAAATGACAACGTTACATCCCAGAATGACTAACGAATGATGAATAAACCAAATAAATAAAGATAAACTAATAAAGGACCTTTAGTGGCACATATACCAACAGAAAAGGACTAATCCCTTTCAATAAAATCGTCCCATGAAGCACTATCCTATTATAACTGGTATTCACATGCTGAAGCTGCCCAGGTGATGTGAGATTATGAGCGAATACATAACAGTAGGGGCTACTGGGAAATCTACAATCATCCATGGCACAAAGTCGTACATGGCAGTAGGAGTATTACAGGTGACTTTATTCAGTTGCCGTTTTCCTCGCAAGGTGTGTTAGTGTTGCGAGGTCACTAGGTTCTGTCGGAAGAGGGCTGAATTCAATCTCCTCGGCGGTGATTCCTTCCGTGCCTGTAAGTCAGATTAGTTACTGAATTTATTCGTACCCTAATTACTATTGGGCTGAAGGACTATCTATCACCACAGTACGGAACTTCAAATCGCCCACACATGTCGCCGACAAGAAAGAAGAAGAAAAGACAGGTGACTCTAAAACCAAAATGCAGAAGAATCTCTACCCTTTTGACGACCCAATCGAAGAGCAAAAACAGCAGCTGTGCCCAGAATGAAATCACAGTACCAGCTTTAAGTCCAACCAATTTTCAGAGAAGTTCATAAAGTCAGATACTTAAGGAAGAATCTTTAATTGTTTTTCCACAAGTTCATTTTCCAGCTTGAGCGGCTTGAGCCTGAAGAGGACCCTTGCCAAGAACGGCTGAAATATAGCTCTAATAAAATGTAGCTGACTTATCCATTTTTCATTAACACTGTTCGTTTCCCAGTAAACTGTTCAGTAAATCTTTTCTGATAGGTATTTATGTTAAAAATTCTCACGCGACTTCTGCTCGTATTTCTACGTTCCATGATTTTACGCGAGGAGTGAAAAAACGATGGAACTAGTCCCCGGATCCGCACCACCGAAAACATTTAGGCGGCGGCGGAGATTCTGACGCCGAATCTTTTCAGGTAATATGTTTGAGATTCTCTTTCTATTGAGCTATATCTTCCAAAGGCTCCAGGTTTTTTGTTCTGTTTTGCATCAGCAATTGCACTAGCAGAAAGAGTCTTAGGTTGTCGCGGCAGTGCTGGTATGACAATTTTTGGTAAAATTTGTATGTTGTCTCCAAACCGCGTAAACTCTGTTCCTCACTCCGTCCAACTTCTGCTAGTTCAGACACTTCCGAACAAGCTAGAACGGTGAAACTTGCCATTCCTTCTAAACGGTAGCGTACTGTCACTGAACATTGCCAAACGTTTGCAATTCCCGTAAAATCACCTCGATTAATGGGGATTCCTCACTTTAACAAATTTTATTTATAGTGCAACGGCAGGTAGTTTATAGATTTAAGGTATGGCACTTGCAGCCTTCGAGTTTCGACTCAAGTGCCATCTAGCGACGATGTCTCTCCGTCGTCTGTGTCTCACTTTGCTAGCTCCGGCACTTCCAAATAAGCTAGGACTATGAAACCCGACCAAGACTCAACGAAACCTTCTTTTCCGGATCCAACCATCCGTGTGTGGGTGGAGGGAGGTGGAATCCGGGATCTTGTGACACGCGCAAATTTGAACCCAGAAATTTCGGCTTTCAAGGCCACTGGTCTACCACTGAGGTGCAAAGGGGCTTTTGAACATGGTTCGCAATTACTACAATGGTCAGGAAGAAGCAGGCCATAGGAAATGTGATCCCGATGAAGACAAATCTATCTAAGTACTTCGAATCTCCATATCACGGGATTAGACAGATTTTATGTAGTGAAATTTTATAACAGGGACTTGTACCGTGACAAATAAACCAGCCGATCTGCCACGGTAAACTGAGAAGTATTCCATCTACATAATATCTAGTCATATCCGCTCTAGACCTCAAACGGCACTTCCGGGTGCATGGGTGCAGCGCAAAAATTTTACCGAATCTCAATTTTTTTTTTTACCGAATCCTAGAAACTGAGAAATCGAGCTTTAAATTAGGGAACAGAAAGGATTACGTAGGAAGAGTAACTTTAAAGGGCAGCACGAAAGACGATAGGCCAACTATTAGATTGCGTTTTGGCGAAGCCCACTTGGAGAATATATTGCCGGGCACGATTGCAGTAACAGCTTCTATCTATTATAGCCAAGCGAAAATTTTAGAAATCCATATTTTTTTTCTGTTGCCTATAAAACTTAACTGCTTCTCTTCCAGACTCTATCATTTACCATGAATTAAATACCGAGACTCTAAGAAGTAGTCTATTCAATACTGTCCATTATCACATAAAGTGAGCGCCGCAGGCAAAATTCTTCCAAAGTTAGCTTTTTCCTGCCAAATTTTATTTCCATCCAGGTTCTAGCTTTTATTGTTTCGAAGTCCCAACCCCAAAACTGGCTCAAAACTCCAGTCAAATGACGCGCCCTTCCACAAAATAGGGAATATTACGAAAAGCGCCGCAGGCGGAATTTTCAGAACATTTATGATTAGATCTTCTTTTTCGGATCAAAATAAAATAAGGACAATCAATGAAATCATAGATCAGTTCTTTTGTCTGCGACCAGTGCTTCACTCGACCTCTTTCGAGGTTCATGGTAACTAAATCCTGGCAATTCAATAGAATAAATTACCGAATCCCAGTTATTATACTCAGTAAGTTTAGACCGATATCAGTCGTCATTCAGTCGTCATTCAGTCGTGCCCGAGAGCAGACGCAGGTATTTATTCCAGTGCGCTCAGAGATTTACTGATCTAAAATGTCGCAGTGAGAAAGAACGGTGCCAAAAACTGTCCGGCAGGAAAATCTGAACCGGAGCTATCGGGATTATTGTGACTATGTCGAATAAGCAGAAGCATTACTGCCCCGAATGCCGATCGTTAGTAACGTCGAACGCCGTCCAGTGCCAAGCAGGGTGTAGCAGGTGGTATCATGCCGGAATTAATAGGTGCGCACGTATAAGCGCAAGTGAGTACACAGTACAGTGGCTGTGCATCGAGTGCACGACCAAATCTAACAGGCAAAATACACCTAAGGTTGCAAAGCCGACAACCAAGTCGACACCGCGCCCTCCTGATGCTACTCCGGCTACTCGCCATAATGCGCGAGGAGCCGCTTTTGAACAGCCTACCGTTTTTGGCATAGGAATCACCCCCAAGTCACATTTGAAAGGCAGCACGAAAACCACTGCCGCACCGCCCCCACCCCACTCCGTTCCTCAGACTGTGCCCAGCGGTGATAATGAAGACACGACAACTGCACAGCTCCATGAGCAAGTGCTAATAACTCCACCAAGTGAGTTAGAAGTAAGTGATATCGAAGTGCTACAGGAAACCATCAGCTGGCTCAAAAAGGATCTCTCAGCCGCTCAGGCGGAAATTGCAGTGTTACGGGCGGACCTCGCTAATGCAAAATCTCACAGCAATACTTTGGAAAACCACCTCGAACTTAAAGAATTTCTCATCAGTAACCTGCAAAAATCCGCCAGTGTCTCCGCTCAACTTTCAGAAGTATCCGACCCCTCGCAATCCAAATTGAACCAGAAAAATATTTCAGTGCAAATCATCGACAGTCAGCCTCTTGGTAATGACTCACCGCTAGCAGACGCAACTTCTAGTGACGTAAATACCGCATTGCAGAGCCCAGGTCACGTTGCAATTACCTGCGGCTGCGAAGTGTGCTCATATCTTTTCGCTGATGGAAGCGTGAGCAAGGTCACTGTCCAAGCGCAAATAGTCGATGTAATTAGTGCGACTGACGCAACCAGTAACTCAGGCTGGAAGCTTGTCAGTCAGAGGAAAAAGTGCCGTTTTCTAAGAAAAAGCTCATGTGAGAAGAGCAATCAGAGTGACGTTCCCCTATCAAGCCCGAAGAAAGCACACCAGCCTACGGGCAAGAATAGGAAAAAGGCTTCCAAATTCAACACGATATGTCGTTATTTTAATGAAAGTGGTTTTTGTAAGAACAGGAAAAAGTGTCGCTTTTTGCATATCTGTGCGCGTTTTATTTCGAAAACATGCAGTAATAATGAGTGTAGTTTTGACCACGTTGATTTGTGTAGTGTTTTATCATGTACTGACAAAGAATGTAGTTTCGCGCATCCGTATTGCGGTATGTCAAAAAGACGTAGCCCTAGTCATGCAAATCGACAGGAAAACTTTTTTTTGAATCAAAACCCGGCATCAAAAAACTTGGCCGGACGGGGGTCGCGAATTCAGTCACACCGCGAATACACCTCTCGCGGACCTGCGTGGCTCCCCTTGCCAACAATTCCTCCCGCACATCAGCAACCCCCCTACCAAGCGGGTGTTGCACCTCCACAATCGGTCGGAGTGTTTCTTCCCAATCCGCCACCTCAACAGCATCAACCTTTGTATCCCCCACGAAAGATAACGTACCCCCCTCTACATCCGAGCCCTCTGACAGTGTCTCAAATCCCCGTGCCTCCCCCTTCCTGTCCACCTTTGCTGCCCTCACCGGCGAGGACGCAATTTCTCTCGTTTCAGCCGCAATTCCGGTACTGAATAGATTTGAGCCCCTTATTGATGTGGGTAATGCTGACGGCCGCAACGCCCACCAGGAAAACAATTTATAATTACAAAGACCTCCTACGAGAACATCAAACACCACTAAGGTAAAGTATTACAATTCTGAACTCTTTTCTTTCCCTAGGTTTATTTACGCAAATGCAGAGAGTTTAAATTTTGATAAAGTGGCCGAGTTAGAAAGTCTAGCTCAGGTTACAAAGGCATCTGTTTTAATGGTTTCTGAAGTCCATCGACAAAACCCGGAACTCCTGAAAATCGGTGGTTTTGACGAATTTATAAAAATGCGACCGGATGACCACCCACTGGGAAAAAAAAGGTGGGGGAGTCCTTATTTATGCCCATGAAACTTTAAGAGCAACTAGACTTGATATCCCATTTTTAACCGATTACGATGAAATTATGTGGGTCATTTTAAAACCACGACGTCTCCCGAGGAAATTCACTGGTATAGCTTTATGCGTGTATTACTACTCTCCAGGTCAGACGAGTGAAAATCGCAAAGCATTTGTCGAAAAGTTGCAACTCAGTTCGGATTTTGTTTTGGGTAAATACCCGTCATGCGGAATTTTCATGATGGGCGATGCTAATGAATTAAAGCTCAATTATCTTGACACTGGAATTGGCCTGAAGCAACTCGTCAATTTTCCCACGACTAAGGGCGGTACCTCTCTTGACCGAATATCCACAAATATGTATGAATTTTACAACACGCCTACGGCCGGTGCTCCGATTGGAGGAAGTTACCATTTTTCTCTTGAACTTAACCCCACCAGTTCCATTAAGATTGACTACACTACAACTGTAAATACCAGTCGACCGATCACAGATGAGGGACTACTAACTTTTGGTCAATGGTTGAGTTGCGAGAAATGGGAAAAATTCAAAGATGCTAAAAGTAGTAATGAGACAGCTACTATTTTCCAAGAAACTTTGCTTCAAAATTACAAGGCTTGTTTTCCCGAGAAGTCAACAAAACGTTTCTCATCAGATCGACCATATATTTCGCAAGAAGTTAAGAAAATGGTAATGGAAAAACGATGGCTTTTCCGTCAGGGTAATACCAAACAAGCCAACAGATTGAAAAACAAGCTCAGAAAAGTCACTCGAAAACATGCAAAAAAATACTTGGAACGTGAAGTTAATCATCTGTATGAGTCCAAACCAAGCCAGTGGTACAACCGAATCAAAAGAATGAATGGAAAAAGGAGTTGATTTTGGTCTTGACGAAGAAGACGACGTTACTGCCAACTCCCTTAATAAACATTTGGCTAACATTGTGCAGTCCCTCCCGCCTTTGCTGGGCGAAGAAGTGCCCACCCCGCCCCCTGAGTTTATTGATTTCCCTCTAATATCAGAGTCCCAGGTGTTTTTTAAATTAAAAAGACTTAAAAGAACAAGCATTACCCCTGTAGATATTCCCGTTGATCTTATTAAAGCATTTCCCGATTATCTCAGTGGCCCACTAACACTCCTTTTTAATCAGGTCACAAAAACAGGTGAGTATCCATCAATCATCAATTTCATTACACCAATACCAAAAAAAGATGCGCCTAATGATTTTTCGGGCGTCCGACCGATCACCATGACACCCATTTTTAGCAAAGTGTATGAGAGTTTTGTCGCAGCATGGCTGAAAGACCGTATTTTGGAGAAAATTGATCCGAGGCAGTTTGGAAATATGCCGAACACGTCTACATCTCATTACCTAGTAAGTATAATTGACAAAATCTTACAAAACCTTGATGAACCAGATTCTTGGATTAATCTTATTGCAATAGATCTAAGAAAAGCTTTTGATTTAATTTGCCATAATATTCTTATAAAAAAACTTCTTGGCCTAGGTGTACACTCATTCCTTGTTCGTTTAATCGCTAGTTTTCTTTCAGGCAGATGTCAACGGACAAAATATAAGTCCACCTACTCTGATCCACTGCCCATTTTTTGTGGTGTTCCTCAAGGTACCCTTTTGGGACCACTTTTGTTCCTTGTCATGATAAATGATTTGGCAACAACACTGGACAACCGTTGGAAGTATGTCGATGACTTGTCACTCATTGAATGCTGTCGGAAAAACCTCCCAAGCAGTGCAGGTTCACTAATGAATGATATATGTCAAGAGGCAAAGGTGGACAGAATGACTGTCAACTGCGACAAATCTGTAATTTTAACCATTTCTTTTTTAAAATCCACGCCAGTTTTTAACCCAATTATTCCCAGCGCTAGTCACGTGACCGAAATCAAACTACTTGGTGTCCATATAACTTCAGATCTGAAGTGGAACAAGCACGTCGATGGCATGTTAAAGAAAACCAATTTGGCCATCAGATCTCTAAAGTTGCTGGCTCGCCATGGAATCCCTGCCCCACACCTCCTACGCATTTATTTTTCTTTTATTCGTTCGACACTCGAGTACTGCTGCCCTGTATGGCATTTTGGACTGACGAAGGAACAGTCTGACCGGGTTGAGAGGGTGCAATACCGTGCCCTCCTAGTAATTTCAAAAGCCCCGAAAGTACCATACATATCCCTCCTTAATCAGTTTCAACTTCAAACCCTTCACTCCCGTCGTTTAAAACTCTCCCTATCTTTTGGACATAAAATCCTGTCGAGCCCCATTCACCGAAATATCCTCCCGCCCCAACGTGAACCGGCTCGGTTAAGGCCAAGCAGGTCCATTGCAGAGCCTGTACCGAAACTTCAACCTGTGACTGCTTCACATGCTCGTTATGAGCTTAGTTTTGTGCCCTCGTTTGTTAAGTTGTTCAATGCCGGGTCGATTTTTTAGTCTGTAAAATAGTTATCAATTGTATATATTGTATTTTTGTGCATGTTATTTTTGGCTCATCGATTGACATACATGTTGACAACAAAAACTAATAATCGGCTCTGTCCGTCGCATGTTTTTCGAATAAAGTGAATTGAATTGATGTTCGGGATTCTGTATAACTACCTTTTCCCGGGTATTATACCGAACTGTTTTGGTACCGAAAGGCTACCGAATAATATTCGTATTCGGTATAGTTTCGTCAAAACTGGAACAAAAGTCGGGATTCGTGGTAACTACCGAATCCTGAAAACTATACCGAATCCCAATCATGATACCGAATAATTTTGGGAAACTAATTCTGTAACTACCGAATCTCCATACATATATCGAACTGTTCAGGCATCGACAAATTACCAAATAATTTCAGAAATTCTTTCACCGAATTCGTGATACCTACCGAATTTCAGTTCAGTTCAGTTCAGTTCAAAATATTAAATTCAAAATAAATTAACAAAATAAGTTTCGACCCCTACAAAGCTCCATAGCCGGTTACATAGTGGATAAAAATAGGGGATAATACCAAAATAATCAACAAATGAACGACTCTCTTCACTATTACAATAAAATAAAGAAAGAGCAATTGAAGAATTTGTTTTATTTTTACTTACCCAAGTTTCTCTTTTTCTCTTTTTATCACCCAAGTTTCTCACACTTTTTTTTTGGTCCCTATGCGTATCACAAAATTTCCGGAATCTCCCTCCCCCCCCCCCCATCTTGTCGACATGCGATTCGGACGCGTAAATATCAAATCTAGGCATTTACTCCTATCACCCACCGAGTCACTCAAACGAAAGCCCTTCCGGATCTTGGACCCTTACCTTTCCATGATCCAAGTTTCACCCCAATCTCTCTATCCGTTTGGTTCCTTGTTACCTAGCCTCCCCTTCCATCCCACCACCGTAGTCGGATGCGATTCGGACGCTCAAATGTTGCATCTACGGCACTTACTACCGAACAAGTAGCCCTTGAACCGGAGACGAAAATTTTCGGTTACGCCTAACTCCCCCCGATGAGGCCGGATCTGTTCTCTGCTTCAAAATCACATATCTAGGTTCCATGATCTTTGGACGATCCATGTGGTACCTGCACATGTTAAACGATTTCCGGGCCTCCTTCCACCTCCCATCAAAATCGGACGTGATTGGGAAAATAAAATGTCGAATTTATGACATTTCTATTATCATTCACTGAAGTACTTCAGGAAAATGTAAGGTATACCCTTTACAACTCCCCGCACAGTAAGTCGAATTCAGTCCGGGCTTCAAAATCACACATTTGGGAACCATGATCTATTTATCGTCAAGTTTCATCCCAATCCCTACATTCCTTTGCAAAGCATGTTCCAAAATTGTCCACATGTTCCAAATATGGAATCCCTATATTCCATTTCAACGCAAAGCCGCGTTCGATTTAGCCTTGTTCCCGTCCTGTCAGCCAAATGCCGTTTTATTTAACTGCCTTGTCCACTTAATGCCGTTCTATTTATCCTGTCAGCTGACAATTGTCAGTGCCCTGTCAGACAGGAAGCCGTGAATGATGACATGCTCTCGGAGCAAGTTTCGGTCCTGTCTCGGGTAGATTTCTCGACTGCGTTTTATTCGCGATGCTTGTCCGCTGAGTCATTCACCTGACAAGGCTAAATAAAACTTTCCAACCGGGAGTCCACCCTCGCCCCCCCCCCCCCCCCCCGTGGTCGGATGCGGTTCGGATACGTAAACGGAGTAGCGCCTCCTTCGAATCGAGTCAAGAGGGTCACAATGCGCTACTTCCTAGTGTTATTTTGCTCTGGTACGAAGTTCGGTGAAATAAGAATGGGTCAAGCGATTAGAGAAGAAAAAGGTAATTAATAGCTCTGCGTATCTTTAACTGTTTTGACAGTAACTTCCACGTCAAATAAAAAGTTAATACACACTCCTTTTAAGCTCAAGACATCGTCTCACTGCCCGAATTTGATTCTCAAAATAATACTGTTCCCACTAAAATTCATGTAGAAGTGCGTCCTTCACAGGCAATCGTAAACCACCGTAACTTGTCGTAAGCGGTCTGGACCAGACGAGCACGGTTACGACGGCCTTACGATGCCGGTGGAGGACCAACAAAACCAATATTCTCCACTTGTACCCTCTCCCACTCCCTTTCATTTAAACACCGTTATTTGTTAAGAAAACCTGTGGCAGAATTTCCTTACCAGGAAAAATATTGCCCAGATCCGATGAAGAATCTAGGCAATGTAAACCTAAGGGAAATGCGCGTGGTAAGGGAAATGCGCGATCTCTTAGTTTACTTACTTGTGTCGGTAGGCCAACGTTTGTGCGATGGAGCGTAGAGACAAAGCAATGCAATGATGTAAACGTTCCACATTCCATACACGCCCGTGAAAAACGCGGATGTGTATTCTAGTTCGATTCCTTCATCCCATTTCCATTTTCCTTCGGAGACCTGAAAAACATAAAGGCTCAAAGTTTAAGGAGCACTTGCCGTTAGACAGGTACTCTTAGGTCACAAATATGTCAGAAGTTTGACAACAATTCCCGTCTTTGTGTTCAATGTCAGCCAAACTGCGTTACCTTTTCAAAAAAATAACACATAACAGTTAAAACAAGGATGGGATAAGCAACAGCCGTCATCGTATGCCTACAAGCTTGAGAAACCCCGTTTCACAAGGCCGTGTCTCGATGGGGTTTTGAAAACAAACTTGTGGACCCTCGGGACAGCCTTACCGAAGGCGCAAACTTAATTTGCACTTAGGGATGCAGAATCCGACGATTAACTGCAGCAATAAAGCTGCAGAATCCGACGAGTAGCTTCCGTTGGTGATGGTTACTTTCGGGCAACAGCGCACCAATTATCTTCCAGGCTCTGATTTCCAGTCTTTGTCCAACCGCGTCTTGGAAGATTCGCTTGTGTTGCTGGTAACGATCAGTGTCTCCTGACAAAGCATTCCACAAGAAAGTTACCCCGTTCAAGAACAACTGCTCTCTTGCCCGAATTGATCAAAACTTTCGCTATAGTTTGCGAAATGACTCCTGGTACGCCCTCGCTGATCAGTTTTGAAAAGAGAGGGAAGGCAGTTCGAGCTGAGTATTTTGGAATACTTGTACCATGTCTCCTCTCTTATGCATGTCAGAGTTTTGAGTTCAGTCTAGGTATAGCCTTTGAGATATGTAAGACTGGAAAGCTGTCTGTCAAGTCGTTCAACAGCTTCAGGCGCATGACATATCAGACTTTCCACTCTCCTCAGTACGACTATTCGACATTTCTTCATGATATTGCACGAGCGAAAGCCTATTTTTACGACGCCATACGTTTTCATATTTATATTTTCTTTTTCTTCTTTTGTATTTGATTGTAGAATGTGTGATTCTGTATTTTAGGCTTAGTCAGCTGCTTATCTTCATGTAACTGTGTTTGAGCTTGACTGATACGTTGTCGTTTAAAGTTGTATACTTCACTGTTTAGAACTGAAGTCTTTAGTTCTTAAGGAACCAAATAAATAACAATAATAATTAATACAGTCGGTTGAAAACTTTTGTCACAACTCGTTTCCTCACTTTGAGCGTATTCCACCCTTCTAACAATAGTAACTATTAGTTACTATTTCCGTTCCAACCTCACGAAAAGTTACTACGCTGACCATTCCAACCTTCTCGAAATAGTAACTATTTGCTTACCATCCTCGGGGGCGGAGTAAGCGTGGTAACTACGGATCTCTGTAACGTGATTGGCTGGATTACACCGTCGAGTGATATTTTCGCGAAAATAGATAAATGCGTTCCAGCGTTGACGCCAACAAGCCAAAATTCGTGACGTCATGCGTAGTCACTGTGGTAAATCGGATGGAACACGTTCTTTATTTAAGTAATTTACGCGCCAAGAAAACCCGCGGTGACAGCGATCAGGAACGGAAACTAACTTTGAACCCAGTAATATTCCAGATCTCGAAAAGAGGGCTTATCTATAAAGGTTGGCTTTATACACCTGCGTGATGATTTTAGTATTCGTCCGGAGGGAACGTACTCCGCCATCAGTGAGTGAATGAATGAATGAAAAATTAGTGAGGCACTGCCCAAGGGTATAAGTGCAGTAAAAAAGGGCAAAGTAATATAAAAATAATCAAGAAACTTCCGATAAGGGTTATTCAGTAATACAGAATCACACTGATGCAGTCGTGGACAGGAAGTTTGCAATACTAGAACAAAAATTAAACGAGAGGCTTTCAAGCGTCTATAATGAGTCGGAAATTAGAAACTTAGGTAAGTTGAAAGAAAACAGCGTTTATCCCCAGAGCGAAGTAACACTGGGGAGCAGCGCCAAGGCTTGAGAAAATTGACACACTCGAATAGCGGCGACACTATCAGCACTAGCGATAGTGAACGTCCATACTGAAATTCAATCGGTCGTGCACCAGCGCTGGCTCTGAACACAGTAAAAAAAGATACAACCCCTCCTGTTCGATGTGTGCAGACCGCATCTTAGCTTTACGAGAGATTTCTAAGCCCGCAAGATTGTCTCGCTCTAAATGCCGCAAGCTTGGTGCGGGGGGGGGGGGGGGGGGCACTGTGAGTATGGCCTGTTTGCGAAGCAAGGAAAGCATAGGTCTTGACGCTACTCCCTACTGTTTCGAGTCCAGTAAACGGGCACGGAATTAAGACGCCTTTTCTGTTCTTCTTACCTGCCCAAGAATAAAGCCGACTGTTGTCATTGCGGCGCAAACAAGTGTAGCCAACATCAGAACTTTAAAGCGGTAGATGACACCTTCGTAGAAAAGCCGTCGAGCCATAGACATGGTGGGAAGAGCGTTCCTCTTAGCTCCAATATTCCGGAAAACGCGAAGGACCATATAGCAGAGGAAGATGAAGTAGAGACCAGCACAAATCCCGGCAATTATTACGAACGAGAGCTGAAAAAGTGAAAACTGAGATAAATCCTCCTAGGAATGGCTTTGAACGTGTCCGAAAGCTCCGAAACGAACGAAAATGCTGAATTAATTCAGCATTTTATGCAGCATTTCGCTTTCGGACTTAAATTTTCGCTGAATTAATGCAGCATTAATTCAGCATAAAATTCATCGACAAATTCAGCAAGAATGCTAAATTTTCATGAACAAACTGAGGAGTACGGCGATTCTCTCAGTGTTTTCGGCGGCAACCGTAACAAATTCAAAAAGACAACTGAAAATTAGGCAAAAATACCAAATTTAAGACAACTGGCGATCATGGTCAACGAAGAAAGGAAAGATAAGAAGGTTGGATATCAGTAGCTCATCCATTTTGTCAGCTTTATACAGCTAATTCTTTTTTCTTCTTCTTCTTCCTGACTTAAATTTTGGTATTCTAGAAGTGTCAGAGAAGAAAGAAAGGTAACAGCTTTCGGACAAAAAACGAATAGAAAATGCAGCATTAATGCAGCATTTACAGCACCAAAAAGCTTTCGGACACGTTCTTTATTAAAGGTTGACTTCAGACATCGAGGTTGTTATACCGATATGAACCGAGATGGAGGTATGTTAACTATTATAACTTTTTTGAACAGAATATTTTTATAGGTAGGTCTTATTCTTCTTTTGTTGTACTTTTTCGCTAATGGATGTAGGGAATTTTATTTTAGTAAAGTAGCAACCCAAGCTTACTGTAGACCTAATAAAATGACTACTCTTGGGACTCAAGCACTTCAGTTTCTACCAATACGGTCTTTTACTTTTTGGCGATTCAGATGCCATCCAGCGGTCAAACCTATTACAGATCTACTAAAATGACTGCTGTAGGGGTCGTGGAAGTAAAAAGTAAACAATAACAAATCCAACCTGAAGGCTTCTGAGAAACAAGAAAATTCCAGAACAAACACAGTGATTAATGCTGAATAACTAGCCTTTGGAAAGCAAGGGATAGTAGGATGTTGTTTCAGTTGACAAGCTGTATTTTCAGTGGAAATCTGATTGTGTCAAGGTACGACCCAGGGCAAAGACTGGTTGTCTAAGAGAGTGAGATGTTCTGTCATTTTATCAACTCTGAATAACTAGCTTTTGGAAAGCAAGGGATAGTAGGATGTTGTCTCAGTTGACTAGCTGTATTTTGAGTGGTAATCTGACTGAGACAAGCTATGACCTAGGGAACATTTATTCTATTTCTTGTTTTATTTTCTTTTATTTTTTAAGTATTTTTTTATTTTACTTAAAGTATTTTTTTTCTAATTAATTTTTTTGTGAAAGTCTGATTCTATTTTTGAGTATTGGAGAAAAAGTGCTCGGTGATCTCAGTATTTGAGCAAAGTATGAACTTCTGCGAAGACTGTTACGGCTTCGTATCAGCCTCCCTAAAGGAGACATGCTGAATCCGAATATGAAAGTTATTTTCTTGCCGGACAAGTAGTTCACCCGGAATCCGGCGAAAACCGCACACAAAATTTGTCGACCAGTTTTCGGCTTTAGCAGTCCTACCCCTTTATTCACAAACTAGTATAGCTCTGCACGTGGTTGCCGGCATTAATTTGTTTATTCTGTGTGACGTCGGAGAGATCTAGTGAATCGAAGGTCGAAGTGGTTGATATATAATGTTCAAACGAGGAAATATCAAGCGAGGATGTTGTTCAATGAGGATTCATTGGCAAAGTACAGGTCAAGTTCGTAGATGGGTCCGGTACTCCGTTAGTCCTATCTTTAGAGGCAGAGGATGGGTTTGGAATTTACGGTAAAAACAAGTATGTTTTCTAAGCTAATAAGATACGCATTGAGGGGTAAGGAGGTCCGCTGAATCCATATGTGAACTTAGGTTTCTTGCTGGACAAAAAGTTCATCACGAATTTGGCTGAAACTGGAAATTTGATTGAAGCTCAAATTTGTTTCTGAAATCAATTAGAGAATCGATATCGGGGCTAGGAGAAATGATGAATCCATTTTTGAACTTTATTTAAACAGAAAAAATATTCAAGGAATCTGACGAAGACTGAATGGCGTCGACATGACCAAATTGTTTGAATCAAATGTTAGATTTTTGGGATCCCACCGAAACCTTTCGTCTTGTTTCTATCAGCTACATAAGATGTCAAGTAATGTTGCTAAACATTCACGGAGGTCAATATTGATTTCAGTTAATGGTGTAGTGTGTAGTTAGCCTTTTTGAAATGTTGTTCGACAAACCTAGTTTCTTCTCAGTCAAGTCTCTCCTTTTATAAATAATCCATCGTTCATTCTTTGAAACCTTGATGTCAAGTTAACTACTTATTTACTTATTACTTTTAAAGCAGAACTGAAGACTCTCAACTATTCGGAAAGCAGATAAGCACCGCCGCAGAAGATAAAGACCAGCAGCTGTAAAATAGGCTCGTATGTCCACGTCTATGTCTACGTGCTGTAAATATGCAGTGAGCCCGTGCAACAAAGCCTAGAACACCAATTGCTAATAGTCCATGTAATTAATAACCAATGTTTTGTTTCGTTTATGAGACAATCGACTATACTGGGCATTCTCAATGTCGGGACTTTATACCAGTAGCCTCCTAGGATGGCAGAGTAGAGGTGGGATTCTTTGAACACTTTTTCGGACAACCTTGGTTTTGTTTTTTTGCCTCTAAAATAGTCAAATTAGATATTTGCAAGAGCCAAGTATTTCCGCTTTCGTTTGACAAAAAAAAATCTAATTCATTTAATTTCGTTTACTGTTGGGATACTTCGGACGATTAGGCTATAACGCAAGACTGTTGCAATACTTTGAACGACGTAGTTCTGCCGTAAGTAAATGAGCAAAATATAGCAAAGGATTAAAAAAATACATATCTTACTTAAATTATTGACTGCGCGTTCGTTACTATGATGATGATATTTTATCTACGCACTTAAGAAGAGGAAAATAGTGCAGTATCGACAAAGAAAAGGAAAAAATACACTGAGATTTCAATAACGTAGTAAATGCACGAGATCATAAAATAAACATTTAAAAAAAAGGAAAGAAAAGGGACTAATCGGGTCTAAAAAATCTTCTTCCTAGATGGAGTGCTGAGAAATGGCCAAGGGCAGAAACGTGAAGGTCTTGGGCAATCGAAGATAACTTTGCACAAGGGTCAGGGGCAAAAAAGCTGCAGCTATACGGGAATTCCTATAACTTCGAGGAAGGTACAAGCGAAATTTTCAATATTTGAAATAAAAAGTCCTGATACGTTTTAAATCTCTTCGCCTCAGAATACCAAAAATTCCGGAAAGGTTGCAGACAGAGGGAGAACAAAAACTATTATATAAACTACCAAGGGCTTTTCTGTTACACCTTCCTCTAACTATTTTTCCATATCCGACGCGAATGGAACCGTGAACAGCCGAAACAGCGTTATCGCAGATTTTTTTAGAGACTGTGCCCGATCATGCCAAGCATACATATTTTATAGGTTTGAATTTCGTTATATTCTTCGGCACCATTTAAAGTTGGGGACATCCGAAGTAACATAGCTAACTGTGGCATGTTATCCTAGCTCAACAGCCAATGTTCGACTGAACTTACCGCAACTTTTGATCCAGAGTCGTTTGACCAGATGGAATAGAACGGATTCTGGAGCTGCACGCCCCGCTCGCACATATCGAAAATAAACATGCAAAGACATCCGATTACTACTGAGGACAGATGTCGCCAGTACATACGTAAACGGTTCTGTTCAGTGTCGTCCTAAAAAAAATGGATTAGGGCTGGTGTGGGTCTAAGAACGAAAAAATACAGGCCAGGAGGACAATACCTAGGCACGCCGGATTATACAACAGGCAAAGTAGGCAGCACACACCTATGTGCCCGACTTATCTTAGCGGCCCTGAGGCAATATACCAAATTAACAACTTTATTCGACAGAATAGCTAAAAGATTAAAGAGGTCGTCGAACTCGGTTTTTCAGTGCAAAATTATGTGATGATGGTCAAAGAAAACAAAATTTGGGCCTTAAGAACTTAAGCATTGTGCGAGTAAGTGCATCAAAATTGTTCTACTTCCAAATTCCAAGATGCGGTTATTATTCAGACATACAACTTTCTTACACTAGACAAATTCATTTCGTTGTATACCATCCTCTGCCTAGCGATGGCCTATATCTATCGATAATTGTTTCTACCCTATCCTATATCTAGCGATAATTGCTTCTCGATTCTTCATTTTTGCAGCCACATTTACAACATTGCCACCTCAGACAAGCCAGTAAATTCCATAGAAAACCGGCGTAAGTACTCCATTTCGTGCAGGCTCCCGGCAGTTCGTCTACCTGTTGACTCATACACCAAATTCACTTCTTATGTACTCGTCAACAGGGGCGTCACGACTAAGGGGGGGGGGGGGACGCCCCCTCCCCCCGAATGTTGTCGACCAGTCGGCAAAAAAATAGCCGAGTCAGTCGGCGCGAAGCGTCGCGATTTTTCGTAAAAACAGTCGATTTTTTTTTTAAACAGCCGGTTTCTTGTAGAATAGTCGACTCTTCCTTAAAAATAGTAGTTTTTCTTAAAATCAGCCGATTTTTTGTCGATACAGTCGTTATTCCTCAATAGTTTTTATCTGCGAAAACAGTCGGTAAAAATGACCAGCCAGTCGGTAAATACCTTGACCCCCCCCCCCCCCCCCCACACATTTTGGTTAGTAAAGCCTCTGCTCGTCAACCGCCAACTTTGTCCCTCAATATGCAATGTCTTGTGTGCCGTCAAGCGCCACTCGTGCAGGGCCCCGGCAGTTCTCCCACCCGTCGTTCCATATACCCAATATTACAACGTCTTCTCTACGGCCAGTTCGAGGAGATAAAATGTGCTTACCTGAATCTGAAGAAGCAGAAGACATCAGTTGAAGAAACGGAAAAACAAAATAATACAATTAGATGACACAGAAAGCTGGGGGGTTCAACAAGAACAAGGTAAGCAGAGAACATTAGTACTCTCATGCACCTCTAAAATATTTCCGGCACGACTGTAACTCCTAAAGGACTTGCAGTGGTGGCTGCTTCTTCTGTCGCAAAATTCTAGGATGTCTTCCAACCGCGTCTAAGAAATTGGCTGACTCTTGAGCAATATACTAAATTACCACAGTAACAACCCATTGTTCAGAAGCAATCTCTGGCCTGCCGGAAAACTAAGCATTCCATCACTTAACCCCTTGAATTTGTCAATAATGGCAAAATTTTAGAGTTGCCCATTTGCCTTTTTTTATTTGATGTGAGACCACTACCAGAACCTAGTGCTAAGCCAATCCTTACAAATGTTAGAAATGTAAATTCCTCGTATATACCTGAAACCAGATATCATCACCTGGACTTGAACTACAACTCGGGACACCCCCCCCCCCTCCCCCGCCCTCCAATCAAAGCACTACTTGCAAAGACGATTTGAGTTGGTTCTGTATGGCTGGCGGAAACAAAAGCATCAGTAATTTCGTTATCCTTCACAATAAAGGACACTATAACACAAACGGTTTGGGTGGAACTGGTTTCGTGTGGCTGGCTGCACAGCCGCTTATTGCACATATCCATTCACATCCTCACTTTAGGGCCCTGCTCCTATCACCGGCTTCTACCTGTCCATTGTAGTGGTCTGCGAACTACGTTCACGAGCCCCTATGTAGCCCAGTGGTACAGCACTATCCTAGAAAGTGGAAGGTCCTTGGTTCAAATCCAGGCTGAGTTGCACTTTTGACTTTCACTTCACAACATATGCAGTTAGGGTGGGTGTGTCGTAAACAAGAATCAGCGATTGGGAGAAAAGGGTGGATCAGCATTATAAGTAGGCTACGAAATTTCCTTAAAACGGCAAGCATAGGCACGCCCCACAGGCAAGCTCTTCCCATCTCTGGTTTTATACCCTCCTTGGAAAGATAATCAATAAAAGAAAATTAGTCGGCTCATTAAGCTGGCGGACCACGCAAAACACAAAAAAAACACATCAAAGGGATACTCCAGAAAAGAGCTAGAAAACTTTATACGAAAATAATGAACAACCAGCCGTACCATCAAGTGCTCCCCGGCGAATACCAGCCAGAATGACATCAGCGTCGCGTAGAAAATCCCTTGTCTGATGTCACCAATTAGAAGCATGTACGGCATGTCGAACTGCAGCGTCAGGTACTCAAGAGGAACTGCAATTCAAATTATGACAGCTAATTTCACGATTATTCCAAATTTCATAGATGTCTGTTTAGCTCATCTTTTGTTTCCCAGTCAGAATTCTCATTCCTCCATTTTCCCTTACCCCATTCATTTGCATATTCACGCCTAAACGTGTTGCCACTACGACACCCTTCCAGATACTCTTGATGACTATCTCTCCCTGCCGATGCAGAATCTCCGGGTACCTGCAGAAGAAATGAAGAAACGGTGTCACAGCTGCTCCGAAAGATCGCCGTGATTGTTTGACACAGGATTTGAGTCGCTGAGTCTGAGTCGTTACGGACACGTTTACTCCTTCTTCCTGAGGATCAGTGGCGTGTTTTGGACTTATAGTGCGAACAAACGATGAGGATTTCCCGGCCGGATTTTCTTCACTTCCATCATCAAGTTGAAAAAATTTCAACTTTTCCATATGGAAGTGATGATGGTGCCGAGAATCCGGGCAGGAATTCCAGTCCGGGTGCTTCCAATCCTGATCGTGTGTTCGCACTTTTAGTCATATAGAGTATTCAGGAATCTGGTGTGACTTCCGGACCCAAATCGACGAAAACGGATATTATTGGATCCGGAAGAAAACCTGGACGGTAAAGCCTGGCTTTTAAGAATGATAACCGGTCACTCTGACTGCTAGTGCGATTAATTTTATTCTGCATTGCTCTTTATGCCACGCTGACTATGCTACGAGAAAGTTTAAGCAGTGTGGCTCGAACCTTGTGTATTTTTTTCTCGATCCAGCAGGCTATTTGTCGCTGAATGGACCAGTTGATTTAGGTATAGTTTTGCTTATAAATTGTGTTATGTTATATTCAAATAATGTATACAACGGATACGTCAGCTAAGATTCTTCATCAACGATTTTTAGGCCCTTCTTGGCAAGGGTCCTCGTCAGGCTGTCAATCTTCAGGGTCAACCTCGGGGATGGTAAAAAAAACCTGTAAAATGTCTGACCCTTGACAAGGAGGGCCAAAACATCGCTGATAAAGAGTAGTAGCTAACGTATCCGTTATATAGATTATTTGAATGTATGTTTCAAAGTCAGCTTGGGCTCAAAGAATATTTGTGTTATGCTACTCCTTAGTACTGAGGGAAATAAATTATTAAATAAATAGTGAACTAAAACTATGAAATAGTATTTTGATAAAAATTACAGTGACAAAGAATAACGAAATAAAAACTGAGAAATTATCGTTAAAATTTTGATATGTTTTAATTCAAGTTATTTTATAGTTTGAAAAAATAATGAAGAATATAGATGGGTAGACTATGAATCATTGAAATTTTAAATATAGGCTAGTTGTCAAAGACAACTTAATTTTGTTTAGAAAGAGTAGGTGACATAAGATGGTCAAACAGATTTCAAGGCCAATGGACGGAGGAGGCATCCTTGAAACCCAATAAATATGAGAATGAATAGGAAAGATTCCACGCAGGTAATCAACACTGGATTTCACTAAGACTTTAGGCACTGTCAAGGATATATTCTACTTACGATTCAGAAGTGAAACAGCGATTCCAACAGCCAACAACATTCGTTCCAGTAGGGCTGACTCTCTAGAGAGCAGAACCACTCGTCGCCAGTACCAAATGGTCACAGCTACCGTGAGGGGGAAGAAAACGGTCTTGAGGGAGACCCAGACTTTTGTGAATCCGCCATTCTGGTTGATAGCCTTAAAACACATTTCATCTTAAGGTACTACTGCTGAAACCTTCACTTCACTCCCCTGCTCACTTGCCGTATATGATTCGCAGTGCTGCAGATATTCGAATGATCGAATTTATGTTTCGAGTGATTCGGGTTCGACTATTTTCTGATTAGAAATTGGGTTATTTTATTTACCTATATTTGCCATTGAGAGATTGCAGCGTACCCGACGAAAACGGAAAAAGCATAATCAAATAATTTAACACTAAGAGGTATACGATTTTCAACTTAGAGACTTAAATATATTAAGCCTACAAATATTTAAGAACGTTTTCCCAACCTTTTCTTGACTGTTTAACATAGTTTTCGAACAAAGTTTAACCAGGAAAGTGTTTAAGAAGGCTTCAAGCCTTTACGACAAAATAAAGTCTTGCATCTTATCCTATTGGTCGGTTTTATCTTAGCGTCATAGCCAACACGATTACGTAGCGACACTCCATTTTTAAAGTATGACTTTGAAGCCTTATTTATATTCCCTATTTACACATTTCCAATTACACTTTGTTCCAGAACTGCGTTTAATCAATCAAGAAAGGGTCGGAGCAACGTTTTCAATTTTCAGTATTTACTAGTTTATAGTTTTCACCAGACGCCCGCTATCCATTCTCAAAGTTGAACATCCTATAACTCGCAATGTTAAGTTTTTACCTTTTCCGATGACGTTCAGAAATATCCGTTTTTGTAGGATACGGTGCAATCTCTTTATACTTGTGAGGGAAACGAATAATAACAATAATAATAACAGAAGGCAGGTGTCTGATACTCCTTCTTTAGCTGTAGGCTATGGGGTTAAATAAACTGATTTGACTGAAACAGGAGGAGGACTGGAGGATGCAGGTTGCAGCCCTTGACAGATTACTGGTGCTCTCCTGAGTATACCAAACGGAAGTAACCATACCACCCCACAAGCTGGTCATTGGGATCCTAATTCCGTGTTGTTTAAAACTGCAATTCAAGGTAGATTTAAGGTTATACAGCTCTGTGTCATCTTTTGGCGGAAAGATCAAACTGCGTCCCTAAAAAGTCATTTGATGCTTTACAGGGCTGCTGCGACTCCAGCAAATCCGAGTCCGAGTCCACAGCTCTGGCAGACGGACAGCTCCGTGAAAGACAAGTCCTTGAAAAAGGCGTCTCGAGACGTGTCCAGAGTCCGAGTCCGCCAGTCTGATGCTTTATGGCACATGGACGCACATGCGAAAAATTATTCACTTACCACAAGCCACAAATCCTTGATGGCTCCGAGCTCTCGGTTGACTTCCTTGTCTTCGTAAACTGGGAGTCGGAGGTTCAGAAGGTAATAGTCGTGATGAAGAGAACCTAACTCGAAAAGTGGAAGCAGGTCGCATTTGTAGTAGTAGTTTTCGATTTTCTAAAAGAAAGTTTCGTGCTGCATGGAGTGACCGACACCAGACATTCCTGTTTTTGACGAAAGCATAGCGCCAAGTATTTTTTTTATTTTATTTATTTATTTATTTATGACCCGCTTTTTGCGTAACAGCGGAGTACAAAATACAAAAGTAAAATATACATATTAAAACACTTAAACAAAACAATGTAAATAAACACGACAACATTCTTTTCATATAAAAAAAACAAACTAACACTAATAGACTTAAAATTTGTACACAGTGACAAGCACATTAATCGGGTTCAGGAATGAAAAACTGGCTAATAATTTCATGGGCTGAGAGGGCAGGATGTTTGTGGAGGGAAAATAGATTTGAATGCGATCGAAAAAGTGTATTAACACTATCCTGAACATTAAAATTCGAAACCAATTTACGATTACGAAAAGATTTTGGAAGATACATCAGAAATTTACAATACTTGAAAAAACAACTTCTCAAATTTTTAACATCTTTTTTCCTTAGGATATGGTAAACTCCGGAACAATTGTGGATATATGGGCCGCAAAAAGCACTATACAACTTTCCGAGCGCCTTGCGTGAATATTTTCCTCTATTTGAGACCAAACGCCCGTAACCAAATCTAATGGAATTTGATACTGATTTTAAAATAGAGGAGCACGTTAAAGATAATGTGGATTTGAAGGTAAGCCCGAGCCATTTCAGCGACTCAGACGAAAAAATAGAAAAAGAACCAATTGCAACAGAAGAGCGCTCAGAGGTTGTTGTGCGACCGAAACAAAGATATTCACATTTTGACAGATTTATCTCAAGTCCGATGTCTGAAAGTTTGTTTGCTAAAATTTTCATATTTTTAGAAAGAGTGGATTTTGTACGGCTGACTAGGAGGATATCATCAGCATACGCAATGTAGCTGATCGAAATCTCCTTGAACAGATATGCAGGAAGAAGAGAATCCAAACAATCAGAAATCGCAGACTTAAATATATACGGTGACAAAACTCCACCTTGGCGAACTCCATGGTTCACTGAAATATTTTCCGATAACTGACCCTGCCATTTTACCCGAATGCTGGAATTTGCGTACCAATACTTTAAAAGGCAAAGAATAGAAGAATTGACTCCAGAACGAGCAAGCGAATACAAAGCTTGAGAATGGACAACATTATCAAAAGCCCCAGAGATGTCTATGGAACAAATGTGGATGGTTGATCTGTTTAGAGTGGCCTGTCGCATTATTTTGGTTAGAACGTGGTGAGCATGCGCACAACCCGTACCATCCCTGAAACCCAATTGCATATTTCCAAAATTGCCTTTTTCAAGAAGTTCGGGAAGAAGGACATACTCAAAAATTTTACTGACTGTACATGATACTGTAATCGGACGGAAACTATTGCACAGTTCAGGGTCCTTGCCTCGCTTAAGGACAGATGTTACGGTTCCAACAAGGAAGCTATTCGGGACCTGAGATTGGGAAAGAAACATTTGGAACAGTAGTTGTAGATGTTGGATCAGAACAGGACATTCAGTTTTGAAGAACTCTGAAGAAATACCATCGATATCGACAGATCCAGTCTTTTTTAGTCTGTAAACAGCCTTTTCGACAGCATTACTAGTAACCGCAAAAACAGAAGACTGAGAAATTTTAACAGGGAGAAACCTTGAAAGTAAAGAGTCGAAAAACTGTTGCACGCGCATATTGCACTGAGTGAACAAGTTGCGATAATGATTTATCCAGTCAGAGGAGGTCAATTTTGACGGAGACACTGCACAACACTTGTCCGAAAGAAGAACTTTATTCCAAGACTTGCGGTCTGTAGGGGCATCAGCGCCATTTAAACGTGCGGATTTCAAACAAAACTTATACTCCCGCTTTGTCTTCTTTTTAAGGTCAAACACGGTTCCACTGATAGGGCGTCCACAAGCTATCCATAGTCTCAACCAAAATTTCGCATGATTTTTGGCTTTCTTAACCTCCGGACAAACTCTCCAAAGCCGCTTTCGGGTTCCAACCCTAACATTTTCGAATGGTACGGCTACGTTAGCGGCAGTCTTCAAGCAATGAACGACCTCAGAGTAATAAAAGTTCAAGTCGATGGAGGAACCAGTCACATGGAGACTAGTCTGGAGTAAGTGGAACGGAATTTTAACAGCTGTCAAAAGGGTGGTCAGTGTAGCTATATAAAGTACGGGATCTAAACGATTCCAGTTCCTTTTCTTGATCCATGTCTGAGGTTGAGACGTAGTGCTTTTAACACAATCGGCGGGGAGTGCCAATTTGAAAGTCAACGGCAGATGGTCATCTTCAATTTTTTCGTCGTCAACTTCAACCGTTCCATCAGCTACAGATGGATGGGAGACTATAAGGTGGTCAAGGTTCGAAACGGTTCCGCCACGATTGTGTCTGTAGGTATACGGCAAGGACTTTTCTACGATACAATACCCGCTAGGAAGAGACTCGGTAAACAGGTCAGTGCGTATAGAAGGAGCCAGGATGTTGGTATTCAAATCACCAACAAGAATCCAGTTAAGACCTTTGCTACTGATGTCTGAAAGGAGAGACTTGATCTTATTACAAGATTTAGCAAATAATCCAAATGAAGCGAGGTTGCGACGGTCGCACGGAAGATATGCGTTAACTAGAACGAGGTCGCCAAACTGTACAGCTAGCATCAGTCTATCCGAAAGAAAGACAGTTGGAGGTCTGAGGCAACAGGAAGAACGGATAAAAATTGCTAGTCCACCGAAAGGACGGCCTCTCGTTTTTCTAGCAGGTTGCACGAATATATAGTGATCGACCGAACGGCGCAGACTGTCGGCACTAGTAGTGGAAAGAAGATGCTCTTGAAGGAACAGCACATCAGTTTCAGAGAGTAATCGATCCAGTTCAAGGTCCTTATCTTTCGTCCCATTTATGTTCAAAGAAACACATCGGAGTACATTTGAAATCTGAGCCATCACACCGTTATTTTCAATGCGTTTTTGATTTTCGGGCACCGAAAACTGAAAGACACATGGTCCCCATCACAATTGGCACATTTGGGGGGTAGGCTACAAGGCAAGTCTCTTGAATATACGTGACATCCAGAGCATCTAGCACATTTAGGCGTATCTGTCTGAAGTGGACATCTATCAACAACATGGTCCAGTGACTGACAACGGAAACATCTTTTCGGCATGCGATGAAATTCATGGACACGGAAATGCTCGTAACCGATCTTAACTCCACACTTTAAAGCTCTTAAAAGGGAAGCTTGATCTACATAGCCAACCTTGAAAGACCGGGAATTTGAGATCTGCGAGACTTCCACGGCATCAAGCAAACACTTCAAATCACTAGAAGAGATGCGCTCTGGAACACTTCGTATTACCCCAAAGAATCTTGGTTGTATGACCTTAGTGGTAACCCCGGGCGGAAGACCCTTTGTTATCGATTTGGCAACAATGTCAGCATATGTCGCACTCGAAGTCTGTACAACTAGACGGTTTTGCCTGACACTAGCTTTGACGTTTGTGATGCCATCTCGACCCTCAACGGAATCGAGATGCTGATTTCTTGAATTGACGTCACATAGGGAAGGAGGGATATTGTCCACAATAACAGTGTGCACAGGCGAGGGGGTCGTGATTGTTTGATTCGACATTCCAAAGACAGGAGTGGACCCCTCATGTTTTGCAATTCGATCAGCAATGAACCGAATATCCTTGGCACACGCATTGATCTGGCTGGTCAGGAGAGAGTAAGCCACAGCTGGAATAACGGGCACTTCGTTCGGGAACCTGATAACGAAGTCAGGTAGCTCAACGTTGTCATTGTCACAACGTTTGAATGCAGCGGTGAGGTCTGCTAAATGATTAGCAGATGTGTTTCGTTTTGGCGGGAGCTCCGGGGCGAAAACACAGGACCAGAATAGCTTCTTAGCCGTGACTATGGCTTCAACGGAAAAGAATTCAGCTGCAAACTTCCTGACCACATCTTCGTCAACACCAACATCGAGACTTTTTTGAAAAAAATTCAGCACTGGTTGGTAGTAGAGTCCACTCCACGAACAACCATTGTTATCCGTTGGCGCCATGCCCAAGGTCGAGACAACCTAACGGTCTTTTGAAGACAGAAACCGTTGAACTTTATCCTTCCAAACTCGAATGAAAATTGCGACTGATCACCTCGGCGGTTAGAAGAAGACTCAATGTATTTCTCTTTTGGGTTTTTTTTTTTTTTTGGGGGGGGGGGGGGTTAACCAACTGTCAGAGATTTTAAGCACATCTCGCACTATTTACTACTTATGTTCCCATATTCTAAAATAGTTTAATACTTTAAAGTCAGGCTCTGCTTTTGACAAATCACTAACGGCTTAGGCTGTTTGACTAGCCTTTCTCCAAACCCATTGACGTCTAGCGGAAAGACGGAAAACTTTACGTAGCCGGTTCTTCAGACGAGCGAGCTTCTCGTAAACAGTCGTTAGGAGCATGTTACGCACTGAAAATAGCAACCCCAGGCACGTGTGAAAACCAGTGTGGTGTCGTTAGGTCTTTATGGGGGTTAAAATATACCGAATATACCATAAAACATATATACTCTAAATGATCTGATTCAGGCAAATCCGCCCGAAGTTTGTTTCTCGTCAAACATATTATCCTATCTCCTAATTTTTCAGCTCGTGGGCTGAGGACGCCTGCTACCCGGGACGTGGATTACCTTTCGTGCGGGTGCGCGATACTAAAATAACGGTGTCTCTGTGATTTTTGAAACCCTGACACACAGAGAAAAGAGATACGGATAAACGAGGACAGACGAGGTCGGCGCGTCGAATGACACAAAAATTATGTTGTACGTTGTACACAGGAAAAGTTAGAAGAAAAAGAAAAAATCGTGACCTATCTTGGACGATACTAGGTTCTTTACCTTAGCACAAGAAAACGCAGCAGCTCTGTGAACTGGGCGGACGCCAACGCTGGCTATACCCAGTTTGGGAAAGCCTATGCCAAATGGCGGTTACCTTATGACAACCGATAGGCATCCTAACCATTTAAAAATAAATTTTGAAATGTTGTTTTCTATATTTCACTTACATTACCATTATCTAACTGGGTTAAATGCCTAGAGTTTGTCGCGGTCAACCGTCGTCTTGAATAGGCTGTCCCAAACTGCGGATACAAGCAAGGATCGGTGGTTGTAGTAGGTGAGAAGCAACCACGCGCCGTACTGTCGGTTCTCTCATATTTCGCCAACCGCATGATTAATGACAGTATGAAATGCACTAACCTACACACAGAACAGTAAAAAAAAAACTGATGATCCATTGCCACGATGGATGCAGAGGCCTTCGGTGGCTTCAGCAAATTTGTCCAAAGCTGTACTCTTGCAATTTCCCCTTCTTCTTTTCTTGCCTCTTCTATTTGTCTCCCTGTTTATATGTCTTACTTTTTTCCTGTATAGCCTAACAAACTGAGGAGCTGTACTCATTTCCCTGAAAGTTTTTTCTTTTACGTCGAGATCAGTAGGTTTCGCCGCCGTGTACAGGTCGGACGGCCAAATAAACAAGTATGGTCCAACCTGATCAATCGTGCAGTCCAGGGTCCTGACTTCAGTCGACCCTGCATAGAACTTCCAATCTTCATCAGCGTCGCCATGGTTACGGTAGCCCAACCGAGCTTCGATGGTCATTGCTGGCCTACTCTCTGAAATCGGAAAAAAAAAACTATCAGCGAATATTAAAAACAAGTTTAGCCTTTTTGTTTATATCCGACTGAAGGACGATGGGGCATTTGGGGACCTCTCCCTCCCATGTACAACGCCTTCATGTCAGTTAACGTATCAGCAAGTCAGGACAATAATACTGTAATGTAAGAATAGGCACTCGCCTCTATAGAGTTCGTCATACTTTTCATCATACATTTATCGGCGTGGAGACAGTTCAAGGATTTCTTGAAAGTATTGACAGAATCGCTCAATACTACTTCAGATGGAAGGGCGTTCCGAAAGTCCACCACCTCGTTTTCGAAAGACCATATGCCAATGTCCTTACGCAACTGCCAGCCTCTCAGCTCGATGTCACGTCCGCGCAGACCTTCATGCAGTCAATGGTTCTTTCCTATTTTACGTGTTCCGAATAATCTTGGGACCCTCATCCAAGTTTAATGCACGGCAACAGTGTGCGTGTTTAAAGCACGGCGATCGTGTAATATCCGTTTTGCAGGTCATAACCCCCTCCCCCCCCCCCTCATATTAGTACTGCGACCATCCCGATTATATTTTAATTTATTTCCGTCTTGCAGAGCCTTTCACCTTTTTTTATTTTAGCCAGAACCCCGTTTTTTCCGTTTTCGGGCATAATTATTAAGCGGAACTCCTAATTTCACAACCTAAAAGAGGGGCAATATTTTATCACATCAATGGGGCCAACTTACCTATCGCAGTCTTGTTCGATGCAGGAGAACCTAAACAGGAAAAACGAAAGATTAATGGTCTACAGCTATCGTAATTCAGGAAAAAATAGTTCTGGGGAAAGTCTAGCCCCCCCCCCTCCCCTCGTTCCAGCAATTACTAGCATAACCGAATGGTAGGCCTACCGGACACGATCGGAGATAACACAACTGAACAGATAACAAAATTGAACAGATGACACAACTGAACAGATGACACAATTGAACAGATAACACAGTCGACAGTGGGTGTCTTCGTTTTCTAAGTAGTGCGGTACAGTCGGGAGTACGGTGCATACTTAGCAAAAGAAATATTATTCGTTTAGGACCACAGCTTAAATCATAGACTCAATTTAACACAGACTCAGTACTTGGCTTACCAAGTTCGTCATCTTCTCTGTAGGCTATATCAACCTGAAGGACCCCAATCAAGTTCTGCATCCATCTGGAGTAATCCAAGTTGACTCCCTCTCTGGGCAACGGCAGCTAAATCCAAAATCAGGGTTAACTTTAATATTAAAACAGAAGGAAATAAACGTTTACTATTTTTCGGGTCCGAAACTGTAAGTGACGACAAACCTATGACTTCGTAAAGTTGTCAGTCCGAATGTCTTTTAGTACGATAACTCCCGAAGGGATTGAGATATTTGTTGAAACTTGGTGTGAGGACACGTTAGTTCGCAGATGGGCATCATTGCTATATTTTTAGGGGTGGAGTAGGGTTTCAGACGCAATTTTCTGGATCAAATATTTCATTTTTGGGATCCCATGGAAACCTTTGGTCTTGTTATTTTAGATCAATAACGTCAACTAAAACTTTTTACAGAGGGTGCAAAGTGACGGGACCCTTCAATGAAATGTAAAACTAAGGCTTTTTTCATGTGGGAGAATGACGTTAAAAAGGTTCAGTGAATAAGTAGAACAAAGGCAAGACCAAGCAAACTATCCTGGGACTAATTTGTATATTAATATAAAGTAACCGGTAATATTTCAAAATGTCAAACATGTCAGGTTTGGACGACATAGTCAAACCTGTCTAGTAAGTTTTCTTGGTTTGCCCTGCAGTGCCAAATCTGAGCCTCGTTTTTGTTGCAATAGTGCTGCCGCATCGCTGCTGCTGCACTTTTTTGCTTGCGCACAAGATACTTTTTTGGACTCACTGCCTTCAAGATTTCTTTGAAGCAGCATCTTACAGCATGGGCGTCGCTAGCCAAAACTCGAGGGAGAAGGGTAGGGCGCCTACCGGCGCCCTGCCGCCCGTTTTAGCTTTTCGCCTCGTATGTGATAATAAAACTCGTGGTAACTGCAAGCGTTGGAGACTGAAGATTAGAAGCCTAGTTGTATCTCCGAGCTTAGAAGCGGTTTGAAGGGCTTGGGCGTGGGAGGTGTGTGTCTTAAAATATGCGACTGGCAGACAGAAGGCCCAAGAGTCATACCAGTTAGAAACAATAGCCAAGAACACTGCACTATAGGCGTACTCTCGCCGTTCCCCGCGGACTCCACTTGAGGAGTCCTCGCGTTTTTGTTTGTCCCGGGGACTCACTCCCCGTATTCTCGCGAGTCCCCACGGACGGGGAATGCTCTGATTATCATCACCATCATCGAAAAGGACTCCCTTTCAGATTCGGAGGGGAATCAATTTTTGCTGGTGGTGGTGCAATGTAAAATAATAATCAGAATAAACAAAACCAAAAATAAAATGGCTCCAGACTAATTTTGTCAACTGCATATCTATTTTTCGAACAAAATCCATGCTGGAAGCATTCCCCGTGTTCTCGCTGTTTCTGTCCGCGGAGTCCGCGTGGAGTGACTCCCTCTATTTTCGCCGTTCCCTTTGATTACCCGAGGAGTCCTCCGGGAACGGCGAGAATACGCCTTATATCCGCAAAAGTGTTTATCAGACAGAATGGAAATGAGCGCCGCAGGCGAAATTTTTTAACTAGGCCATGACTTTTTTCGGACAAAACGCTACTTCCCCGCATCAAAATCTATATAGCTTTTACTGCGGCCTAAGCCACGAAATTCCAAGCCAAAAATTCGAATGAAAATGACGCGACTTTCCAGTAAATAAAGCCTACTACGAATGGCGCCGCAGGCAAATTCTGTAGAATCCTGTATGATCAGAACGCCTTTTCGGATCCCAAATGAAGGTAAGAGCCATTTAGCAGGATCTGCCCGTCTGTCTTTGTTCATGACGAATCATGAAAAATGTGAGACATTAGCTGGAAGTTGGATAATGTGCTTCAGTTGAAATTTCTTGTGCTGAATTGTCATGCCTTAGCTAAATCTGTGTGGTTTTAGCTTTTTTTCTTTCTTCGAGGGGGGGGGGGGGGGCTCCCATAGCGACGCCCCTGTGTTACAGGGAAGCACGGACTTGGTGGGTAAGCAAATCCGCGATTCTCGAGAAGCGCTGCCGTCTTCCTCGGCAGTACTGCAGTGCAAAAACTAATGCAGAAAGGATCAGCCGGCCGAGAAGTGGACCTGCAGCGTGCAACAAAAAACAAGGCTCTGGTTAAACAAGCTCTCTTAGCAGAACCCTTTCCCTCTTGTCCAAGAACATCGGGTTACAATTCACGAAATGGTAGGCAGCAGTACAATTACTTGAGCACGTAGGCGGCTGCCACCCCAAGAGACGGCGAGCATCTGGTAACGCTACAAACATAAGAACATATATCACCATGTCAGGAGAATAAAACCAATTCGTAATACTGCTAGGCTATCCTCAAATACTCTGACATACCTGGAAAGTGAAGACAATGTTGTTAGCTGAAAGTCCTTTTTGCAAAACCAAAGGGTCAGTGAAATCTTCAATGCTACGACATGCTCCTTTTCCTCTGGAATAGAACCATCCTGACTTGTTGAGAGCATGATCTATGCATTTTACACCAAGCGCAACTTGGACATTTGATGGTGCTGGGGCTGAAAGAAAAAGATTCAGGCTTTGCATCATTTCTGCCCTTGCTGTAGACTGTAGTGTTTCTTGGTACTACACCTATATCTTCCAATGCTGCTTGAAAGTCTAGTTCCACCATTCAGTCAAAGCAGGTTATTTTTTCAGGTCCTACCAGGTCACAAAGCTGAACCAGAAATGGAGGCTACTCCATAACATTCATGGAATGCAGTACGTATTGTAGATGTCAGACAAGCTCTCCATAGAAACTCTACTGCAGCACCAAGAATAGAATCATCTCATCATAAAGAAATTGCTAAGGTAGTACTTGCTTCTGTTCATGGCCAACGCTGCAATAGACTTTACGTAGAGAGCCGATCCCTGTCATGGGCTGCCTAAGAAAATTGTTCAACCGTCACGAAAGCAGATTCATTACTGAATCAAAAACAAGAACTGCAATGAACCGTAACTGGAATGTATGGTGTCTTCTCTCATTGGCTGGCTTCCTTCTGGCTCACTCCATCAAAGTCTGGACATTCATAATGCCTACTGTGTTTCATGAATATGAGGGAGTAGCCTCCACTGAAACTGGAAGTTCTTCCTACAAAACCTTTGATTCTGGAATTTCGTTGTTGGGATAAAAAAGTGCATTAAAGATAAACTTGGACATAAACATTTGAAGCACATTGAACGCTGTAAATCACATGATTGACCAAACAGTGTACACCATGACAAAACTGACTAGGAACTTTGAAAATCCATTTTGTTTGATATTTACAGAGAGACACAGACAAATGCAACATGGAAACAACATACCAATCAATCCCCCAAGGAGAAAACATGAGATGAGGCAGAGCAGCAAAAATCCAGTCAGGACTGCTAGCTTTCTTCCACTCAAATTTTCAACAATTGCTCCACTCATGGCCAAGCACAGGGCCTAAAGAAAGAGGCATCTGTTAAGAAAATTTTCAAAGCTAATAAACTGCAAAACACTCTAATTTATATAAAAAAAAAAAAAAAACATGTTTGGGTAGGGCAGCCACAGTCATACACAAATCCTCAATTATTGGGCATGGTGCCCCAACGTCTGGGCATGCCTGGACGGATGGGCACCATGCCCTGGAGCATGGGCATGGTACCCCCGTGAAATTTGGTTAAACTGAGACTGGCTACATACCTAAATAGGTTTGTCTTCCTGTCCTAGATTAAAAGATTCCTGAGTTTACTTTCTATCTAACCTCATTCTCCAATTTTCAAGATGTCAGAGCACTTCCAAGATACGTAGAGTTTTGTGGAGGCCACTTCTTTCCTAGTGGGTTTACTCTATCCTTTTCCAGGTAGTTGCCACTAGGTTACTCAATCCTTTTCCGGGTTGTCGCCGCTAGATTACTCTATCCTTCTCAAGTATTCACAGCTAGGTAGACTGGATGAGGTAAGCTTTTACAGGCACAGAAAACTTGACTACGCAACTTTCGGCCATCAAACCGACCCTGGGGGGCTTAGATAAAGATACAGGGACTTATTGCCCCCCTTCTTTGTTATCTCGAACCCCCTCCTTAGTGTTCCCCAAGCTAGCCGGCAGGCCCTTCCCTCTTATGCACTTCTGCACTGTAAAAGTCTGCCTTTGGCCGTGTTTCGGCCATAGTATCGGGATAATAGTCAAGAGGTCGTGCGTTCGATTCCTACACCCGGCACACAAACCTTTTGCTTTTTTCTACTACAAACTCAAAAGTCGAATTCTCGGAAACTGCCCGGAATCTGCAATGGTCGTACTTACTCTCAATATCGACTCAGAGTACATTCTTGACATGTCAGATAGCTCCCCAAGTCAAGTTTGAGTCAAGTTTTCTATTATTTTAAATTTTCTACCTATTGAGATTAACTTTCCTTTCCTTCCAAATTCCTTTAGATTGTTTGCCTTTTATTGTATTTCTTTTGAGTTTAGTGAGTTTCGATAACAATCGTTAACATAGTCAAAAAAGAAAATCACACAAAATAAATACAATAAAAGGCAAACATTCTAAAGAAAATATTTGCTCCAGTGAACAGATTGAAAACCTTGCCTCATCCATGCTACCTAGCAGCATTTTTCTGAAAAAGGATAGAGTAAATCCACTAGAAGAGAAGTGGCCTCCAAAATGCAGATTTGTGTATGACTGGGCAGCCACTCAATGAATCATTCTGAAAGTCGGAGCCTTTAATCACTGGATTATGATCTGTTAAGAAAATTTTCGAAGGATTATTACATAATGCCGCCAGGAGCCGTGGGAGCAATTCCGAGCCTTCTTATATTTGCCTGTGTAGTGAGACTAGTGAGTGATACGGGTCACAGGGTCAGCAACCTTGGATTTGCGAAATCTAATGAAATTAGATGACAGTTTCTTGGACAAGTGGTGGCTGCAACTAGATTGTAAGAGAGAATCTCTATTTGGTCTTCAATTGCTAAGAAAGGCGGAGTTAATGGTATCATCACAGCTGCATTTTTTATCCTTTCTGGTTTTCAAAGAAAGTTCAGTTACTTTTTAAAGCTGCTTAAACATTAAATCAAGACCAAAGGTTTCAATGGGATCCCAAAAATTTAATCTTTGGTCCAGACATTTGGGTCTTGTAGATAACCGGTATTTACCAGACTCCTTAAACACTTTTACTATTAAAATTTATAAAAAGAAAGGACAAAGGTAATCATCTGAGAAGACCAAGTTTGGATATGGATTCAGCATGTGTGTTTACCCTATAGCCTATGTCATTCTACTTTAACGAAAATCATCAGACTTCCTGCCTTACTTCTTCCAAATTTCGGCTTTCTGACGGATTCCGGCAGAACTACGTATCTCAAAAAAACAAAGCTCAAAAACGGATTCAACATGCCTCCTGACCCCTATATCCAACGTCTAATCAACTTTACATAGAACTTTAACTTTTAACAAATTTTCCAGTTTCAGCCATATTCCAGGCAAACGCCATGTGAGAAATGAATGTAACACAAGTCTATCCTCACAAGTCATATACAAATCCACATTTTTGGGGCATGATGCCCCAACGTCTCGGCATGCCTCAATGTGTGTGCATGGTGTTAATATGTTGGGCCACCATGCCTGCAGCAAGGGCATGGTACCCCCATAATAATCTGCTGAACTGAGAATCTGAAATAGAATTTGCTTTTCATGCAGATTTGTTGGGGGTACCACTCCCTTGTTGCACGGCATAGTGCCCCAACATATGAGCACCATGCCCACAGGTTGGGGCATGCACTGAGGTTAGGACACCATGCCCATTAATCAAGATTTGTGTATGACTGTCATATACGAATTCAGCATCCTAATTGAACATGTAATAAAATTCAAATAAGACTTTTACTTTTAATAAATTTTCTGGTTTCGGCCAGGTTCCAGGGGAAATACTTGTCCAGAGAGAAAATAATTTTCACATTCAACCTCGACATGATATACAACTATTGGACTCATCTTCGAACTTGACCTGTACTTTGACCCGAAGCTCACACCAAGTTTTGACAAAATATCTCAATCCCTCCAAGAGTTATCATGCTAACAGACAGAAAAATGGATGGACATGGGCAGGACATGGGGGGGGGGGTACTGTACCCCTCGCCAGAAGATTCGTGGACAAACATTTTTCAAATTCATGTGAACTTGATGATTTTTAGGGAATCTACTAGATTTTTTCCCAGGAATCTACGGAAATCTTGCTAGAGGAATCTATCGGAACTTGTATCAGGGAATTTACTGGAGGCTGGATCAGGGGATCTACCGGACTTTGCCTGCAGAATCTACCAGAATTTTGGAATCTACCAGAATTTTGCTCAGGGAATCTACTGAAATCTTGCTTAAGGAATCTATCGGAACTTCTCTCAGGGAATTTACTGGAGGCTGGATCTACTGGAGTACTGGACTTTGGACCCCACTCACGGAATCTAGAGGCGTTTTTCCGTGCTCCACAAACAGCTTGTGGGTCGATTGTGGCTTGAAAAGAGTGTTTCTGAGGTGTTTTGTGCTGCCCACAACTGTGATTTCGCGACCAACAAGATTTTCGTGGCTCACTTTGTGGCTCAAATTCGACAAACAACTGAGCCGCGTTTAATTCACTTTTCAAGTTAACTGAGATCGCCATTCAGGTGTTTTATTTGCGATTCTCGGTTAACTCGGAGCGTTCAATTTATCAATGTCGACCTGAAGGTTGACGAAAAGTTGACTTTCAACAATGGGGACAAATTGTCAGTTGTCTCAAGTTAACCAAGAAAGAAGGAGGGAGTTTCAAATATTGTGAATCATAGAGAGATTGCAGCCTACACAACAAATAGAGGCAATCAATTCGAGAGACAGATCAAATATGCAAATGTAGGAAGGAAAGGGAAAGTGATTGACAGTTGTGACTGGGATGCAAGAGATATTTTAAATGCGAAGGGGACATGTAGTAAATTTTGAAGAATAGCAAAATTGATGTCATCAGTATCAGGAAAATCTGGAAGGGTTGGCTTGACTATGGGGAAGCCCCGGATGTTTGGTAGCCTGGAAGATGAAGCATGGCTTTTACTTCCATCGAACTCTTTTGCAAAAAGAGAATTATACGATTAAGAAAGAGCCCAATTAACATTTCCAGCAAGTCCCTGGCTCAGAATGATCATCAAACGCCGATAATTATATTTCACAGATGAAAGTCCTATACCTCCCAATCTTAAGCTTTTTTGTTATGATCCCGTGATGATGGTGTAGCAATATCCATTTCCTCAGGTATGGTGAAATCTCTCCATGAAGTATAAAGAGTATATGTCTTTAGATTTTTTGCCAGGAAGCGTTCGATTGGCAAATCTCTGTCGACTTGCTCGGTCAACTTCTTACTAAATAAAACAACAGCAGAGAAAAAAGTCAACTCTGGGGTTGACTTCCGCTAGTCGTATTGAACGCGGCTCTGGCGAGGTGATAAACAATATAGTTAACTACTTTTTCAAGCATATAGACTTAAAACTGAGCATCAATTTTGAACATAATGGTAAGGAAATAAGCCTGGAGTTCTGTTTACTGAGATTTTACATGAATTTTATTTTTATTTTCAGATATTTGAAATTTCCGCCAAAAAAAAAAGACAAAATGGCATTTCTGCGAGTTTTGACTGTGTGGCACACAATCGTGTTTCCGCAACAAACACCCAGAAGTGTGTGGCCCACAATTGTGTCGCGGAAAAAGGCCTACCAGAATTTGGCAGTCTACCGCTGGTCTACCAAAATGTTGCTCAGGAATCTATTGAAATCTAGCTCAAGGGATCTAGAACTTTCCTCAGGGAATTTACTGACGGCTGGATCAGGGGATCTACCCAGCCTTTTTTCTTAAAGTTAAAGTTTAAACTTTACTTCAGCCTTTCAAAACAAAAAGACGAAAGCTACAGCTTCCAAGTCGAGCGAAATAATTGGAGGGTTTCATGTTGCTTGTACTAAACGAAAATTTTCAACTCTTACTAATCGAGCCGTAAACGACCAGGACCAGATTCGTAGCTTTGAGCGTGTTCCATCCTACTTACCGTAGTTACTACGCATGACGTCACGAATTCTTGCTTTTTGCCGTCAAGGCTGGAACGATTTTTCTATTTTCCAGCAGGATCTCACGCCAGGGGTGAATCCGACCAATCACGTTACAGAGATGCGTAGTTACTACGCTTACTACGCTCTCGAGCATGGTAAGCAAATAGTAACTATTGTTACTATTCCGACAAGGTTGGAACGGTCAGCGTAGTAACTTTTCGTGAGGATGGAACGGAAATAGTAACTAATAGTTACTATTTGTGGAAGGGTGGAACACGCTCTTTATGTATCTCGGGCTGGGCCAGGGCCATTCCGATTCCTCACTCCTGAAGGGGGGGGGGGGAGAAATCACAGCGCCCCCCTACTTTTGGGCATTCGAAAAAATTCTAGGGCATCGTTGAGAATTTCCAAATTGGGTGATTCAAAAATTTTATTGGTTCACATTCGTTACCGAATTCGGTAATCCACCGAACTTTTGCTTATAGTCCGTATTCATTCCACTGCATTCGGTCTCGCACTTACAAATTAGGTGATTTAACGTACTGATTTAGTATTCATTCGTAGGGGCGTCGCAACTTTTGGAAATTCGGTAAAATTTTGGGCCAGAGGCCACAAATTTTACTGAAATCGTTCGGTATTTTGTCGATACTATTCGGTACATTTATGGGATTTCGGTAGTATACATAATCCCGAATAGGCTATCGGCGCAGATCTATTCGGTAGAATAACTGGGATTCAGTAATTTATTCGGTATAATTGCCAGGATTCGTTAGTTTCCACGAACCTCGAAATTCGAAGAGGTCGAATGAAGCACTGGTCGCAACAAAAAGACTGATCTATGGTTTCATCGGTAGTCCTTATTTTTGCTTTGAATCCCCAAAACATGTTCTGATCATAAAATATTTAGAAAATTCTGCATGCGGCACTTTTCGTAATATTCTCTATTTCGTGGAAGGGCCTGCGGCGCTCACTTTATGTGACCATGAATAGTATTGACTAGCCTACAGTAGCTGCTGCTGCCGCGACGTCACTTCATCCGGTTTCAAGAAGTTCTTAGGATCTTGGTGGACAAAATTGTATGAGAAGCAGTTAAATTTTAGCCCACAGGAAAACAAAATCGGATTTAGAAAACGTTGCCTGCGGCGCTTGATTTCATTTGGTGTTGGGTTGGGTTCAACAGATGAAAGCTGCTACTGCAATCGTGTCCGACTAACCCCGTTTAAGAAAATGTCCAGGACCCATCTGTAATCCCCCACAGTACTACCACCACGGCAATAAGAAGTTTGGACATATGTATGGCGTATTTGGCATCTGCGTCTACCATCCATCAAGCATCACTCGAATCGGAGCATTTCCGAAAAATTTCCAGTGGGCCTACCGGGTCTACCACGGACGTCAGATCCTGTTTGGGCCTCAAACTACACGTCTAGATCCCATGAATATCTTACCTTTCAAGTTTTATCCCCAATCACTCTATCCGTTCGGCCCCAACTGGTATTACAATATGTCCGAGACCTCCTTGCAACTCTGTTCTCGGGACGGGGATAAATTGGACATCTTGGGCAAGTTTCAGTCGAATCCGAGCACTTTCTGGGGCCCATGAACCCGTTTGGTTTTTGAAGAGTTTCACGAAGTTACTGTGCCGCCTACATTCCACTCAAAGTTGTCAGATTTCGTTCGGACATAGAAACAGCAAATTTAGGGCATCTGCTTCCATCAGCCATTCGTGAAACTGGATTGCCCGTACTTTGATTCGACGCATCCTCAAACCAAATTTCAACAAAATATCTAAACCCCTTTGAGAGTTATCATCGTAACAGACGTATAGAGAAACTTTACGAACTCGTAGCTAACGTTTTGGAACCCGAAAAAGTCGCTTAGTTTAGAAGCGTAAATCTTCAAGCAGTGAAGTAGTCTGTTGCAATGTCTGTCGGTAAAATCTGGGCTTGCCCCCCCCCCCCCCCCCCCCCCCCCCCCACGCAGATAGGCTAGTTTCGCCACTGCTTGTAAGTAATTCAACTAAAGGTCAATTTAGTCCCTTTTTCCGATATTCTTTTGTTGTTGTTAGGGCAATCAATATCCCTTGATGAGTTGATCAAAGTATATGTCATCCATTCTTTTTTAGCAAAAATCCTTCATGAGATAAAACAGTTTGAAAGTTTCAAGGGGTTGACAACTTCAGTAGTAAGATACACACTGAAACCAAAAATAGGCGATACCAGTTGTGAGACTAGAGACATGTAGGGGACATGTAAGCAATAGTCGACTGTTAGCTCATAATCATCTTCGGCAATGAGGGGTTTGCAGCTTTTGCTAGTTGGTGTACCTGTTATTTGTTTCCGGCGTATTTGATGGTAAGAACAATTTGGTTCCTAATTGTAAGACATGCATGGGACTTGTAAGTAATATTCGGCTGTTATGCTAAAATCATCTTCAGCGATGAGGAGTTTGCAACCGTTGCTAGCTGGTCCTACCCATTATTTTTATCCGGTGAACTTGATGTCTATCACGGGAGAGGGACGTTTAAGTAAGAATCGGTTCACGAGGGGCTAGAAGTTTGTGCAAATTGGTGCACATAGTATTTGATTTCTACAAATCTGACGGTAAGAAAGTTTGTATTGATGGTCTAACGCTGTAACCTAGGATTAAGTGTTTACGCTACGGGTACAAACGATAATGTAAAACAATGAGGTAGTTTCGTAATAATTAATAGTGTCATCTATTGTATTTTAATCCTGAAAAGTTACGGATAGCTTTATAATACCATCTAGATTATATAAGATATTGTTCCAAGTTTTCATCCATCACGATGTCTACGATTGAAAAGGATAAGTTCAAATGATTGCAAAGACAATTTAGTCCCTTCTTCTTAGAACATACCACTTTAAAAGCTTCGATAAGTTGATAACTTTAGCATTTAACCGACAGCGAAGAAACAAAACAAAAGTGTTGCTCTCGCAACACTTTAGTCGGCGAAGCAGGACAAAGGTTGCCGCAACACTTCACGTTGTCCAGGCAACGTAGGTCTAGTTGCGTCTTCTTTTGGACACTCTACGAGGAATACCTTCCAGAGAATATTTAAACAGCGACAATCCAAGTAATGTCTACGAGACCCTGATGGGAAAGCTATCTAGCGCTAGATCTGACGCAAACATGAGTATTTTATTCTGACAAAATTGAATTTACAAACTTTAGTAAGATGCACGAATTATGCTTGAAAATAACCTCGCGATGAGTGTACTTTAATATACACATTTAAGCAATCTTCTATCACACTCACCTTTTTTCTCATTTCCCAAATTCGAAGCGTATAATGTCCCCCCCCCCCCCCAATTACCTTTTCATACGGAAATATGCAAACGGCTTTTTTCACTTCTATGGTGCGGAGAGTCAATCAGGTTTTCTCGGACACGCTATCTGTACTTTCAGCACTAAGTTGAACAAATCTTGGCTTTTCTGTATGGAACTGGTGGGAGGGCGGAAAATTCTGGCAGGAATTCCAGTCGCAACCGCACTACCCAGATCGTCTGCCCCCAGCTTTAAGCAGAGAAAAAAGTATTTCCAACAGAACTTGTTAATCAGTTTCTGGCTTGTGACTTCACATTCGCTCCATTCGCGCGAAGAATTACTAAGCAAAATGTCAGACAGACCTTGAATCTTACTAGCGTTTCGTCCTGGAACCCACTTTACTCTGCTTTACTGGTCGCAAACAGGAATTCCCATATTCCAGTTCCTTCCAAGCGGACTAGTTTCTGTTAATCCCCCAATGCCTCACTATCAAACTTGTGACAGACGTAGTACAACAGATCGACAGGCGATGAGTAGAAAATCTGCAATCTATTTCTGTTCAGGTCTTGCATATGTCTCAGTAGTAGAAAGTGAAAGTTACCCACTACCTTAAAGATCAGACTGTTTGCTAGCTCTATCACAAGTGCTGATTATGATACAAATCAGGATTAATAGGAACTAGTCCACTTGGAGCGCTCAGCTGGAACAGGGCGAATACCATAGACGCGGAAGTCCTCAGAAATTGCCTTTTTTTTTAATACTATTCAGCTTTCCTCATGCAAGGAAGATTCCCAAATAGGCTCCCTGAAACAGATCTTTCTTTTTCTCCGACTTCGTTCAGAAGCAAGGTAGCAGAAATAATACCTAAATACACAAAAAACTATACGAGATAAAAAAAAAATCACTTGGGCACTAGAATCAGCCCGTAAACTTCTAAAGAAGGCAAGGGACTAGCAAAACCAACAAAAATGGAGTAGTACACGTTTAAAACCTCGGAATCTACAGAGAAGAGGTCTTATACTATTGCAAATGAGCTGACACCCTACTTGGTAGGTCCCTAGGAACCCATTTATAAGTGCCCCTCGATGAAGCAGTATGGTGCTGCAACACCATGACGCTGGGGCTGCACACAAAAATAAAGACTGATTACACACCACACCCAAGTCCTGAAGCACCCGCCAAGTGAGACCGAAGAAGAAATAGAGGGGGAACAGGCGTCTTTTCTGCAAATCGAAGGAAGCATCTCAGTTTTTCTCGGCATCACTGGGTACTTAGAGGTTATGGCCGCGCAACGTCTATAGACTACCCCTAACCTTGTGGTTTGTATAATAGCTAGACCAGGTCGGGTTTACCCACTCAAGAAACTTCGGGCAATTATCCGACACATTTTTGTCCAGTATTTTTTGTTCGGGGTGAGAATTACAAAGACAAAACTACGAACAATCAACTGGTACGGTAATGTAAGAATATACTTGATTGACCAACTGAAGCGAGGAAGTAGAAAACATACTGGTAGAAGTCTGAGGTAGAAGAGCAGCTTAAATATAACGAGTTCGGACTGTACACTATAATACATCTCAGAAATGTGGCAGCTAGTAGTAACTTCACTGAACCAGGACCTGCAAATACAAACAGTATTCTAATTTCAAATAGTGGAAAGATAGCCAGGAATTACACCAGCTGTACTAATGACTATGAGGATCACATCAAACATAGATACTCGACACACCAGGGGACGAGATAAGGCACTAACTGCATTTCTCTCGATAATGACAAAAATACAGTATTTTTCGCTGAAACCAAGTGTATTTCAGGATCCAGCAGATCACTTTTTGGGATCCCAAAGCGTTGGTGACGGTATACCTATGGCTTTGTAAAGTTTGTCCGCCCGTCTCTCTGTTGGCATGATAACTCTCGAAGGAGTTGAGCTATTTTGTTCAAACTTGGTGTGGGGATCCTTTCGGTCAGATAAAGGTCATTTTCTTAGATGGGCCTGGTAGCCCTACATTTAAGGGTGGGGGAGGGGTTACAAATAAAAGGGCGAACATTTTTTGTAAAGCCAATGAGATATTCGATTTAGGGGTAAGGAGACGTGCTGAATCCATATCTGAAGCTTTTTATTTTGCTTTTTCGTGACACTCATTACCACGACTCTCTCTGAAAATACTGCCACCATATAAGATCCCCTACGCTCTTAAGTTTCTCCACCGCTGATTCTTTAATTCTGATCGCCAGGATAGCACCATGCTTCTAGCATTAAAGGTTCAATTTTCTCTCCAAACAAGTAATTCGCCCGGAATCCCGCCAAAACCGTAACCGTAAAAGTTTTATCCAAAGTTGATGAGGTTCGATACGGGCAAGGAGACATACTGAACCCGTTTTTTAGCCTTTTTCTTATCAGAGAACAGTTCGCCCGGAATCCGACCTAAGCCGAAAATTTGGCATTAGTAAGACCTAGACTAAGAATGCTTCCAATTTAACTCATTGGAACAAGTGGTTTCACACGCTACGGCCGCATGAGCTTTTCGACACAAAAGCGCCGGACAGTTTTTATATGACATGTGTTATCATTCACGATTTTAAAACCATTTGTTCCACCCTACTTAACGTAGTTACTACGCATGACGTCACGGCTCCTGTCGACTTGGCGTCAGGCCTGAAACACATTTTTTTCTTTTCGGTAAAATATCATGCCACGGGCCGATCGGTCCAATTACGTCACAGAGATCGTAGTTACCATGCTTACTACGCTTCCGAGCGTAGTAAGCAGATAATTACTATTAGTTACTATTTTGAGAAGGTCGGAACGGTCAGCGTAGTAACTTTTCACGATGCTGAAATGGAAATAGTAACTAATAGTTACTATTTTTAGAAGGGTGGAACACGCTCGAAATAGTTAACACAGTTAAGCAAGTGAGTAAAGGGGAAGACTTTTCACTGAATCCATTTTGTGGCTGACAAAATTCAATGGAGTCTGTGTTCAGCGGCTCAGTAATTTGGGAAGATGAAGGATAAAATGGAGGAGGGAGCGGCGGGGGGGGGGGGATAAAAGCAGTGCTAAAACCTACCTTCACTGTTAACATTTCAAACCCCGTGTCTTCCATTCTGTCGTCACCCAGGAACAAATCGACACAGAACTTCGATGACTTGTCTCTTTGGCGCAAGCTGTGGTTTGTACTTGGTCAGTGAACAGATTGTTTAAGAACTTTGAAGGCACATCTTTGGCCTTATCCGACGTCCTGACGCCGATTTCTTCTTATATCTGTACTTCCATTTCGTGGATATCCGATACCATAGGATACCCAATAGTCCGGGTTTCACACCCACGTGTAGCTGACTTTTAGATGACCGCACTGGACTTCCAGGCAAGTCTCTCGATAACGATTTTTCCCTTTCAAAACGCAGGTTCCCAGGAATGAACCCGAAGCACTGGATCACCATACCTCACAAGGTTTTTTTTAGGCTCATTCGATCGTATAGGCCAAATGCCTCACTAGAATACACTCTACTAGTCAATTCCATTCATTCACGAATTTTGGGAGGATTCATTTGTCCACCTTTTGGTAAGTATCACAGGGTTAAGTAGGCTCCATTGTTGGTATTTGTCATAGACAGACGGTCTCACTAGGTCAACTCAGGCCAGCCTACGCTTTCTAGAACATTGAAAACACAAGATGGCGGGACATGACGTATTGCACAGTCGTGTCCGCATTCAGTCACTGAAATACTGAACGACGATAATCTCATGGCAAGGCGCCATTTAGTTCGTTTAGCAGAAGCCATAATAATCATACACTAGCGAAGTGGCCACAATGGCAACGGCCAGATTCTGGCACTTGGCAGCTATTATGGCACAAGTTAGGCCACTGGAATTAGTTCACTTGGATAGGTAAAAAAAAATAACTCTGAAAGATTAGTCAAAGACTTCTCGGTAGGGAACTTCGGACGCAACTGGAAAATCTTCGAAGAAATGGTGTAAATATTCGAAGGTTGGCCGCCGCTCTGCGTCGGTCAGCCAGCATTCGAGAATGAGTCCGTAAAGAATGTCCGGAAACAGGATTCCGGTGGGCTTGGGCATCCGGTAGCCCCGTTCCACTTGCTCGATCACTTCGCGATTATGCATTCCTGGAATAAACAGATGTATACAGTGTATACTATGCGTCGGCAAGCTGAAGACCATTTGCGCCTTTCTACCATATAATACGAAGTTTCAGTTTTAGTTTCGAATATTCAAAAAAAGGTCTCCATATGCCCGAGTGGGAAGGTAAGCTCGATTTCTAGGCAATACACGACGCAAACAGAAAATCTAAGGCAAACACAAACTCAAACTACCCCCCCCCCCGCCCCCAACAAAAATTCCCGGCCCCACCCGGCGAAAAAAAAACCCAGGTAACAAACAGCTCTCGGCCAACCCCCCCCCCCCCCCCGCAAATACAAAAAATGCAAATATATAGTAAACTAGAATATCTTACTAGAAACTGCATTTCTGACCGCGAGCACCTAACGATTTTCCCTAGACACGCGATCTAAATGTAAACAAGGACTGACGCTGGCTTGCCTCTATATATAATTCTCATGAAAAATATATTTCCAGAATTTCATCAGCACGTCTAAACCTTTTTCTTGTTTTTGGGATCCCAAAACCTAAGTGGCGGGATACCTATGACATCGCAAAAGTTATCCGTCCGTCCATCTGTAAGCACGATAACTCTCGAAGAGAATGAGATTTTTTAATAAAACTTGGTGGAAGGATCCTTTGAGTCAAGAGTAGACCTATATTTAAGGGTGGGGGAGCGGGTTTCAAATTAAGGAAAACAAAAGACAGTTGATTTAGGGGTAAGGAGACATGCTGAATCCGAATATGAAAGTTATTTTCTTGCAGGACAAGTAGTTTACCCAGAATCCAGCAAAAACCGGACACATTATTTGTCGACCAATTTTCGGCTATAGCAGTCCCTACCCCTTTATTCTCAAACCAGTACAGCTCTGCGCTGTGGATGACGACAGTGCAATTGAAGGTCGAAGGGGTTGATATATAATGTTCAAATGAGGGAATATGTTGTTCAATGAGGATTGACTGGTAAAGTACAGGTCAAGTTCGTAGATGGGTCCCCAGAAATATAAAGGCTTTACAACATATACTTCTTGATGTCTTTTCTTTCTTCAGATAGTCGAATAGTTTCTTGCAATTCCAATATAATGTTCAAACGAGGGAATATGTTGTTAAATGAGGATTGACTGGTAAAGTACAGGTCAAGTTCGTAGATGGGTCCCCAGAAATATAAAGGCTTTACAACATATACTTCTTGATGTCTTTTCTTTCTTCAGATAGTCGAATAGTTTCTTGCAATTCCATATTTTTGTACCAGTATGACGAATAGAAAAGCTAGATGGTCTACCAGAGTATCGATTGGTAGAAAGTTAGACCGCCGTACCGTGAGATATTGTCGGTTCAACAGTACCAGACTAGCGATAAATCGATAGGGATGACGCAAAAACGATAAAAAATAAGATGAATATTCAGATGACAATATTTTAGCCAAATGTTTAACTTTATCAAACATTTCGCAGCGTTATCTTACCTGGGTACGGCACCTGGCCATAAGTGAACAGCTCCATCAGCAGAATCCCGAAAGACCACACATCGGATTTGACAGAGAAGCGGCCATACAACGCAGCTTCAGGAGACGTCCATTTGACAGGGAATCGAGAGCCTTGACTTGGACAATATTCATCGTCTTTGATAATTCTGGCTAGGCCGAAATCACAGATTTTGGCATCATACGAATCGTTGATTAGAACATTTCGAGCTGCTAGGTCACGATGTATGAGCTGGCGGATTTCCAGATACGCCATGCCGCTTGCAACCTAGAAACAGACAGAAAATAAGAAAATACAATGTAAGGGTATATAGAGCGTGTTCCACCCTACTTACCGTAGTTACTAAGCATGACGACACGAATTTGCCGTCAAGGCTGGAACGATTTTTCTATTTTCCAGCAGAATATCATGTCACGGGCGAATCCGACCAATCATGTTACTCCCGAGCATGGTAAGCAAATATTTACTATTAATTACTATTTCGAGAAGGTTGGAACGGTCAGCGTAGTAACTTTTGGTGAGGTTGGAACGGAAATAGTAACCAATAGTTACTATTGTTAGAAGGGTAGAACACGCTCATAATGGCCACAGGCTCTTATATAGCTTGTCCAGCACCAGCATTGGGTCTGACAACAATTTTTTTTAACACACTCATCTTGATAAGAACACGAAATTCGAGATCAAAACAATATTATTTAGATCAGCTGTCGCGGGGCCCCTAGAAGGAGCGACTCCCATGGGCACGTGCCTCCTCTGACTACTTGGTAATCCGGCACTGGGTAGGAGGTGGGAACATACCCTCGATCCGTCAGTCCGACCAGCGTTGCCACATGTCGCACGGTAGTGTGAATTGTCACTCTATTCTGTTTTTGTCATTCTTGTCTTACGTCGGACATAAAAATCACTCTATTTCAGAAAATGACCAAATGTGTAATTTTTGCAGCATGTATTCCGACCAGAACTGATTATTTCAAGTTTTTTTTCATGAAAGTAAATTTAAGATGTGTCATTTTGACAGAGGCGATTCCGACCAAAATTGAACATTTCATGAAAATAGATTTCACTCCCAATTCACTCTCAGTTTTGGGCCAAAAGTCACTCTCTAAATATTTTGTATGTGGCAACCCTGATATATACAGGCTGCGACGAAGGTGGAATCATTTCGGAAACTATGATAGAGGTATGGTTTTGCGAACGTTAGTTAACTTTTAACGGTGCCGTTTCCATCCTTCTGTGACATAATCAACTACCAGCCAGCCTAATTAAAGTTTAACTGAAAAGCCAGCTAATTCTTGTATCATTTAGTTCAATACACTGAATTATTTAGATTCTGCTAAGTTTTTTTTGTTTTTCCAGTATCTGCTCTAGTAGTGACGTTCAGAATATCTAAGGCCGTCTTAAGAGCACAAATTCTACTATGACGCGGAAAATTAGAATCTCACCACAAACGCGGCTTTTCAGTCGGCAGTGACCAGCTTTATCAAGACTGCATAGTGCCTGAATACAAACATTTCGTAAATCCCTTTCATCAAAGATACAACACAGGTACAAGCGCACAGAGGTACCACAAATCCAACAGGGAAAGTCTACTATTAGAAAATCGACGTGAATAGCGGAGATTTGAAGTAACGCATTTCATCGGGTCTTCAAGCCTCTTTAAGTGAACAAGTGATTGGTAACTAGATTGTCCTATCTCAGCCCTTTTCGGTAGCTTTAAGGCCTCCTGAGAACACCAGAATGGATGTGTTTCAGTCTCAAAACTGAACTGTTCTTAGGTGACTTACGTTCAAAGAAGCATAACTCTTCTGTATTAGTAAGTGGATAAGCACCCTGAGGACGCCTCTGTTCAGTTCCATTTACATCCTTTTTTAAAACAAGAAAACACAGGTTGTGTTCCAAAGATGTTAGTGAAAGAAACAAAAACGAAGTTTTCGGGGGGTTTCTTAATAGTTAACTATCCCTCTGAGATGTTAAGTGAGGGATTAATATAATTTCCGATATTAGAAACCTTGTATTTAATGAAGTTATAACAATTTTTTAATGATGTGAAAACGGTAACGAAAACAAGAATAGAATCACCACGATCGTAACTGCCAGTAAGTCGGTGGAACGTAACCATGGATGATTATCTCAAGATGTACCGACGGTCTGCTAATAATTGTGTTAGTTACTACCTTCTCTGGAACGAAAATAATAACAGCGCGGACAGAGGTCACCATTATGGTGGATATTCCTGCTGAACTTATTGTGTTGCAAGAGCAACACTTACGGAAAGAGCAACACTTACGGAAAGTGTGGACGTTAGGCCGGATTGATGAATATGACATTACATTTTGGAAAGCTCCGTAGAACTCTTGCCTGGGGCCAATAAGGATGGTTTTTGCTTGTCCTCGAGCCAGAGCCTACGGTGTGCTAAGTGAAGTGGAGTTATATACCCCATGTCAGAGAGGACTATCTGAAGTTGTGTAGCGAGCCTTTCGTTTCATCAAACCATGTTTCTGCTTTCGAGTGGAAAGCTCCGTTCTAGCACGCAAGCAGGCAGGCACCAGTTTCATATTGAAGAAGGACCAAAATCTATAAGTGTTAAATATATGCGGCAGTTACCCGGCCCCACAGCCAACATATCTGCTTTGAGTGATAAACAGAAAAATCTACAGAAACAAAAAAGTGGCTTTTTGCCACGGGTCCGAAAGTGCTGCCATCTATTGTTTCTATCCATGTCTGTTCGCGATTTCAGCTGAGTTTATCATTCGTTTTTTTGCACTTGGGTTTGCGGTAGAGAAATGGTATCAGATGTGCCTCTTAAACTTTGAATGTTCTCTCATTGGTAAAGAAACGAGAGCTTATCTTTTGCTACTTTCTAAGTGTTGACGTTAGAAACTTGGCCTACGGCAAAAAAGTCAACTTTTGAACTAAGACACGTAGAATTTTTTTTCGACCGCAATCGATAGCCGTTGATGAGCTGATCAAAGTATATGTCATCCATTTCATGAGATCGCTTCATGAGATACACCAGTTTGAAAATTTCAAGGGGTTGACAACTTCGGTAGTAAGGTAAACACTGAAACCAAAAATAGGCGATACCAGTTCTGAGACATGTAAGGGACTTGTAGGCAACAGGCGACTGTTAGCTCATAATAATCTTCGGCAATGACGCGTTTGCAGTTTTTGCTAGTTGGTGTACCTGTTATATGTTTCCGGTGTATTCGATGGTAAGAACAATTTGCTTCCCAATGGTAAGATATGCAAGGGACTTGTAAGTAATAATCGGCTGTTATGCTACAATAATCTTCAGCGATGAGGGGTTTGCAACTTTTGCTAGCTGGTGTACCCATTATTTGTTTTCGGTGAACTTGATGTCTATCACGGGAGAGGGGCTGTAAGTAGGAATCTGTTCACGAGGGGCTAGAAATTTGTGCAAATGGGTGCACATTGTATTTAATTTCGATAAATCTGCCGGTAAGAAAGTTTGTGTCGATGGTCTATCGCTGTAACCTAGGATTAACTGTTTACACAACAGAAGTAGTTATATAAACCGGGTTCTGGCTCACCCTCCCCCCAATTTCAAAACCCCATTTTAACATCAATTTCTTAAATTTTAACATCCTTTTTACCAAATTATCCCCCTTTTTAAGAGCATTTTTATTTTCTTACTTCCAAAATAAAGGATACAAGAAATGAGAAATATTACCCTTTACTACATATAAAATACTACAATGTACACTACTTCTTTTTTTTTTTTTTTTTTCATTTTTTATTCAAATATTACTGAGTAAACAGTTCTAAATCCACATATGTTTCTTTGTTCTTGTTTTCGCGTACAATCGGTTGCAAAACTAGATTTTTCTTTAAAAGTAATTCGTTAGCAATGGCATTATATTTCTGTGTTATAAACAAATCACAGGGTTTGTCATTATGATTAATAACTACAACCAACTTATCACCATATTTTGTCTTAGCAATTCTCATTTTAACAATAGTATATTTCAGTCCTAGAACTAGTTCTTCTTTCCTGATTGTCTCATTGTATTTATTCATTCTGATTGTATTCAAGACTTCCTTTGTGGACTCCATTTATTAGGGGATGATTTTATTAAATAAAAATCCAGGCTCACAAACTCACATACATATTTTTATTGATAATACCTAATGTAGCTTTTCTTTCATAATATATAACACAGTAAATATTATATGGTACAGGCTGAGCGTGTTTTAATGTTAAACTTATTTCAATATCAGCAGTTGTTCCATTATATATACTTGATTCGTGTTTGGAAACATCGAAACAGAATAGTGGATATACTTCTTTAAATTCTTCTATACTAACAACACTACCAGTATCAAATGCTAATTGCTTATAGCCCAAATGTATGAACCTATTGTAAAGATTTGAGTATTTACATTTCTCATCGCTAAAGTCGCATTTGAGTGGTTCTTCAGGATATTTATCCCCATTAATTCTAAGTTCTATGTCTGTTAAATTCATATGATCAAACACCATATTATTCATTAATTGATTGTTATGCTTTTCATTTTTCTGTAACATCACAACGATTTTTGTAGGACTATTTCTCTCAGACACAACTTTCCAGGTGTGCTCCTTATTCTGACTAACATCACTTTTATAACTATTACATGCTTCCCACATCAGATTATGCTTTTTATCCTTAGCAAGATCCTTTTCTAATTCACTCATCATTTCGATACTAGGAGCTACAATAGGGATCTTCCAGGATAAATACTCGATTACTACTTTGAAATTAGTATTTCCATTTCTTATAATCATGTTGTTATCATCATTTCTTCTTAGAAATAATTTATGCGATGCACCTCTGAAGAATCGTTTGTTTCCTTTCAGAAATCCAAACAATTCTGATAATGGTAAATACATATTTACTAATTTACTGCTCTTTGTTCTGTTATATCTTTTTTCAAATCCTTTATTATAATTATTATTATTTCTCAAACTGACTGTTCCACCCCCTGCTGCAGCCCCTGCAGCCCCTGCTACTACTGGAGTTGCAGTAAACGAAGCAATAACAGGATTAATTTCTTTTCCTTGATTATAATCCTTATACCAGAAATGATTTCTTGCTGCACTTCTAGAATAATCATCAGAGTATTCAATCAACTTTGTAACGGTAGTTGTAATACCAACATGATTAATTTTTTCAACCGATTCATCGTTTATTACATACTCAGCGGTACTGAATAAATTAAATCCATTATTCGTTAAAGTAGCAACATCGGTTGCAGCTATAGGAGTCCCATCTTCGTTTACTATTCTTACACTGACATCAAGATAACTTTCACTTGGATAAAACCAGGAATCTAATTTCTTTGTTACGAATTCAAACTCTGATTTATTAGATACATTCACATCTGTTTCTCGAATTTCTTTAAATTCATATTTAACCACTGTATCATCCACAAGCGGTTCGTCAAATATGTTCCATTGCGGACTGATAACTTTATTTACTGCCATTTATATAAGAAAGAAATTATTAAATAAAACTTATTTCAGAATCTTTAATCCATTTCCAGTCATTAACGTTTTGATCAAGTCCTGACTTCTTTGATTTAAAATCCTTTTATTTGTACCGATAAGATCCTTCATCGATTTTTTGTTTCCAATTACATCAATGAGTTCCTTCTTGTTTACATCGATCAGATCTTTCCCATATTCTATTGCTCTGTTTTTCAACAACTCAAATCTCGGTTTAATAATATTATTATACATTGACATAGCCCCATCTTTTATTTGTTTTGCTGACGTTTGAAATAACTGGGAATTAACAATGTTTTTGAATACACTACCGATTCCACTTCCATACTGCCTTTTATAAAGTAATCGCTTATTATTAATCAACATTTATAGGTAAATAATTTTATTTCACTAATCCTTTAAGCTTTTCTTAAATGCAGCACGTATCCAACGTTATCACCATTCAAATCGATAGGTCTTCCCAACTGATCAGTAATTGTCATTCTCAAGGAGTAAATAAAGTCTTTTGTATTAATAGGAAGGTAGATTAATTGTCTAGGATTCTCAACAATTTGACAACCCGGTTCTGTATTAGGAACAAATGTCCAAATGACATCTGATTTACTTTTGTTTACGATAGAACTGTTTACGAGAGAGCAGTGAATTTGAATTTTATCAACGCTTCTTGTTATATTCGGAAGCTTTGTACCTTCATTGATTTTCTTAGATATCTCACTATCCTTCTCAAATCCTAAAATCTGACACAAGTCACTATTAAATCTAAACACATATTTTTCTTGTAATAGTATGACAAATCTCATAGATGCTGGATTGGATGAAATTACAATAGGACATTTATCTTTTGGGGTATCAAAATACTGACACAAAAAATAATTCAAACAATCATCGTTATACATCCCATTAGGAATAGTAACATTCATCCATTCTGTTGCATTATTATCTTCATCTTTCCTGTATTGAAATGTATTATTTCCAAATTTATCACTTATATTATGCCACGAATACCACAAAGTACACTGATTCAAACCTATTTCATAACCCCAATTACGATTCAATTCAATTGGTTGACTAAATGTTATATCAATGATACTTTCATTACCTTCAATGTTTAACAACACCATTTATTAGAAATATTTTTTATATATTGAATTGTAATTTCTCTTCGTAAGAAATTTATTTCGCATTAACGAATCCAAAATATCAATAGCTTCATTTCTCACCTCATCAGATGTATTTCCGTTTACTCTGCTACCTATCAAAGTGTATAATTTTGAAATCATTTCATCACAATTCATAAATATTCCAGTTCCTTGTTGTCTGATAAAGGGTATACTAGATTGAATTTTTCTTAATCTATCCTTATAGTCTTGTATAAATAAAATAATTTTATCATACTTACTAGAACTATAACTTTTACTTTTCAGACCACCATAACTTTGACTTATCGGTGTTAATTCAGCCAAAGCATCTTCTATATTCTCTGGGTTATCATAATAAAAATGAGGCATCTCAAAATATTCCCCTTCATATCTTCTATGATTATCTCTATATTTCACATTAAGTGCTTTTAATAACTCTTTATCAACACCTTCATTCAGATCAACAACTTTTATACTTGTTGGAGATGCTTCTAAAGCGGTTGACTGCATTTCTACCCCTGAAACTGGAAGCTGATATGGTTGATTCGTTTCACCTATCTGGAGAAGCCTTGTTCTTGAACTATCATCACCTTCCTGTAGTTTATTTATGATCATTTCAGTGTTCTCTTGTAATTTTTTGATGGTGTCTTTAGTGTTTTCTTTTTGTGCTATAATAACTGGAGCGTTTAACTCTGAAGCATATTCCCGAAATCCTGCCTTCTCCATCTCATTTTGTTGAACCTTTCTTCTCTGAACTTCTCTGTTCTTCACTATATCCGATAACATATCACTCAAGCGTCTTGAATCCATTTATATACAAGTAATTTTATTTCATAATAAATTTTGAAAGTTCTTTTTCATAAAACCCTCCTTGAATTAATTCCCCACTTTTGTCAGATATTTCATAAGTAATGGGAATGGTAGGTCTGATGGTTGCTATCTGAAATACTTCATCCGTATAATTAGGTAAATATCCTTTATCGAAAATACTTTTTTCTTTTTTAATTCTGACTAAATCCCCTACTTTGACGTTTCCTGTGATTTTGTAGTCATCTACTGGAGGAAACAGAGCACTAAAAACCTTTTTCTGATTAACCTTTTTACTAGCATTAACTGGTTTCATTTGTATCGAACGGTGGTACGAGTTATTATAATTACTCACAAATAAAGGTAAAATATCAATCCAATTAGTAGTGCTATTGTGAGTGAAATATTTCCATAGCTTTTCTTTTAGCGTTCTATTGAATCGTTCTACAATTTGCGCTTTCAATTCGCTTTCAGATGCAAACCAGTGTATGCCGCTATTTTTCAAAAAAGTTTGAACATTTCTCATCACAAATTCTTTACCTTTATCAGTTTGTAGTTTCTTAGGAATTCTTTCTTTAAATATAACACTGAATGCTTTTATTATTTCAGCACCCGTTTTGTCTTTCAGAGGGATACACCAAGCATATTTACTAAAGCAATCAATAACAGTTAAAATGTAATTTGTTTTATTATTTTCTTTTTTATATTTCTGCATGTCAACTAAATCAGCTTGCCATTGCTCATCAACATAGTGAACATACACTCGCCTCCTTTCAAAGTTATGATAGGAAGGTTTGTGTAACGTATACACATTCTCATTTTGCAACACAGTTTTTATTTTATCCTTGGAAACCTTAACACCATTTTCTTTTAATTTTCTGTAAATATCATCCACACCTGAATAATTAGAATAATACGTCTTTAAAATATCTGTTTCTGCGTTGAGGTTTTTTTTAAAAAGCGATTTTTCCTCGATCCGCAAATAACACAATTCCCTTTCAGCATTGGAACATTATTTTTTTGTGACACTGCCTTAAACATTGATTCAGTGTCAGTGCTCTTTTTACATTTCATACAATAAATCTCCATTTATTAGAAAATAATTTTTATAAACGAAAAGCTACCAACTTCATTTTGCGCTTAATGTAGGAAATACAGTGAAGTCCACAGTTTACTTCGTCTATATTTTGGACAGCAAGATTTTCATAAGCTATCTTTTTCTTTGAAGTTTTTAGATATTTAACTATTTCTTTTCCTGGAGGAATACCGAAAGAATCAAAAAATTCGACATAGGGGGATTCAGATAGATTACAATAGGCAACCCAATGTGTTCCAGGCATTCCACGTTTATCATAATTAATGACACCGCATTCCGAATCGTTTATATGTTTGGGTAGCGTATGTAAAGAGAAAACACCTCGAAACTGTGGTATACTCCCTAATGCATCCATAATATCAAAATTGGTTAGAGGTCCTACTTTACTTTTGCTTCTTTTTTGATGTCCCCGTTTTTTGACTTCCTAGGCCTTCCACGTACCCCATTACCCACAACTTTTTGTGTTCCAGGGAGTGTAAGCGCGCCACCTGTGTTGACATCATCGTTTTTTTCCTTCCTAGGCCTTCCACGTACCCCATTACCCACAACTTTTTGTGTTCCAGGAAGTTTAAGCGCTCCACCTATGTTGACATCATCGGTTTCCTTCCGAAGTAACCCATTACCCACAACTTTTTGTGTTCCAGGAAGTTTTAGCGCTCCACCTGTGTTGGTCATTTTATCCATAATTTTCTTACCAGCGAATGTACCCAAAGCAGCAGCACCACTTGTTAAAGCTGCCTTACCAAGGGTAATTGCTAGCGGTATTAAAAATGGAAGTAATCCACCTTTTTGAATCGCTTCTCTCATCTGCTTGTATGATACATCAATATCACAACCCTTATTATTCATTTTACAGGTTTCAATTTTATCAATTTGTCGTTTACTTAAAAGTAACTTGACTTGTTCTCGTTCATTTTGTCTACTATGACTAACACGTATCTGACATTTTTGTTTAGCACCAAAGCATTTCTTCAGCTTTCCTTTCTGAAGCTTTGACAAATAAACTGTATACTCCATTGTTTCAACCATTTATTAGGGAATAAATTTATCTTATAAAATTTATTTACCAGCCATCATTTTTTCTATTCTGGTAACGAATGGTTTGTCAACAGGTTTTATCTCTAGCTCTAGAAGCCTTTTTAAAATATTTACTACTGCTCTTTCAATATTATCGATACGAGTTTTTTGACCAGCAATCTTTCCTTCAATTATACCGTTATGGGTGTGTTGCCCAAGAAGCTTTTTGTCATAATCTAAAAGATTCATAGTTAACGTTGCTAAATTAACAGCATCATTTTTGTTTCTAGGGTTTTGAACATTTGTTATCAATTTGTTCTCAGCATCAATTTCTTTCTCATTAACTCGAATTATTTCTTTTACAAATAACCCTTTATCATTAATCCTTACCAATAAATTTTTAGGAGAATCATGTACCGCAGTTAATCTGTTGATATCTTCGCTAAAATACTGATTTATCCCCACTTGTTGTGCGGTAATTTCTTCTTTAAATTGATTCAGAATAATAGTCATGGATCTGAAACTAATAGCGTCCTGGTCAGCTTTCGCATCCCCTAACATAATAATTCTCTTACCTTGTAGGTTAATATTACCGTTGTCATCAGTAACTCTCTTTTCATTCGACTCGTTACTAACCTTTTTTCCAACACTACCAAATTTATTCATTTATTATAGAAATAAATTATCCGGTAAATTTTTCAAAGTTTTTCCTGTACTTAAGGGTTTTATCTTTTATTTTTAAATCTATGAAGAAAAAACCGTAGCCCTTGGTTGCAGTCTCGAATTGTTTGAGAAATTTTTCATCGTCTATACTGGATACATGGCTTTGTCTTATTAATTTTACTTCTTTTGGATTAGAACACTGAAAGAATGCAAAATAATTGCACTGGAGCCTTACCACCTTTGGCGTTTTATGATAGCTTTGAGACAAGTAAATAATTGAGGCATTTTTCTTTCTTCCTCTTATGAATAAATCTTCTATTTTCTTCTGGTCTTTTTCAGTGACAAAATCGTCAAAGATAATCAAGTTTTGGTATTCAGGGTCTAAGTCGTCAACATCGACAATATCATCAAGATTGTTACTTACTGTTAAGACTTTCGATTTGCATTGTGACTCCAAAGTGGTTAAATTGGTTATAAGGTCTTGATATTTATCTTCTTCAAGATCTTTAGCATACAAGTATATTCGGTTGAAACAAAGATATTCATAAATTAAATTCAAGAGTAAATTGGTTTTTCCTGTTCCAGAACTTCCACAAATTAATAATCTAAATGGCCACTGAGGTGCAAGGTCGTGCTTATTCTGATAAGTGTTCTTTTCACTAAAATCATAGACTTTGATTGGAGCCTTTTCATTCATTTATTTAGGAAGAATTTTTCATTATAAGATTTACTTGAGTATTTTAAGTAGGTACTTGATTTTTTAAGTAGGGACTTGATTTTTTTAAGTAGGTACTTGATTTTTTTTAAGTAGGTACTTGAAGTTTTGAAGTAGGTACTTGATTTTTTAAGTAGGGACTTGATTTTTTTAAGTAGGTACTTGATTTTTTTTAAGTAGGTACTTGAAGTTTTGAAGTAGGTACTTGATTTTTTAAGTAGGGACTTGATTTTTTTAAGTAGGTACTTGATTTTTTTAAGTAGGTACTTGAAGTTTTGAAGTAGGTACTTGAATTTTTTAAGTAGGTACTTGAAGTTTTGAAGTAGGTACTTGATTTTTTTAAGTAGGTACTTGAATTTAATGTTTATAACCTAAAGGTAAAGTGTGTATTTTATCGCTTGTTACTATCCTTTTATCATCCTTAGGATCTAACGCTTTTTTATTCTGTTCTTCTAGAAACATATTGTGCTTGTATGATCTTAAGTTATACTGGGTTATAGAAAGGTTTTCCGTTTTACCAAACAGTACATCCTTATAGTTTTGAATCGTAATTTTATCTTTAACTATATTGGTTTTTATTCCTTTCAGTTTTTTGCTAGCCTTTGAAGGGTCTTGGTTGTCCTTTAAATAAGCATATACTTTTGATCGTAATCCAACAAATTCTGTCATAACCTGTCCACCTAATTCATCTTTCATCATTCCTATCACTTTCTTATTTACACTAGGAAACCTATACGGATTATCTTTCGCATAATCAGATGTATCGAACCTCTCATTCAAATCCTGTTTGATATCTTGATAAAAATCTTCAGTTCTAATATCATATATGAAAGAATCAGTGTCCATATAACACAAATCAATTTTATCTCCATATTTAGGCTTCATATAATCATAATGGAATTCATACATCAATAACTTGGATAGTTCCAATACAGCAAAGCCGATATACATTGGTTTGTCTAATTTTATCTTTTCCTTTGACATTCTTGCTACTGAAAAGTTTTCACTAAAAATTATTTCAGATTTAAAGTTGGGCTTCTTTATTATTTTTTCTCTTGTTTCATTATCCGTTATTATTTCCATATCCGCTCGCTTCCTTACGTTTTCCATAGTTTTTCCAAAGCAAGCATTATTCATAAGCTTAAAGAAATCCTTCTCAAAATCATTTGTACCTTTAGTTCTAAGTGCTGTGTTGTGGTCTATATATCCTTTTAAGTAAGCACTTTCAGTGAATCCTAGTATTCTGTGTACTCTTTTCAATATCAAGCCTTTTTGTAAATAAAATTCTAGATTCCTGTGGTGAACTACATAGTTGGTTTTATCTAATACTGTGGTACATAGCTTACCGTTAAAGTGTTCGGGTGCTAATGGTAAATCCTTGTTTAATTCGTGTAGTTCTTTTGGATATTCTAAATCTACCTCATATATAGCACCCACATCTTGTCTCACCGACTTAATCGTAATCACCGAATTGATATGACTTTTCAGATGGTTGTAATACTCGATTGATTCGTATTCATTCCTTTCTTTCAAATCATCCGGTATGGAAATGAATTGGAAATCATTCGCTGGTAAATTCTGCGACATCGCCCACCCATATAAATTATTAGCGTCTAAATACATTAAATAATTAGATGGTTTATGCTTATTATAATCACTTGTATATTTATTATTTGCTTTTGCGTATCTTTTTATACATTGGGATACACCACCTCTTATTCCTTTTTCTATAAAGGTATACATGTCTTCCTTTGAGAATAACGGCAAGTCTACTTTCGAATGCTTTAGGAAAGCATCCCATGTTAGTCCTGGAGCTGAGAAGTAATGAAGTGGATCCAGATCATAATTATGTATACAAACGTTCCTGAAATTCTCCACAACATCTGATAGAATTAACACATCACTTTTTAGGTACAACTTGGTATAATCAAGTAATGTTTCACAGTTAAATTGTTTCCATATAGATACCGCTCTTTTATAATCACTTTTGTCAATACCTTTCCCTGTCAACCTAGAATAAAAGCTTTCTATGGATGGTAAGTTTGTACAATTCATTTTATCGAAACTATCTACGAATTCATAGGGATACACCCCTTTTTTAATTATTTCTTTGAATTCATCGTCATTTTTGAAGCTGTTAGATGTGAATTTGAAATTCTGTCTTAGATGATTACAAGGTACTTTGCAATCACATGTTGCTAAATTTGCTGATAGTTTGTCTAAAGATGAAGCCATAAATCTAATCGAATCTATAAACCGGATCTCATATTTTATTTCCGTATCCGTCTTTCTTATACTTATTGATTTCGAGAATGATATGAAACTTTCTGCACTTTCAAAAATTCCGTTATCAGGTATCAATTCTCTAACAAACAGATGGGAATCATATTTAGATAAATTATGCATTACTACCGGGATATGCCTAGGAATCCTGTATTTCATATTACATTCAGCATGAGCAAATCCCCTATCTTCTCCTGTCATGTGGTCGTGATCAAAGTGAGGATTTTCAGTAATTTCAGTTGTACAGATGTGACAAGTCTTATTCATTAGATTTTTCCATTTTTCGGTAATTTCTCCATTGGTATAAGTATGGTTTCTTTGTCTGCTTTCATATTTGTTTGCAATTTCTGTGGATACTTTTGTAACGGTTTTAACAAAATGTTCTGCAGCGTCTTCACCGAAATAGTCATAGTATTTGTTCTGGTTTGTATCAAAGGAACAGCATACCTGAAATCCGTAAGCAAATGGTTTCTGTTTGGCCACTTTTATTGTTTTCTTCCCGTGTACTTGATTGTACTCTTCATTATAAGACTCAAAGTCGGCTATTATGCAATAAGGTACTTTCATTTGTTTTGCAATATTTTTATATTGTATACTTGAACCTTCAGGAGGCATTATTATATCAGGATCTTCGCAATTATTTTTACTTTCATGTTTTTCAAAGTGTTCTTCTTTTGTAAAATGCCTTCCGCAAAAAGTGTATAGGTATGTCTTTGTTTTATTTTTAGAGATTTGACTACCAACTAATCTGCTCAGATCCTTTACCAGTACATAATGATTATCGAAATATAATAAATTAATAACATGTTTAGCTGTTTTGCCATTGATTGTACTTTTTAGTATATGACTTCTGATAATTTTCTCTTTTTCAATTTGAAATAAACAAATCTTAATGTTGTATCTATTTTCAAATTTGTGTATATCTTTAGTATCCATTGGGAAGTTGGTAACCCCTTCGAAATCAAATTCGTTCTCATATTGTTTATATTTCGAAATTCTCTCAGCGTTGTCCTTGGTTGGGTATAAATGTGCTAAGATGGACCAAAGAAAGCATTTTTGATCTAAATTTTTTATATTTATGCACGCTTTTTTATTTTTTACGAAATCTGGCAGTATTTTAAACGTTCCTCCCATGTAAGATTCTATTCGTGTCATCCTATAATCAATTCCTTCATACCGACTAAATTGTAGCCCAGATCGAGGGGTATTACTTAAAGAACTAAGTCTCTTGTTATTATCATCCAAATGATTATGAGTAAGAATGCTATTTTTATTTAAAATCCAAGAAGTACTGTTGTAATACACTACTACTTCTTCATCATTCTCCTGTCGATGGAAAATAACACGAGTTACGAACTGAACTCTATATTGATAAAGTTCATTCATCCGCCGCTGTAAATCGGCGAAAGTAAAAGCAATAAGAGTATGTTCATCTCTTCCATTGCTTTCAACTGATACGTTTATAGTGAATATATTCTCACTTTCCCTAGAGATAGTAGGTTGTTGTTCTTCTTCAGTTCTAAATAAATGATCAGGAATTAATTTTTCTTCTTTGATTTTTTTCTTATTTATGAAGAGAGTTGATAAACCAATTGGTTTCTGTCTACTGTTATCACGTCTTTCTGTTTGATCTCTTATGATATCTCTATTTTTCTGTACGGAATCTTTATGTTTGGTAATAATATTATTATAGTATTCTCCAACTCTTTTTAGTACTTCTTCTCGGTTTCCGCGAGTTGATAGGTTCTTGTTTTTCAGAAATCTTTTTAATTCGCTTGTCTCTTTTTCTTTGTTATCATTGTATTCTTGTTTTAGTTTTGTAATGGTGATATTATTTTCTTTTATCTCATCTTCCAGAATGGTTCGTAATCTCGGTTCTGGTTTGTAGTCGGATGGTCTGTTCTTATTATGAGTTCTTTCGTTTCTGCGTTCAATTTTAATTTTATCTTCAGCTATCAAAATATACTTATTAAGATGGTTTATTATATTATTTGTTATTTCATGTTTCTTAGCTCCATTTGTTTTGATTTTATAAATTTTCGCATAAGTCCGCAGTTCATTATATGTGTATAGCGGTAATCTTTGTATAACCGATTTGTTGTTCGATATAACCTTTTTACAAAGCTGAATAACCTCTGCAGTATTCATCATTTAATAGGGGAATATTTTTATTAATAAATTTCTCAGTCTGCGTTTTCTCAGCCGTAAAGAAAAGCACTGGTTTTCCAAATCCTTTACTATGTATTTTCCGACGCCCTTATGGGTTTCGCACATGCTTTACTACTAGTCACGGGTTTCCTTTATTCTTTACTACTCTTGACGAAATCGGCATTTGATTACTACTCTTAACGAAAATCCGCTTTTGGTTACTACTCTTGACGAAATCGGCATTTGGTTACTACTCTTTATTTTGTTAGAAATATTTTTCGAAACAATTTTATTATATTATAAATGGAAGAATTAGAAAAGAAAATGTATGTTTACCGTCGCAGTTACAAGTACTACAATCGTATAAGTAATAGCTTACTTGTATCCAAATTCCTCTTTTCAGCAGCAGGAATGTCTGCGTTTCTAGTGCTACCGCTAGCTTCTTTAAGTTTGGGTGCTGTTATCATCGAAATAATTGAAAAGCAATTAAGCATTGCTGATAGAAAAGCAGAATTTAGGACTATTTATGATTTTTATACTGAGTTGTTGTCAATGCTAAAATGCGGACAGTTAACAATTGAGGAGGTAATTCAGAGAGAAACAGAGATGCGTAAAACCTTTCGATTTTTCCTCGCGAAAAATACATGAAACAAGTCCGTCTGAATGGCTATAAATATTGTAATAAATCTATAAAAATTCAAGAGAAATTACCAAACATATAGTCTATTGCTATACTGAATATTGTTTCCTAACTGTCAAACAGATCTTTATTTCATACGCGCATTAATGAGCTGCGTCATTCAAAGGTCTCGCCGCCAATTTGGGATGTAATTACAGTCTCCGGCGTGACTAACACAATCTCATCTTAACTCGGAAACTTGTGCGAATTGAACAAGGACCCTTGGTGTAGTGGCTCAACGCTCGGCCGAACGTTGACTCATCACCATTCAGACCTTCGAATCCCACTGACCGCAGTTTCTGTTTGTCGATAGTGGGATGGTAATAAAAACTTGCGGGTTCCCCGTTCAGGGCCCCCCAGACTAAGGCCACATCACCACAAACACTAAACCAATCGGGGTGTACCAACATCACACCTCTTAATTTTCAAAGTCTGGGGGTGTGGGGTTTTGCAAAAATATTTTATAAAGTTCAAAATCGGTAATCATCATATCATCATGCAAACTCAGTACTGCGTTTGTATCTATCGCATTTATATGATAAACGTGGTTGGTTTCTATTACCAGATGTTTCAAAGCGATTGGGATTTTTATTTAATAAAATCATCCCCTAATAAATGGAGTCCACAAAGGAAGTCTTGAATACAATCAGAATGAATAAATACAATGAGACAATCAGGAAAGAAGAACTAGTTCTAGGATTGAAATATACTATTGTTAAAATGAGAATTGCTAAGACAAAATATGGTGATAAGTTGGTTGTAGTTATTAATCATAATGACAAACCCTGTGATTTGTTTATAACACAGAAATATAATGCCATTGCTAACGAATTACTTTTAAAGAAAAATCTAGTTTTGCAGCCTATTGTACGCGAAAACAAGAACAAAGAAACATATGTGGATTTAGAACTGTTTACTCAGTAATATTTGAATAAATAATGAAAAATGTAAAAAAAAAAGAAGTAGTGTATATTGTAGTATTTTATATGTAGTAAAGGGTAATATTCTCATTTCTTGTATCCTTTATTTTGGAAGTAAGAAAATAAAAATGTTCTTAAAAAGGGGGATAATTTGGTAAAAAGGATGTTAAAATTTAAGAAATTGATGTTAAAATGGGGTTTTGAAATTGGGGGGAGGGTGAGCCAGAACCCGGTTTATATAACTACTAACAGATACAACGAAAATGTAAAACAATGAGGTAGTTTCATAATAATTAACAGTGTCATCTATGGTATTTCCTAAAAAGTTACGGATAGCTTTATAATACCAACTAGATAATACAAGATATTGTTCCAAGTTTTCATCCGTCACGGTATCTACGATTGAAAAGGATAAAGCTCAACTGACTGCGAAGTCAATTTAGTCACTTCTTCCGATATTCTTTTGTTGTTGTTTTTACAACGCTGAAGAATAGCTTTTGATCATGTGATTACTGATTGTGTTCTTCTTAAAAACATACCGTTTTAAAAGCTTTGATAAGTTGACAACTTCAGTATTTAACTGACAGCGAAGAAACAAAACCAATCTCGCAACACTTTAGTCGGCCAAGCCGGACAAAGGTTGCCGCAACACTTCACGTTACCAATTGTGAGGCATGTAGGGGACTTGTAAGCAACAGTCGACTGTTAGCTCATAATCATCTTCGGTAATGAGGGGTTTCCAGCTTTTGCTAGTTGGTGTACCTGTTATTTGTTTCCTGTATTCGATGGTAAGAACAATTTGGATACCAATTGTAAGACATGCAAGGGACTTGTAAGTAACAATCGGCTGTTATGCTACAATCACCTTCAGCGATGAGGGGTTTGCAACTTTTGCTAGCTGGTGTACCCATTATTTGTTTCCGGTGAACTTGATGTCTATCACGGGAGAGGGACTTGTTAATTAGAAATCGGTTCACGAGGGGCTAAAAATTTGTGCAAATTGGTGCACATTGTGTTCGATTTCTATAAATCTGACGGTAAGAAAGTTTGTATCGATGGTCTATCGCTGTAACCTAGGATTAACTGTTTATGCAACAGGTACAAACGATAATGTAAAACAATGAGATAGTTTCATAATAATTAATCGTGTCATATATGGTATATTAATCCTGAAAAGTTACGGATAGCTTTATAATACCAACTAGATTATATAAGATATTGTTCCAAGTTTTCATCTGTCACGATGTCTACGATTGAAAAGGATAAAGTTCAACTGACTGCAAAGTCAATTTAGTCCCTTCGTCCGATATTCTTTTTTTGTTGTTTTTACACCGCTGAGGAATAGCTTTTAATCACATGATTACTGATTGTGTTCTTCTTAAAACATGCCCTTTTAAAGGCTTTGATAAGTTGACAACTTGAGCATTTAACCGACCGCGAAGAAACAAAACCAAAGTGTTGCTCTCGCAACACTTTAGTCCTAGTGATCATTTATGATGATCCCGGTCATCATCATTATAAATAAACCGTGACGATCGTAACTCGTGGAACAAAAATGATAAGAGGAAGGAGCTAATTTCTAACAAAATAATAATAGAATCATAGCGACCTTAACTGATACTAACTCGGTGAAACACAACTATAGACATTTATCCCAAGGACGTTTAGATAATTCTCTAGAGAAACAGAGCAGAATAAGACTCGATGGCGGCTCAGGTTTCACTATCGTGTTGGGAAAGTTGACAAATATCAGTTGCGTTTTTGCAGATACCATGGTATCTGTTACCACGGTAACTGAACGTTTTTTAACTGTCGATTTTGCAGTTACCTTTGTATCTGATACACGTTTGCTCTGCAAAAACGACTATTGCCGAAATTGCACTTTTCGAAGTAATCCCAAAGAACGAGACCAAAGGTTTCGATGGGATCCCAAAAATCTAAAACTTGCCAGACAGTTGCGAACGAACTACCATAATTGTCCAGAAAAAAAAAAAGTTCAGAAGTGAATTCAGCGTATCTACTTACCCGTATAAAGAACATCTAATCAACTTCAAGTAAAACTTCTGATACAAAAATCCGGTTTTAACCGGATTCCAAACAAGCTATATGTCCCGGTAAAAAAAAAGATTGTCATATACAGATTCAGTGTGTCTTCTTACCCCGAAATATGTCATCTAATCAACTCCAAATAAAACTTTTGATACTTTTCAAATAAGTGTTCAGCATGTCTTCTTACCCCTAATTCGAATATCTAATAAACTTCAGATAAAACTTATACTCTAAACAAACTTTCCGGGTTTGGCCGAATTCCGGGCGAACTTCTTCCCTGCGAAAACATGGTTTTCAGCATCGTTTTCAGCATGTCTTTTTACCCCTAAACCGAACAACTAATCAACTTCAAATAAAACTTTTACTTTTAAAAGACTTCCCGGTTTTGGCCGGATTCCGGGCTAACTACTTGTCCGGCGAAAAAAATGGTTTTCACCATCGTGTTCAGCATGTCTACTTACCTCTAAATCGAACATCTAATCAACTTCAAATAAAAATTACTTTTAAAAGACTTTCCGGTTTTGGCCGGGTTCTGGCCTAACTACATGTCCGGCGAAGAAATGGATTTCACCATCGTGTTCAGCATGCCTTCTTACTTCTATATCGAATATCTAATCAGCTTCAAATAAAACTTTTACTTTTAACAACTTACGGTTTTGGCCGGATTCCGAGCGAACTACTTGTCAGATGACAAAATGGTTTTCACCACCGTGTTCAGCATGTCTCCTTACCCCATAATCGACTATCACATGATCTGTTGAAAAACATTTCATTTGCCCCTAAATTTAAACCCCCTCCCCCACCCCTAAATGTAGAGCTACAGAGCCCATCTACGAACTCAGCCTTACTCTTGACCCAAAGATTCCTCACACCAAGTTTCATCAAAATATCTCATTCCCTTCGAGAGTTATAGTACGCACAGACGGACAGACGGACAACTTTTGCGATGTCATAGGTATCCCTTCACTTACGTTTTGGGATCCCAAAAACCGATATCCAGATACACCACTAAGTGCTAAACTTCTTTCTCACCAATTTGACAAAATCTGATGAAAGTGAGATGACTTTCAGATACCAAGATCAGTTATCACGTTCGGACCGTGGTATCTAAATATCAGATACCACGATAGCTGGCCAGTTACCACAGCAACTGCAAATCCGCCTTTTGACCGTGGTATGATACCACGATAACTTCGAAAACGACTTTAGGCGTGGTATCAGATACCATGGTATCTGCAAAAACGCAACTATTGTTCGCTACCAAAAAGTGGACTTACCTGCGAGGCTATGGATACCAAGCTAGCGTAGCTCAGATCCTGACCCTCAGGTTTTCGCAGTAATTCAAGCAAACTTCCTTTGGACATAAACTCGGTAACTATGTACAGTGGCTCCTCACGTGAGCAGACGGCGTAAAGTGTTATCAGGTTTGGATGCCTGAAGGATTTCATCAGAGCTGCTTCGCGTAGGAAAGCCTGACTGGACATCGATCCTGGTTTCAGAGTTTTCACAGCTACGTCTGTTGAGTTTCTCCACCGACCTGGAACAATGATGATGATGATGACGACATTTTATTTACGCACTATACAAGAACAGGGAAATAGTGCAGTACGGAAAAAAAAAGAGGAAAAAATCACAGGTGAGCTTTCAATAACGGAGTAAATGCAAAAGATCAAAAATGAACATAAAAAAGGGACTATCGGTCTAAAATCTTCTTCTTAGACGGAAAGCGAAGAAATGGCAGAGATGCACATTGCACAAGATGAAATGTTATTACACACTAGACAAATAGAGCGAAATAGCTCATTTTATGCATTAGCGATATATTTTATGAAAGTTCGCAACAAAACAGCTTTTCATACAAAATGGCGGATTAGAGGAGTTTAAGTTAAACAACGAGCCAACAGTAAGTGGCTCAGAACTTAGTTTTCCATATGGGCCTTCCATTACACTGTCAGAAGTTTAATAATTAGACAACAGAAGGATGAGCGGTTTCAACAGACAATGCGTAACAGAAAACACTTAGGATTTTGTCTGTTTCGTTTGAAAATGTTATGCATAACAAGCGTTGCCATCAGGAAGAGCCGAAAAATCGCCAAAAAGAATTTACTGAATTTTCCGACATTATGACGATTTTTGCTTTTCCTGGCAAAGCTTGTTCTGCGTAACATTTCATGTATAACCTTCAGATAACATCGCAAGTGTTGTCTGTTACGCACTATCTGTTGAAACCCCGCATTCTTCTGTTGTCTGTTATGAAACTTCTGCTGTGTAGCTTGTTAGATTTCTGTCCCTTACTCGATCAAACGGTTGCAAAAACGTTCAAGTTATTTAAAGAACGATCGCCAAATGAAGGACGATAGGACGGTCACCAATGACAAAATGGCATAAAGGTTGATAAGGAGCAAATCCAAAAAAGAAGCCCATTATATGTATACATTCCGTATAGATAGATGGATTAATGTATTTCAAAAGCCCACGGGCCATATACACAAACAAACAAAAACAAAAATATAACTTAAACAATCAGACTCCTTCTTAACTCTAAAGATTTATCTATGTCCACGCCCACTCGAGTAATAACGGTAGGGTTACTATTGCTCAAAATTTCAGGAAGTGATAAAATCACACCCTCTACATAAATTTTCCTTAAATCAGGAAGTTTCGGGCATCTACGGAGAAAATGGTCCAAATTTTCTTCCTCCTTCTCACAAAGTGGGCAAGCATACCTCCCATCAGGAACCACACTACCTCTCTCAAAAATCTTCTGCCTGCTCTGAATTGGAAGGCAGTTTGCCCTTAACTGGATCCAACGACATAAAACTTTCCCGGGTAGATTGAACTTAAAATACACTTCCTCTCCAAAACAAACTTTTACCACTTGATAATGACTCAACGTTATAGAACTATTAACAATACTCTGCCAACACTGGATTTCCTGACCTTCTAAAACCACTCTAATCTGACCTTCTAGATCTTTGGCAAATCAACACAACCAAGACCTTCATTCCATATATATGGCATTCCTACTCGCTCCAGTAACCGCTTTACCTGGAATGGCCAAGAATGTTTCAAACCATTATTCAGCATCTCATCATAAGCTAACCTAGATAGTCTATCCTTACTCATATTAATAATTTTTAACCATAATCTAATCATCAGGATAGCCCTACGTAACTTTAAAGAATACAGACAAACTTTGGATACAATTCTCAGTGTAAACTTTCCATGCTATTAATTACTCCTGTATTTCTGGTCTTAACTATGTAAGATTCACATTCGAAAATGACAGGGGGCACTGGACGACGTCGCTGCCCCCCGGTAGGTTTCTGCGAAACGACGCTATTTAAGCAACAAAATAAACGGTAAGACACCTTATGCTTACCATACCAGACTTCCCCGAAGTTTCCGCTACCCAATTTCCTGATAAGCGCAATTTCTGTTCGACCGATTTCCCAGGCGTCTCTTGTTTCGGGAGATAAGTCCCAAGTCGTGGGCATAGGCCGGGGGCAGGGGGTTACAAGTCGATGACAGAGTCCATATGCATTAGCTAAGGAAAAGAAGTAAATAAGTTGTGTCACTAGAGACTGGAGCCTGTCGGGAGATAAAAGTCTAATAGCCTAGTGCCATGTGTTATAGGGATATTTATATTTATATCGACTATACAATCTGACAATATTGACAATAAATATATAAATTAAAAGTTATGGTCCCCGTTGCAACCTAAGAGATGGTTACTACATAATCCTTTTCTTCCCTCTACAATATGTAGCTCTGCCGGTCTCTCTCACGTCTTTCTGCCTTCACGCATTATTCGTAATATTCAACAGTCAGAGCTATCATCCTTAAAAGTTAGTTATTGTAAAACTGTAAAATCCTCCTTAGGTAAAACTACTTAAACTTGAGATTTGGTTAATTATAAAATAAAATTCCCAAGCAACAACTCTTCCCCTTTCCAAACAGTCATAGTTTTACTCAGTGTATCTTTTTTCTTTATTCTTTTACTTGTGTCGTGTTACACTTTTTTAACAATCCGTTGTCACTTGTCATCTAAATTGTCTATGACAAAATAATAGCAATCATAAAAATAGTTACCATTTGTAAAATAGGTTGGAGGTACGGTAGTGTACAAAATCTGACAATTTTACTATTTAATTTTTGGTTAAAAGTAGCAAAAGTTTCAGGTTATGGAGTATTTAACAACTAATCAAATGCCTAATTGACAAGGAGAACCGAAACTTTGAACGAAGGGGGGAAAGACTGGACATTTTGGTGTACACCAGGAGGCACGGAGGCAGACCCAGAGGCATGTACGGAGGCACGGCCTGAAACAGGACCAGAGGCACAGAACCCTGTCCACCCAAAATCCCAAACATTTCCCACCTCGACGAGTTTGGCCATCTTTGTCAAACCGCAGACACCAACTTTCTACTAGGATTCGTGACCAACTACTGGAAGACCCAACACTGTCACATACTTCCCCCTCCCCACATTGACCGTATAAGGCCACAGAGAAAGGCAGCAAAACCAGTTCCTAAGATCCTACCCATACTGGCAATTTTATGCGCGGTATGAAAGAACTTTTGTTCCCTCCTTTGTGAGGTTTTTCAACGCGAAAGTTTAAGTAAAATCCTTTCCTTTTTTTTGTATTGATTTTTGAAGTTTAGCCTTCTAATTTGTTGCAATTTTGTATAATTATGGACAATTGTATATAATTATGTTTGACGAGAGAACAAATATTCGTTTTTTTGTTAATACCGTAAGGAGCGTTTTTGAAGAATAAAGACTGTACACTTGTCTCATTTGCGGCACAACGGAACGAACTCCTATTTAAGTCTTAAGCCTTATCTGTCCTAAACTCTTCTTTAGTCCATGCCACAAATGCATAAAAATGGGAGCCGGACGCACCTTAGATAGAACAAACCCTTAAACTTACTGCAGTATGCATCGACTAGCTCTGGCAGGGACCCGAACACCTGCCTCGTTGATATGAAATACCCCCCTGAATCAATTGCTTTGATTTTGTAATGCTTCACATGGAACCCCTTGTCATCGTCCCAGTCTCGTATACTCAGGGAGAATCCCCCAGGGATCTGTTCCGATAGCCTGATGATAAACGTGCCCCGTGGCAGATCCACCCCCATCAGCAGCTTTTCAGTGTCTTTTCGGGAAATTGTACCAAAGAACCACCTGAAAACAGAATATATAAACACCAAAACCAGAAAACGCTCCAACTTCCGACGCTTGTTCCCGCGTTCAACGTTCTCATTCCAAGAGTGACTCCCCCGCGTTTTTATCGTTCCCCATGAAGTCTTCCCAGAATGGCAAAGCACATGTTTTTGTTTTTGTGTTAGGCCATATTCAATTTGAATTATTTATCTTGATATTATGACAGACATTATTGATTTGCCTTCATGTATATTCACGTATTCAACACGCCATTTGGCCCCAAGTCACGATATGTTTTGATATTTGAAATAAACTGAAATTGAAACTAAACACTCTACTTGCCAATCATATCGAACACTCTCTGTGTTCCTCGCAAGCTCGTTGTTTTAACTTGAGCGGCTTTGAGCCTGAAGAGGATCCTTGCCAAGAAGGCCGAAATATAGCTCTAATAAAATTCAGTTGACGTATCCACTTTGCACTATTAAATATCAAATACACGCCTGATTGGTATTGGCCGACGGAAGCTGGCTTCCGACTGACTCAGTTTGGAAGTTCGTATGCGAATGTTCTGATGAGCTGAACAATGTTAGCGCCACCAGTCGACTGGACCCTGGAAAGCAAAACCCAGAGACTATTGGGGCTGCACCGAAATTGTCTATTATATGAATGAATGAACTTACTCAAACATGTCAATGGTCTTTTCTTCAGCTACAAAGTTTCTCGGAATGTAGCCCTCCAAACCATTATGCAGATTTCGTGCTTTCCACCAATCAGAATCACTGAAAAAGGAAAGTATTTGAGCGGGAAGATCATAAAGCTGAGAAACACAAGTGTGCCGACGAGAAGGACGGCAACGATGTCATCGTAGCTGGCGTATATCCGTTGTAAACATTGTTTGAATATAATGATGTCTCCGCAATCTCAAAGAAAAGGCGGAATGCCTTTCCGGGTTTTTTTTCTGCTGCTGCTGCTGATAACTGCCGAGTTTTCCGTAGCGTTTGTTCGCTCCGGAAAGCCGAAGATCTTTCCCCGAAAAATTATTTTAGAGGCTAGTAGTGGAAGTTCCGCGGAACTCAAAGGTTAGGGAAAAAAGTCAAACAAAATCTAAGAAACAAGGCAGACCCGAAAGTAACAAGATAGTCGATTCATTGAAGTTCCCAGATATAAGAGATTTTACAAAAGGCAGACCCGAAAGTAACAAGATAGTCGATTCATTGAAGTTCCCAGATATAAGAGATTTTACAAGTCTTTTCAAGACGAGTGCTTTTTTGGGATCCCAAAACGTAAGTGGAGGGATACCTATGACATCGTAAAGTCTTCCGTCTGTCCGTCCGTCTGTTAGCCGATAACTCTTGGGGTTGAGATATTTTGATCAAACTTGGCATGAGGACTCTTTGTAGCTCTATATTTAGGGGTGGGGGAGGGGTTTAAAATAAGGGGAACAAAAAATATTTTTAAAAAGCTAATGAAATAGTCGAATTAGGGCAAGGAGACATGCTGAATCCGAATATGAAATTTATTTTCTCGCCGGACAAATAGTTCACCCGGAATCCGGCGAAAACCGGAATATTTGTGAAAAGTAATATGAAGTTGATTGAAGGTTCGATTTAGGGGCAAGGAAACGTACTGAGTCCGAATATGAAAATTATTTTCTTGCCGGACAATTAGTTCGACACGAAATCCGACCAAAACCGGAGAATTTGTTTAAAGTAAAAGTTTTATTTAAATTTGATAAGATATTCGATTTGCGGGTAAGCAGACATGCTGAATTCGCATATGAAAACCATTTTCTCACCGGACGTATAGATCGCTCGGAATCCGGCTGAAACCGGAAAATTTGTTAAAAGTAAAAGTTTAATTGGAAGTTGATTAGAGGTTGGATGTAGGGGTAAGGAGACATGCTGAATTCATTTTTGAGCTTTATTTTTTCGCCGGACAAGTAGTTCCGGAATTCCGCCGAAACCGGAAAATTGGGAGAAGTAAGGCAGGAAGTTTCGATCTGCTTCGTCAAAACAGATATGACTTAAAGGGGTAAACACACATGCTGAATCCATATCTGAACTTGGTTTTCTCATATGATCAGCTATTTTGCCTTAATCTTTTTCTAAATTTTAATAGTAAAAGTGTTCAAGAAGTCTGGCGAAGACTGGATCTGGCGAAGACAAGACCCAATTGTCTGGATCAAATTTGAACTTTTGGGATCCCATCGAAACCTTTGGTCTTGTTTCATTTGTAACGGAAGATTTATGGTGATTAAACTGAATTTGAGTTAGTTTCAGCTAATTTGCGAATCGGGTATCTTACCTGTCATCCAGGATTTCCAGCTTACTTCCCTTCTCGAAACTCATATCAGTACTTTCTCGTGCTGTATAGGAATACAACGCGATGACGATTTTGCCAACAGCTTTGGATGAATGACTATCTGAAAAACAAAAAAAAGTCGTTAGAATTGTGCCAAGCCAAGCTGGCTTTAAGCACAGCTGAAATCCACGTTGTTTCATAATTTTATTTCAGTAGCTAGTGCGACTGACCACCCGCGTATTCATTTCTTTAGTTTAAGTTAAGTTTCTATTTAGTTATTTTAACTAGTCACTCCCGCGCTCGCTTTACCATCGTCAACCCCTGAGTTGCTTATATGAGTTCCTTAGCCAGCGACTTCTAGGCCAACGAGATGGCGTCGCTCCGCTATCTTAGCATATGTTGTCTTTTCGGCCATACACTGATACAGCACTGCTCGTATAGGAGACCATAACGTATGTAATGATAGCCGTTCCGCTTTAAATAAGCGTCAGGAACCATGGCCTGGCTACGCACACTAACATACTCTTGCGTTTAAATGTTTGTAAAAACTTATTTACTTAAAGGACCCCTCTTGCCTATTCTGCCTTTTAATATATACCTAGCTCCCTTATGGAATTATAAGCTTCTAAAATCCCACCTTTCTCCACTGTTACGTAATGTGCCTACGAATTTTTAGCGCTTTTTTCAGCCGTGCCGAGTTTTGCTTGTTAAACAACGGAATGTTCGCCTGAATCTTCAACGTCTGCTGATAACTTTTTCACGCACAAGGATATGAGAATCTTCTGTTTTTTACTTCTTTTATTTGCTTAATACTCCTACTTTTTAACCACGGCGCATTCAGTTTTCAAATGTTTTGCGCCCAGTCGCCGCGTCGGGGAGCAGGAAGACTGGGTAGAATCAACAAGCGCTAACAAGAAAATCGCTAAATTCAGATGGGAAGTGACGGTACTTCCGAAAAATATTTTTTCTGATCCGTTTCATAATGAAAAAATCATTAAGAGATGTGCTTTAAGAAAACCAATGAAGTATCGATGTGTGGCCCCAAAAAGCCACCATACAGGTGGAAAGTCAGACGTTAAAACAGCGCAAAAAAGGTCTCAAGACGGATTTAATTAAGTGAAGTTCTGTTTCTTTGCAGGATTTTCAAGGCTCGCACTCAACTGAATAACCCGAGTACGCCCGCTACAGATTTCACAACATGCGCCAAGATGAGAAGATGGGTACAAACAGTTAACGTCTGAATAAAATACATAAAAAAGACCCCTTAACGAATTGTACACTGACTGAAAGCTTATTTTTTTTTTTTTTAAAGAAACTTACTGGTTGCAAAATGCTATCATAAAAATGTCTCACTTACGCCTGTCAAAAGATGTCCTTCAAAGTCCCTTTGAAAAGGCAGAAAAATAAGTAAAATGAAATGCACTTTCCAGATCAATAACTTTCTGGGCTGTCAGTCAACAGCACAAGAAGAAATATAGAAATATATATAGATGGCACTTTACACAAGGGACTTGTACCATGACCAATTCCATAAACAATCTTTTGAATATAATTATCATCTATATTAACGATTTCTGTGACATGGGGATGTGAACTCGTTGGATGAATTTGCCTTCGGGCGGGATCACTGTTCCTATGGCTGGCTTCTACGACATTATGTAGCGGTTTGCGAACTCTGTTCACAAGCCCCTCAGTGGTTAGAGTGCTGCCTTGTAAGCAGAGGGTCCTGGGTTCAAATCCTGGCTGAGGAGCATTTTGTCTATCAGTTCACTACTTGTAGAAAAAAAGAAAAAATATAGATTCCAAGCACTTACTATTGCTGTCAAACGTGGAAACCATAAGCCTCACATCCTCTGCGAATGAAGGTCCTAAAAGACGAAGGTCCATCAATAGCTATTTTTTCAATCGACGGTAACCACTCGGATAAGGAATAATGAACAAACAATTTAAGACATTGATTTCTTGAAGCAAGGGCGCAGTACCCCCACAAAAAAGACAAATCTGTTTTAAAATAAATCATTTCATATTTTAATTCAAGCCATTTATTTGTTTTATATTTGGCGTTAAGCTTTTAGCTTGTCACCATACATTATCATGTACTTTTATTCTGAACACGGCTGCAAAATCACAGCACCAGCTTTAACTCCAACCAGTCTTCAGAGAAGAATTTCACAAATCAGATATTTAAGGAAGAATCTTTCACCGTTTTTGCACAAGTTCATTTTCCAGCTTGAGCCAGAAGAGGACTATATTTGACGAAGCAAAACAGATAAGTCAGCTACATTTTATTAGAGCTCTATTTCGGCCCTTCTTGGCAAGGGTCCTCTTCAGGCTCAAGCTGGAAAATGAAATATCTAATTTTATGAACTTCTGATCGAAAATTGGTTGGAGTTAAAGCTGGTGTTGTGGTTTCATTCTGGAAACATCTGCTGTTTTTGCTGTTCGAATGGGTGGTCGAAAGGGTAGAGATTATTCTGCATTTTTGGAGTCAACTGTCTCTTCTTCTTCTTTCCAGCTAAGATGGATACTTGTCGGCGGCATGTGTGGGCTATTTGAAGTTCCGTATTTTGGTGATAAATATTCCTTCAGCCCTGCGAATAATATTTGAGGGAGCAAAACGGATAAGACCAGCTTTAACTCCAACCAATTTTCTTTCAGAAGTTCACATAATTAGATATTTAAGGAAGAATCTTTAATTGTTTTTCTAAAGTTCATTTTCCAGCTTGAGCCGTTGAGCCTGAAGAGGACCCTTGCCAAGAAGGGCCGAAATATAGCTATAATAAAATGTAGCTGACTTATCCGTTTTGCTCCGTCAAATATGATTCGCGGTCAGCTTGGGTTGAAGGAATATTTATCACAGAAGGGGACCCTTGCCAAGAAGGGCCGAAATATAGCTCTAATAAAATGTAGCTGACGTATCCGTTTTGCACCGTCAAATACAGTGCCCTTGCTCCAGGGCATGTCCTAATGTTGGAACACTGCCCACAAACTGACGATTTGTGAATGACTTGTCTAGCTAGCCTTGAGAAAGCTCTGCATCTAATAAAATTCAAAACAACAAATTAGACTACAAAATGCAGCTACACAGCACAGTAAAAACTACCAGATTAATGGATAATTCAGATACAATAGCCAATAGCAATAACCTAACTCATGGTTTCTGGATTTTCAATAATCCGTGTCCTAAATAAATTTACACAAAAAGATCTACAACAAATAGTGAGGTAAGGTAAGGTAGGTAAGATAAATTGTATTGACGATTGCAGAAAAACTAAAATTGCATAAAAGTGACGGACATGCCAGTGGCATAAGAAAATGACACTTCGCTAATCCAGATTGCTTTGAAAAACCCTAGCCTAAGGTTGTAGCCTAGTTCTTCAGAACAAATCTGAAGAGGCCCATGGCCTATTTTTGAATTGTAATATGGTTGTTTTTATTGTTATCAGACGTCGGTTCTCCAATACAAACTTGCTAGTCAGGAAATCAGACATACCTTGAGAATGTGGAGTTCTTATTATGTCAGCATGCTGATGCATCATCGCCTTCTTGCCTGGCCTTGTCTCTACCTTTTCCATATGATAGACATTGGCTCTTGGCTGGCTGGGTGTATGAGCAGCCCACCCATCCTGTCTTACTGGTGTTGCTAAAAAGAAAATTACAAGGTTTTCAAATATCTGCTACAGGCGCTTGAAACTGATAAAGAGAGAGCTGGCTAGTATGAAACAATAACTTGCTTTCACTTTCTCTACCTCAGTTGTAAGGAAGGGCTAATGGCTAATTCTGTTCCATGTATCAGGTGGGAATGAAAAATTGTGTCTTGGTTTAGGCCTTGGTCCGACCGCCAGCTCGTCAAAAGACGCTTAGTTTCGAAAACACCCGACCTAAAAGGTACAGTCAGTCTGACGATACCATTTTGTATGCCAGAAAATCCTGATTCAGAATATGCTTGGAACGGCGGTATCCGACGCTGGCTTAACTTCTAAAAACACTTTTTGTTTTCGTTTATACTTGCTTTTTGGAAGTGTTAGACCCCTTCTCGAAAAGTACCTGTTTTAGTTGAGAATTGCTCACTAGGTGGTGCTCACAAGCAAGGATCGCCGCTAACCCTACAGAAGCACATCTAGTTATCCATAACCCTTTCGATTATGAGTGGGCATTTAGCCATTCAGATGGCATCGTTCCTATAACTTCTACGCTTCTTCAGTGGCCTTCGACCATTAAAGGTGTGCCGAGCTCACATTCCTGTAAGAATTGGTTCTCAGCACGTTGTCTGTGCGCTTTAGGAAGCCAGTGCGATTTACTTTGTTCGTGTGGGGGCAGGTGCTCTGTCGACTAGAATGAAGAATAGAGAATTTTATTTTGTTAAGCAATGTTGGCAAAGCTTGAGACTTATGTTCAGGTTCAGGTTCTTCTTAATAACAAAGTAAATAACAAAATGTCCAGAGCCCGGCTGAGAAGACAAATTCGTAATGCACGGGATGGAAAGACTTCTTTAAATAAATACAACATTTATACTTCACTACATGCCATTCATACAAATGGAAATATGCGTATTCCCCCGTCAGTACCCGGTCCCCAACACCACCAGTTGACACGTCCAGCGAAACAAACAATACAAAAATAAAAATAAAAGATAACACGAACCGAGGAAAAGTGATTTCAGTGTCCCAATTAACTCGTTTTTTGCTATGGATATTTCTTGTGACATTTCAATACACGAGCATATTATTTGAACCAATTGTAATCCCTGTAGTCGTTGATTCATTCCAGCAAACGTAGGTTATTAAGCAAGAGACTCGCATCACATCCTTAAGCAACCAGTGGCTATCCCTGGCACACGTAATCAGCGGGTTCAATTTGGTTAGAATACATTTTTCTGCCGACAGTAGCCCACTTTACCTGATGGCACTTGTTACTGAGGAAGAGAATAACTTATCTGGTTTCGGGTCTACTTTGTTTATTAACGGAATATTCATAATCAACGGGTTCGATTTGGTTGGAATCCATTCTTCAACGTAATGTGTTTGAGAGCGAAACTCCTTATTGAGAGGATATATTAGTTGCGTTTTTGCTGATACCATGGTATCTGTTACCACGGTCTAAAGTCGTTTTTGCAGTTATCGTGGTATCTGATACCACGGTCAAAAGGTGTTTTTGCAGTTATTGTGGTATCTGGCCAGTTATCGTGGTATCTGGCCAGTTATCGTGGTATCAGATATTCAGATACTACGGTCCGACCGTAGTAACTGGTCGTGGTATCTGAAAAGTCATCTCACTTTCATCACATTTTGTCAGATTAGTGAGAAAGAAGTTTAGCACTTAGTAATGTAACTAGATATTTGTTTTTCGTTTGGGATGATTTCGAAAAGTGCAATTTCGACAATTGCCGTTTTTGCAGAGCACCATGTATCAGATACCACGATAACTGCAAAAACGACTAATTGCGGATCCATTTACCGTGGTAACAGATACCGCGGTATCAGCAAAAACGCAACTAATGGAACAGCATCGGGCTTCATTTCTACTTTAAGCCATTGTTTCCGGAACCAGTTCCCGGCATATTCGGAATCAGCGTGTTCGATTTGGTCGGAATCCACTTTTAAACCTACTGTACCTTTTGGGTTAGGGGGGTCTCACATTTTCAGGACCTGGCGGTCAGACTACCTGTGCATTTTTTCTTAATTTCACCAACTTCTCAAATGGTATGATGTAGCCCAGGGATGTGAAATTTTAGCCTGGGGAGTTTCAGTTGGAAAGGGCATAGACAATATTTTTTATGTTCTCCGATCCTGCTGCAATCATGGGCTCGTTTTTGTTGCACGCTGGAGGTCCACTTCTCTGCCACTTCCGGGCTGATTCTGTCTTCATCCGTTTTTGCACTGCAGTGCTTCCGAGGAAGACGGCAGCGCTTCTCGAGAATCGCGCACTTGCTCACCGACCAAGTACGTGCTTCCCTGCAAGATGCTGCAGCGCTGCCGATTCAACCAAGAAGAAAGTGGATTCAAAAACGCATATTGTGCAAAAGCAAAGAAGTGCTGCAGCAGCGATGCGGCAGCGCTATTGCAACAAAAACGAGGCTCATGTTGTTTAACGCTTATTTTTTTTTTTTAAGGCATATGAGAAACAAAATGGTGGTGGTGTGTAGCATGCGGACGAGCATGCATGATACTGGCTACAATTACAATTCGGTAAATTTATCCATAGATATCTTTTACAGACAAAAAATAGTGCCGGACATGTCATTACAAATAAAAAGATCAACCAAGGGTAGATCAGGGGTAAAGATCAACCAAGATCAACCTACTGGTCTTTGGTGTTACTGCACCAAGTCTTTTCGAAGGCGATACTCAGTTGGTGGGTCATTAATAAAGCACATAGACTATATTTCGTATCTACTGACATTGGAGTTGGATTAATAAACACTTGTCACTTAGTTCAACTGTGTCGGGACTGTGCCCACTTGAACTGGCTGGAATGAGTCCGGGAAGAACTGTAGATTTGATTACAACATTAATTATAGTAGGACTGGACACTGTACTGGCAATGCACTTGATAATTAGCTCGGGACTCCATATTTAGCTCGGGACTCCAACCAGCTTCCCAACTGGGACATCCATTCTTTTATCCGGTCCTCAACTTTGCTTACAGAGCCAATTGCCTTCTCTTTCGTTTTAGCCTGTAAGGTTAATGACTCAGTTCTCTCTGAGAGTCCGAACCGATCGCATCTACCTGTGTTAACCCTTTTTATTTTCATCCAACAAGTGACGTCATACAGCGGAGTGACTTTTGCTGTTCGACAAAATAAATAGAACAGCCGTGCTATTGTTTGCGGTTGTAAGTGGCTCTCGGAGTGAACGCGGGGACAGTGTTAGAACTTTCCTATAGCAAGTACCAGTGCCTGTGATGGCTTGGCCAGCTGTTACCTCGGCTGTTACAGGTTGAAGATCGCAGTTTTCCGTCGATACAAAACAAAAAATCGCACTGTTATCACCCCGTATTTTGGATTGGCCTACTCAGCAATTACCGCTTATCCCTTCAGTACCCGTCTCAATTCTCAGCGAAAATCTTACTGCTGCAAATCGGAAAAAGTGAGCTGAATTATTTATGCTGAATTACCCTAGCAACAAGATCCGCGCTGCATTTCCTCGCGGCCCAATCAGAGACTACCAACTTCTCTGCACTGCCATCTAGCCGCGATAGACTTACGACAAAAGCGTACAGTCTTGACGCTAGATGACGCGAACGGATCGTGTAACTTGCGGGATTTGCAAAAAGAATTGTGGGGCAGGAAGCTACCAATGTACAAGGTGTCCAGCGTGGTTTCATCCTGCTTGTACAAAAGTGACGAACGCTGAGCGAGTTAAAAACCCCGACTGGTTATGTGCCGACTGTAAGAGCGCCAGCTCAAAAGAACACGTTCTACCTGTGACTAATCCTGCGGTTCGTTGCTTTGACTGTCACAGAAAATGCGACCAGGCAAGCTCGTTCCAGTGCTACCAGTGTCGAACTTGGACACACCCAGCTTGTGCTGGTTTTTCCAAATCGGAGTGGCTTGAAGACCCTACCTGGCGATGCAGCTCCTGTCTTTCCCTTGACGACTGTACCGACGAAACCGAGTTGACCAGGTCAGTGAAAAACCAAACCCCGGCCCGAAGGCGACCTCTTACTGACAACTTGGTTAATGAAATGGTAAGCCAACCACCGCGTCCCTCACCACTGCGGCGCTTCTTCCCGAACACTTCGGTTTCCCAAGACAATACGCTTACAAACCCGCTCCCACAGTTATTAATAACTTCCGAAACTTCAGTTCAAACCGAAACTGTGACTATGGTTGAAGTGACCAGCCAGACGGATCAGATTGAGCTATGCCAAACTGTACAGCGTCAGTAGTATATAATCGCCGATGCTAGACCACCCTCCCCCCAATTTCAAAACCCCATTTTAACATCAATTTCTTAAATTTTAACATCCTTTTTACCAAATTATCCCCCTTTTTAAGAACATTTTTATTTTCTTACTTCCAAAATAAAGGATACAAGAAATGAGAATATTACCCTTTACTACATATAAAATACTACAATATACTACTACTTCTTTTTTTTTTTTTTTTTTTTTCATTTTTTATTCAAATATTACTGAGTAAACAGTTCTAAATCCACATATGTTTCTTTGTTCTTGTTTTCGCGTACAATAGGCTGCAAAACCAGATTTTTCTTTAAAAGTAATTCGTTAGCAATGGCATTATATTTCTGTGTTATAAACAAATCACAGGGTTTGTTATTATGATTAATAACGACAACCAACTTATCACCATATTTCGTCTTAGCAATTCTCATTTTATCTATATTATATTTCAATCCTAATACCAATGCTTCCTTCCTGATTGTCTCATTGTATTTATTCATTCTGATTGTATTCAAGACTTCCTTTGTGGACTCCATTTATTAGGGGATGATTTTATTAAATAAAAATCCAAAGCTCCTAATTACCGGCAGATCGTAACACCTGTGGTGTGAGAGATGCGTCACACTAAATATTCTCGAATATTCTCGAATATTTAGATGCGTCACCTCCAGCAGATAGCAAGACTCGGCGGAGAAGATTCGCGAATATATAGTGTCGCGCATCTGGTTAAGGAGACATTTGTAAACAAGTTGAGATTAAGAAGGTGTTGAAGAAAGAAAACATTTCCAATGTAAGTATTTTTAGTTTTCTAGCGATAAAAACAAGGATATCCAGGTAGATATCTAGCAAGATAGGAATAGCTTCATCTGAAACAAACAATTACGCAAATATCAAATATACCAAACGAGTTATCAGATGACGAAGCGCATCACACGAGATGACGTAGGAAATTCTGTAAAGGAATTATCTGGGTCAGATAATGTTGCGAAGCGCGTCACACGAGATGAAGTAGGAATCAAATGGCCTTCAAAAATTCTGTAAAGGAATTATCTGGGTCAGATAATGTTGCGAAGCGCGTCACACGAGATGAAGTAGGAATCAAATGGCCTTCAAAAATTCTGTAAAGGAATCATCAAGATCGTTAAAAGATTTTTATTTTCAGATGAACAGCGAAGGTATTCAGAAGAAAACAGCAACCATTCCGAAAAAGTATATGAATGGGTTGTTCAAACTGGAGAAATCGGAGCAAGAAACATTCCTTTCGCTGTGGAGTAAGGTAGTCACAGCCTCAGATGAAGTCGAAGGTGAAGACCGTACGACAGCGTGTTCCTCTGTTGACAAGAAAAAAGAGAAGAGCGTGCAGTTTTTAGCTGATATTAAAGCGAATTTACATGCTTCGCGAAGGTTTGGAAACTTCAAAGTGGACGTAAGCATCAAGAAGGTGCTGAGCAGCAAAATATGTGGAGTCAGTTTGGAACAAGCAGAACGTTTAATTATTGATTTAAATAAAATGGAGGTGTATTTGGATTATTTATCAGTGTTACTAAAAGCGAAAAAAGGTGAAGTGTATGCGTACATGCAAAAACTGTTCAATGACAACCCTGAGAATCTATACAAGTGTTTTCTTGAAGAACGATTTAAGAAATATGGAGAAAGCAAATCAGCAATAAGAAGATATCTTCAGTTGTATGGATTAGTCCGCGAATATCCTGGAATAGCTTTCTGTGGGAAAGGGTACTATTGCATCGTCGAAAATGAAAAAGCTATTCGCAAAGCGATCCAAGAGGATGAGATATTGTCTTCATTACTCAAGGAGCATCCTGCGCAAGTTTTCTTATCCGATGAAGTGTTGATTGATTTTGATAATCTGAGTCTATAAATGTTGAATTAAGTTTTCTCAATAAATTGGTGTTTCATTGATTGAGTTATAAGCTAGATTTTGTTGCTAGGTGGTGGTTATGTGTGAAGAGTCACACTGGTGGAACATTCTTCTGAACTATTGATGTATTCTTGCAATATTTATAGCCATTCAGACGGACTTGTTTCATGTATTTTTCGCGAGGAAAAAATCGAAAGGTTTTACGCATCTCTGTTTCTCTCTGAATTACCTCCTCAATTGTTAACTGTCCGCATTTTAGCATTGACAACAACTCAGTATAAAAATCATAAATAGTCCTAAATTCTGCTTTTCTATCAGCAATGCTTAATTGCTTTTCAATTATTTCGATGATAACAGCACCCAAACTTAAAGAAGCTAGCGGTAGTACTAGAAACGCAGACATTCCTGCTGCTGAAAAGAGGAATTTGGATACAAGTAAGCTATTACTTATACGATTGTAGTACTTGTAACTGCGACGGTAAACATACATTTTCTTTTCTAATTCTTCCATTTATAATATAATAAAATTGTTTCGAAAAATATTTCTAACAAAATAAAGAGTAGTAACCAAATGCCGATTTCGTCAAGAGTAGTAACCAAAAGCGGATTTTCGTTAAGAGTAGTAACCAAATGCCGATTTCATCAAGAGTAGTAAAGAATAAAGGAAACCCGTGACTAGTAGTAAAGCATGTGCGAAACCGATAAGGGCGTCGGAAAATACATAGTAAAGGATTTGGAAAACCAGTGCTTTTCTTTACGGCTGAGAAAACGCAGACGGGAGAAATTTATTAATAAAAATGTTCCCCTATTAAATGATGAATACTGCAGAGGTTATTCAGCTTTGTAAAAAGGTTATATCAAACAACAAAGCGGTTATACAAAGATTATCGCTATACACATATAATGAACTGCGGACTTATGCGAAAATTAATAAAATCAAAACAAATGGAGCTAAGAAACATGAAATAACAAATAATATAATAAACCATCTTAGTAAGTATATTTTGATAGCTGAAGATAAAATTAAAATTGAACGCAGAAACGAAAGAACTCATAATAAGAACAGACCATCCGACTACAAACCAGAACCGAGATTACGAACCATTCTGGAAGATGAGATAAAAGAAAATAATATCACCATTACAAAACTAAAACAAGAATACAATGATAACAAAGAAAAAGAGACAAGCGAATTAAAGAAATTTCTGAAAAACAAGAACCTATCAACTCGCGGAAACCGAGAAGAAGTCATACACAAGGTTGAAGAATACTATAATAATATTATTAACAAACATAAAGATTCCGTACAGAAAAATAGAGATATCATAAGAGATCAAACAGAAAGACGTGATAACAGTAGACAGAAAGCAATTGGTTTATCCACTCTCTTTATAAATAAGAAAAAAATCAAAGAAGAAAAATTAATTCCTGATCATTTATTTAGAACGGAAGAAGAACAGCAACCTACTATTTCTAGGGAAACGGAAAACCTTTATACCATCAACGTTTCTATTGAAAGCAATGGAAGAGAAAAAGATACTCTTATTGCTTTTACTTTCGCCGATTTACAGCGGCGGATGAATGAACTTTATCAATATAGAGTTCAGTTCGTAACCAGGGTGATATTCTATAGACAGGAAAATGATGAAGAAGTAGTAGTATTTTACAACAGTACTTCTTGGATTTTAAATAAAAATAGCATACTTACTCATAGTCATTTGGATGATAATAACAAGAGACTGAGTTCTTTAAGTAATACCCCTCGATCTGGGCTACAATTTAGTCGGTATGAAGGAATTGATTATAGGATGACACGAATAGAATCTTACATGGGAGGAACGTTTAAAATACTGCCAGATTTCGTAAAAAATAAAAAAGCGTGTATAAATATAAAAAATAACGACCAGAAATGTTTCCTTTGGTCTATCTTAGCAAATCTACATCCAGCTAAGGATCATGTTGATAGACTATCAAATTATAAACAATATGAAAACGAATTTGATTTCAAAGGGGTTACTAACTTCCCGATGGATACACAAGATATACACACATTTGAAAATAAATATAACATTAAGATTTGCTTATTTCAAATTGATAAAGAGAAAATAATCAGAAGTCATATACTAAAAAGTACAATCAATGGCAAAACAGCTAAACATGTTATTAATTTATTGTATTTCGATAATCATTACGTACTGGTAAAGGATCTGAGCAAACTAGTCGGCACTCAAATATCTACAAGACAAAAAAAGACATACCTCTGCACTTTTTGCGGAAGGCATTTTACAAAAGAAGAACAATATGAAAAACATGAGAGTAAAAATAATTGCGAAGATCCTGATATAATAATGCCTCCTGAAGGTTCAAGTATACAATATAAAAATATTGCAAAACAAATGAAAGTACCTTATTGCATAATAGCAGACTTTGAGTCTTATAACGAAGAATACAATCAGGTAAACGGAAAGAAAACAATAAAAGTGGCCAAACAGAAACCATTTGCTTACGGATTTCAGGTATGCTGTTCCTTTGATACAAACCAGAACAAATACTATGACTATTTCGGTGAAGACGCTGCAAAACATTTTGTTAAAACCGTTACAAAAGTATCCACAGAAATTGCAAACAAATATGAAAGCAGACAAAGAAACCATACTTATACCAATTCAGAAATTACCGAAAAATGGAAAAATCTAATGGATAAGACTTGTCACATCTGTACAACTGAAATTACTGAAAATCCTCACTTTGATCACGACCACATGACAGGAGAAGATAGGGGATTTGCTCATGCTGAATGTAATATGAAATACAGGATTCCTAGGCATATCCCGGTAGTAATGCATAATTTATCAAAATATGATTCTCATTTATTTGTTAGAGAATTGATACCTGATAACGGAATTTTTGAAAGTGCAGAAAGTTTCATATCATTCTCGAAATCAATAAGTATAAGAAAGACGGATACGGAAATAAAATATGAGATCCGGTTTATAGATTCGATTAGATTTATGGCTTCATCTTTAGACAAACTATCAGCAAATTTAGCGAAATGTGATTGCAAAGTACCCTGTAATCATCTAAGAGAGAATTTCAAGTACACATCAAATAGTTTCAATAACGATGAAGAATTCAAAGAAATAATTAAAAAAGGGGTATATCCGTATGAATTCGTAGACAGTTTCGATAAAATGAATTGTACAAACTTACCATCCATAGAAAGCTTTTATTCTAGGTTGACAGGGAAAGGTATTGACAAAAGTGATTATAAAAGAGCGGTATCTATATGGAAGCAATTTAACTGTGAAACTTTACTTGATTATACCAAGTTGTACCTAAAAAGTGATGTGTTAATTCTATCAGATGTTGTGGAGAATTTCAGGAACGTTTGTATACATAATTATGATCTGGATCCACTTCATTACTTCTCAGCTCCAGGACTAACATGGGATGCTTTCCTAAAGCATTCGAAAGTAGACTTGCCGTTATTCTCAAAGGAAGACATGTATACCTTTATAGAAAAAGGAATAAGAGGTGGTGTATCCCAATGTATAAAAAGATACGCAAAAGCAAATAATAAATATACAAGTGATTATAATGAGAATAAACCATCTAATTATTTAATGTATTTAGACGCTAATAATTTATATGGGTGGGCGATGTCGCAGAATTTACCAGCGAATGATTTCCAATTCATTTCCATACCGGATGATTTGAAAGAAAGGAATGAATACGAATCAATCGAGTATTACAACCATCTAAAAACTCATATCAATTCGATAATAAAATTACAGAATGTAGGTGCTATATATGAGGTAGATTTAGAATATCCAAAAGAACTACACGAATTACACAAGGATTTACCATTAGCACCGGAACACTTTAACGGTAAGCTATGTACTACAGTATTAGATAAAACCAACTATGTAGTTCACCACAGGAATCTAGAATTTTATTTACAAAAAGGTTTGATATTGAAGAGAGTACACAGAATACTAGGATTCACTGAAAGTGCTTACTTAAAAGGATATATAGACCACAACACAGCACTTAGAACTAAAGGTACAAATGATTTTGAAAAGGATTTCTTTAAGCTTATGAATAATGCTTGCTTTGGAAAAACTATGGAAAACGTAAGGAAGCGAGCGGATATGGAAATAATAACGGATAATGAAACAAGAGAAAAAATAATAAAGAAGCCCAACTTTAAATCTGAAATAATTTTTAGTGAAAACTTTTCAGTGGCAAGAATGTCGAAGGAAAAGATAAAACTAGACAAACCAATGTATATCGGCTTTGCTGTATTGGAACTATCCAAGTTATTGATGTATGAATTCCATTATGATTATATGAAGCCTAAATATGGAGATAAAATTGATTTGTGTTATATGGACACTGATTCTTTCATATACGACATTCGAACCGAAGATTTCTATGAAGATATCAAACAAGATTTGAATGAGAGGTTCGATACATCTGATTATGCGAAAGATAATCCATATGGGTTTCCTAGTGTAAATAAGAAAGTGATAGGAATGATGAAAGATGAATTAGGTGGACAGGTTATGACAGAGTTTGTTGGATTACGATCAAAGGTATATGCTTATTTAAAGGACAACCAAGACCCTTCAAAAGCTAGCAAAAAACTGAAAGGAATAAAAACCAATATAGTTAAAGATAAAATTACCATTCAAAACTATAAGGATGTACTGTTTGGTAAAACGGAAAACCTTTCTATAACCCAGTATAACTTAAGATCATACAAGCACAATATGTTTCTAGAAGAACAGAATAAAAAAGCGTTAGATCCTAAGGATGATAAAAGGATAGTAACAAGCGATAAAATACACACTTTACCTTTAGGTTATAAACATTAAATTCAAGTACCTACTTAAAAAATTCAAGTACCTACTTAAAAACTTCAAGTACCTACTTAAAAAATTCAAGTACCTACTTAAAAAATTCAAGTACCTACTTAAAAACTTCAAGTACCTACTTAAAAAAAAATTCAAGTACCTACTTAAAAAAATCAAGTACCTACTTAAAAAAATCAAGTCCCTACTTAAAAACTTCAAGTATCTACTTAAAAAATTCAAGTACCTACTTTAAAAAAATCAAGTACCTACTTCAAAACTTCAAGTACCTACTTAAAAAAATCAAGTCCCTACTTAAAAACTTCAAGTATCTACTTAAAAAATTCAAGTACCTACTTTAAAAAAATCAAGTACCTACTTCAAAACTTCAAGTACCTACTTAAAAAAAATCAAGTACCTACTTAAAAAAATCAAGTCCCTACTTAAAAACTTCAAGTACCTACTTAAAAAAAATCAAGTACCTACTTAATAAATTCAAGTATATACTTAAAATACTCAAGTAAATCTTATAATGAAAAATTCTTCCTAAATAAATGAATGAAAAGGCTCCAATCAAAGTCTATGATTTTAGTGAAAAGAACACTTATCAGAATAAGCACAACCTTGCACCTTAGTGGCCATTCAGACTCTTAATTTGTGGTAGTTCTGGAACAGGGAAAACTAACCTTCTTTTGAATTTAATTTATGAATATCTTTGTTTCAACCGAATATACTTGTATGCTAAAGATCTTGAAGAAGATAAATATCAAGACCTTATAACCAATTTAACCACTTTGGAGTCACAATGCAAATCGAAAGTCTTAACAGTAAGTAACAATCTTGATGATATTGTCGATGTTGACGACTTAGACCCTGAGTACCAAAACTTGATTATCTTTGACGATTTTGTCACTGAAAAAGACCAGAAGAAAATAGAAGATTTATTCATAAGAGGAAGAAAGAAAAATGCTTCAATTATTTACTTGTCACAGAGCTATCATAAAACGCCAAAGGTGGTAAGGCTCCAGTGCAATTATTTTGCATTCTTTCAGTGTTCTAATCCAAAAGAAGTAAAATTAATAAGACAAAGCCATGTATCCAGTATAGACAATGAAAAATTTCTCAAACAATTCGAGACGGCAACCAAGGGCTACGGTTTTTTCTTCATAGATTTAAAAATAAATGATAAAACCCTTAAGTACAGGAAAAACTTTGAAAAATTTACCGGATAATTTATTTCTATAATAAATGAATAAATTTGGTAGTGTTGGAAAAAAGGTTAGTAACGAATCGAATGAAAAGAGAGTTACTGATGACAACGGTAATATTAACCTACAAGGTAAGAGAATTATTATGTTAGGGGATGCGAAAGCTGACCAGGACGCTATTAGTTTCAGATCTATGACTATTATTTTGAATCAATTTAAAGAACAAATGACTGCAGGACAAGTGCAAGCCAACCAATACTTTAGCGAAGATATCAACAGATTAACTGCGATAGATGATTCTCCTGATAATTCGTTGGTAAGGAACAAAGATAAAGGGTTATTTGTAAAAGAAATAGTTCGAGTTAATGATAAAGAGATTAACGCTGAAAACAAGTTGATAACAAATGTTCAAAACCCTAGAAACAAAAATGATGCTGTTAATTTAGCAACGTTAACTATGAATCTTTTAGATTATGACAAAAAGCTTCTGGGGCAACACACCCATAACGGTATAATTGAAGGAAAGATTGCTGGTCAAAAAACTCGTATCGATAATATTGAAAGAGCAGTAGTAAATATTTTAAAAAGGCTTCTAGAGCTAGAGCTAAAACCTGTTGACAAACCATTCGTTACCAGAATAGAAAAAATGATGGCTGGTAAATAAATTTTATAAGATAAATTTATTCCCTAATAAATGGTTGAAACAATGGAGTATACAGTTTATTTGTCAAAGCTTCAGAAAGGAAAGCTGAAGAAATGTTTTGATGCTAAACAAAAATGTCAGATACGTGTTAGTCATAGTAGACAAAATGAACGGGAACCAGTCAAGTTACTTTTAAGTAAACGACAAATTGATAAAATTGAAACATGTAAAATGAATAATAAGGGTTGTGATATTGATGTATCATACAAGCAGATGAGAGAAGCGATTCAAAAAGGTGGATTACTTCCATTTTTAATACCGCTAGCAATTACCCTTGGTAAGGCAGCTTTAACAAGTGGTGCTGCTGCTTTGGGTACATTCGCTGGTAAGAAAATTATGGATAAAATGACCAACACAGGTGGTGCGCTAAAACTTCCTGGAACACAAAAAGTTACCGGTAATGGTGTACGTGGTAGACCTAAGAAGGAAAAAACCGATGATGTCAACACAGGTGGAGCGCTAACACTTCCTGGAACACAAAAAGTTGTGGGTAATGGGGTACGTGGAAGGCCTAGGAAGTCAAAAAACGGGGACATCAAAAAAGAAGCAAAAGTAAAGTAGGACCTCTAACCAATTTTGATATTATGGATGCATTAGGGAGTATACCACAGTTTAGAGGTGTGTTCTCTTTAGATACGCTACCCAAACATATAAACGATTCGGAATGTGGTGTAATCAACTATGACAAACGTGGAATGCCTGGAACACATTGGGTTGCCTATTGTAATCTACCTGAATCCCCCTATGTCGAATTTTTCGATTCTTTCGGTATTCCTCCAGGAAAAGAAATAGTTAAATATCTAAAAACTTCAAAGAAAAAAATAGCTTATGAAAATCTTGCTGTCCAAAATATAGACGAAGTAAACTGTGGACTTCACTGTATTTCCTACATTAAGCGCAAAATGAAGTTGGTAGCTTTTCGTTTATAAAAATTATTTTCTAATAAATGGAGATTTATTGTATGAAATGTAAAAAGAGCACTGACACTGAATCAATGTTTAAGGCAGTGTCACAAGAAAATAATGTTCCAATGCTGAAAGGGAATTGTGTTATTTGCGGGTCGAGGAAAAATCGCTTTTTAAAAAAAACCTCAACGCCGAAACAGATATTTTAAAGACGTATTATTCTAATTATTCAGGTGTGGATGATATTTACAGAAAATTAAAACAAAATGGTGTTAAGGTTTCCAAGGATAAAATAAAAAATGTGTTGCAAAATGAGAATGTGTATACGTTACACAAACCTTCCTATCATAACTTTGAAAGGAGGCGAGTGTATGTTCACTATGTTGATGAGCAATGGCAAGCTGATTTAGTTGACATGCAGAAATATAAAAAAGAAAATAATAAAACAAATTACATTTTAACTGTTATTGATTGCTTTCGTAAATATGCTTGGTGTATCCCTCTGAAAGACAAAACGGGTGCTGAAATAATAAAAGCATTCAGTGTTATATTTAAAGAAAGAATTCCTAAGAAACTACAAACTGATAAAGGTAAAGAATTTGTGATGAGAAATGTTCAATCTTTTTTGAAAAATAACGATATACACTGGTTTGCATCTGAAAGCGAATTGAAAGCGCAAATTGTAGAACGATTCAATAGAACGCTGAAAGACAAGTTATGGAAATATTTCACTCACAATAACACTACTAATTGGATTGATATTTTACCTTTATTTGTGAGTAATTATAATAACTCGTATCACCGATCAATACAAATGAAACCAGTTGATGCTAGTAAAAAGGTTAATCAGAAAAAGGTTTTTAGTGCTCTGTTTCCTCCAGTAGATGACTACAAAATCACAGGAAACGTCAAAGTAGGGGATTTAGTCAGAATTAAAAAAGAAAAAAGTATTTTCGATAAAGGATATTTACCTAATTATACGGATGAAGTATTTCAGATAGCAACCATCAGACCTACCATTCCCATTACTTATGAAATATCTGACAAAAGTGGGGAATTAATTCAAGGAGGGTTTTATGAAAAAGAACTTTCAAAATTTATTATGAAATAAAATTACTTGTATATAAATGGATTCAAGACGCTTGAGTGATATGTTATCGGATATAGTGAAGAACAGAGAAGTTCAGAGAAGAAAGGTTCAACAAAATGAGATGGAGAAGGCAGGATTTCGGGAATATGCTTCAGAGTTAAACGCTCCAGTTATTATAGCACAAAAAGAAAACACTAAAGACACCATCAAAAAATTACAAGAGAACGCTGAAACGATAATTAATAAACTACTTGAAGGTGATAATGATTCAAGAAGACGGTTTATCAGATTAGGTGATACATTTAAAACAGCTTTACAGACCACTACTTCAGAGGAATCGAGTCGAGCTCCCACTTATGCGATAGAACCCAATCTAGAACAACCATATGACGTAAATCTAAACTTAAATATTGATGTGGAATTATTAAATCAAATTAATTTAAAATATAAAGATGACTGGAATGGTACCGATAATTATTTTAAAATGCCTCATTATTACCTTAATCATCATAACGAAATAGATGGGGCTCTGAATTATTTAACATCTATAAGTCAAAGTTATGGTGGTATGAAAAGTAAAAGTTATAGTTCTAGTAAATATGATAAACACATTGAATTTATAAAAGAATACAAGAATAGGTTAAAAACCATTCAAACCTATTTCCCATTAGTCAACCAACAAGGAACTGGTGTATTTATGAATTGTGATGAAATGATTTCAAAATTATACACTTTGATAGGTAGCAGAGTAAACGGAAATACATCTGATGAGGTGAGAAATGAAGCTATCGATATTTTGGATTCGTTAATGCGAAATAAATTTCTTACGAAGAGAAATTACAATTCAATATATAAAAAATATTTCTAATAAATGGTGTTGTTAAACATTGAAGGTAATGAAAGTATCATTGATATAACATTTAGTCAACCAATCGAATTGAATCGTAATTGGGGTTATGAAATAGGTTTGAATCAGTGTACTTTGTGGTATTCATGGCATAATATAAGTGATAAATTTGGAAATAATACATTTCAATACAGGAAAGATGAAGATAATAATGCAACAGAATGGATGAATGTTACTATTCCTAATGGGATGTATAACGATGATTGTTTGAATTATTTTTTGTGTCAGTATTTTGATACCCCAAAAGATAAATGTCCTATTGTAATTTCATCCAATCCAGCATCTATGAGATTTGTCATACTATTACAAGAAAAATATGTGTTTAGATTTAATAGTGACTTGTGTCAGATTTTAGGATTTGAGAAGGATAGTGAGATATCTAAGAAAATCAATGAAGGTACAAAGCTTCCGAATATAACAAGAAGCGTTGATAAAATACAAATTCACTGCTCTCTTGTAAACAGTTCTATCGTAAACAAAAGTAAATCAGATGTCATTTGGACATTTGTTCCTAATACAGAACCGGGTTGTCAAATTGTTGAGAATCCTAGACAATTAATCTACCTTCCTATTAACACAAAAGACTTTATTTACTCCTTGAGAATGACAATTACTGATCAGTTGGGAAGACCTATCGATTTGAATGGTGATAACGTTGGATACGTGCTGCATTTAAGAAAAGCTTAAAGGATTAGTGAAATAAAATTATTTACCTATAAATGTTGATTAATAATAAGCGATTACTTTATAAAAAGCAGTATGGAAGTGGAATCGGTAGTGTATTCAAAAACATTGTTAATTCCCAGTTATTTCAAACGTCAGCAAAACAAATAAAAGATCGGGCTATGTCAATGCATAATAATATTATTAAACCGAGATTTGAGTTGTTGAAAAACAGAGCAATAGAATATGGGAAAGATCTGATCGATGTAAACAAGAAGGAACTCATTGATGTAATTGGAAACAAAAAATCGATGAAGGATCTTATTGGTACAAATAAAAGGATTTTAAATCAAAGAAGTCAGGACTTGATCAAAACGTTAATGACTGGAAATGGATTAAAGATTCTGAAATAAGTTTTATTTAATAATTTCTTTCTTATATAAATGGCAGTAAATAAAGTTATCAGTCCGCAATGGAACATATTTGACGAACCACTTGTTGATGATACAGTGGTAAAATACGAATTTAAAGAAATTCGAGAAACAGATGTGAATGTATCTAATAAATCAGAGTTTGAATTCGTAACGAAGAAATTAGATTCCTGGTTTTATCCAAGTGAAAGTTATCTTGATGTCAGTGTAAGAATAGTAAACCAAGATGGGACTCCTATAGCTGCACTGCAACCGATGTTGCTACTTTAACGAATAATGGATTTAATTTATTCAGTACCGCTGAGTATGTAATAAACGATGAATCGGTTGAAAAAATTAATCATGTTGGTATTACAACTACCGTTACAAAGTTGATTGAATACTCTGATGATTATTCTAGAAGTGCTGCAAGAAATCATTTCTGGTATAAAGATTATAATCAAGGGAAAGAAATCAATCCTGTAATTGCTTCGTTTACTGCAACTCCAGTAGTAGCAGGGGCTGCAGCAGGGGGTGGAACAGTCAGTTTGAGAAATAATAATAATTATAATAAAGGATTTGAAAAAAGATATAACAGGACAAAGAGCAGTAAATTAGTAAATATGTATTTACCATTATCAGAATTGTTTGGATTTCTGAAAGGAAACAAACGATTCTTCAGAGGTGCATCGCATAAATTATTTCTAAGAAGAAATGATGATAACAACATGATTATAAGAAATGGAAATACTAATTTCAAAGTAGTCATCGAGTATTTATCCTGGAAGATCCCTATTGTAGCTCCTAGTATCGAAATGATGAGTGAATTAGAAAAGGATCTTGCTAAGGATAAAAAGCATAATCTGATGTGGGAAGCATGTAATAGTTATAAAAGTGATGTTAGTCAGAATAAGGAGCACACCTGGAAAGTTGTGTCTGAGAGAAACAATCCAACAAAAGTAGTTGTGATGCTACAGAAAAATGAAAAGCATAACAATCAATTAATGAATAATATGGTGTTTGATCATATGAATTTAACAGACATAGAACTTAGAATTAATGGGGATAAATATCCTGAAGAACCACTCAAATGCGACTTTAGCGATGAGAAATGTAAATACTCAAATCTTTACAATAGTTCATACATTTGGGCTATAAGCAATTAGCATTTGATACTGGTAGTGTTGTTAGTATAGAAGAATTTAAAGAAGTATATCCACTATTCTGTTTCGATGTTTCCAAACACGAATCAAGTATATATAATGGAACAACTGCTGATATTGAAATAAGTTTAACATTAAAACACGCTCAGCCTGTACCATATAATATTTACTGTGTTATATATTATGAAAGAAAAGCTACATTAGGTATTATTAACAAAAATATGTATGTGAGTTTGTGAGTCTGGATTTTTATTTAATAAAATCATCCCCTAATAAATGGAGTCCACAAAGGAAGTCTTGAATACAATCAGAATGAATAAATACAATGAGACAATCAGGAAGGAAGCATTGGTATTAGGATTGAAATATAATATAGATAAAATGAGAATTGCTAAGACGAAATATGGTGATAAGTTGGTTGTCGTTATTAATCATAATAACAAACCCTGTGATTTGTTTATAACACAGAAATATAATGCCATTGCTAACGAATTACTTTTAAAGAAAAATCTGGTTTTGCAGCCTATTGTACGCGAAAACAAGAACAAAGAAACATATGTGGATTTAGAACTGTTTACTCAGTAATATTTGAATAAAAAATGAAAAAAAAAAAAAAAAAAAGAAGTAGTAGTATATTGTAGTATTTTATATGTAGTAAAGGGTAATATTCTCATTTCTTGTATCCTTTATTTTGGAAGTAAGAAAATAAAAATGTTCTTAAAAAGGGGGATAATTTGGTAAAAAGGATGTTAAAATTTAAGAAATTGATGTTAAAATGGGGTTTTGAAATTGGGGGGAGGGTGGTCTAGCATCGGCGATTATATACTACTAGCGTCCTACCGGGCATGCAGCGTATTGTCAAACCGAGGAAGGGAAAACGCTCGAAAAGACTTGCCAAACAGATCCATGTGAATCCCTTGTGACAACAATTTGTTTTGAATGCAACGACCTGAGAAAACAAGTGAAGATGCTTACTAGCCTCCTTGCAGAGAAGGACCAACGTATTTCCCACCTTCAAGGTGAAATTACAGGTAGTGTTAACGAAGAAAAAATCGGCAAAGTGACTAATCCTGATGACAGCAAAACCTCTGATACTCTGAGAGAAAAGAATAGTGACGCTAGTGCCAAAAGAAAGTTTAACACGATCTGCCGAAATTTTTCTCAGTATGGTTCGTGTCGGTTCAAGAGTTGTCACTTCCTACATATTTGTCCAGGCTTCATTGCAAAATCTTGTTTGTTGGAGTTTTGTGTTTTAGACCATGTTGACCTTTGTAAAAACCTGACGTGCAAAGATAAAAATTGCGGTTACTCTCATGCCGCAAAGCTGCCCATTGCTAATCGAAAATCGTTTGTTTCTTGTCCGGTTTAAAAAAACTTCACAGTAAGGAGGGAACAAATACAACCTCCCGATCGCCAAGTAGTACTACCGAAGACGACGATCCCTTTCTCTCCCCCCAGATGTTACCCAATATCGGCATGGCCACCTCTCGTTCCGGCCCGACTAACCCCGTGCGAACTGACAGCTTTCAACCCCCGTTCCCATCAAAATCCAGATTACCGAGGGATCTCCGACCCTCCTCTCTATCCCCAAGAACAGTCACATTATCCTCCACGAAACCACCAACAATATTTCCCAACTCATACTCCGTCTCAGCCCTACCGCAACCACATGTCCAACCTACCAGTGCCAAATTTTCCAGCTCCCCAAGCACCGAGTATGTTACCTCTCATGCTCCAGAATTTTTTGCATTCCCTGTTACGGTAAGTAACAGATTTTCAGCCCTTGAAAACCTGGACAACACCGGACCACCTGAAAGACTACAAGAAGTCCAACCTGCTGGCTAAACATCACGCCCATCGACCTGGAGGGAAACCCGTACCAAGGTAAAACAGTATCCCTCTAATACATTCTCCTTTCCTAGCTTCCTTTAGCTTTTCCTAGCTTCGTAACGCTGAGAGCCTCAACACCGACAAATTGACAGAGCTGGAGAGTTTAGCCTCAATAACTAAACCATCCATCATCGTCGTAACAGAAGTTCATCGTCAAAACGAAGAGCTGCTCAAAATCGGTGGCTTTAAGAAACACGTCAAACTTAGACCCGATGACCGCCCACTTGGAAAAAAAGGGGGTGGACTTGCAATCTACACAAACGAAAAGATTCGATCTTCAAGTCTTGACATCCCTGTCTTAGATGACAATGAGGAAATTTTGTGGACATTTATTAACCCCAAGAGAATCCCTAGGGAATATAATGGAATTGCGGTTTGTGCTTTTTACTATTCCCCAGGACAAAACCTAACCAGTCGTAAGTTATTCCTGGAAAAACTTCAGCTTAGCGCAGACTATGTTCAAGGAAAGTATCCAAGTTGTGGTACTTTCATGATTGGGGATGCTAACGAGTTAAAAATCGAGAACGTAAATACATCACTTGGCCTTAAGCAAATAGTAAAAATTGCAACCACCAAGGGTGGTACCACCCTCGACCGGATCTCTACCAACATGCATAGATATTACAAAGAACCAATATCAGGAGCATCCCTTGGGGGTAGTTATCATCTTACCCTAGAACATATCCCACCAGTACAATCAATATCCAGTACGAGACAATCACAACCACAAGCAGACCAATAACTGACGAAGGTCTCTTGGCGTTTGGAACATGGTTGTCCTCTGAAAAATGGGACGAATTCACAGAAGCGAAAACAACAAACGAAAAAGCGAACATACTCCAGGAAACCCTTTTAAAACAGTACACTTCTTGTTTTCTAGAAAGGACTACCAAACGTTTTTCTTCTGACCGGCATTACATCACCAACAAAATAAAAAACTTTGTGAAAGAAAAAAGGCGACTCTTCAGAGAAGGCAAAAGGGAGGAAGGTAACCGCCTAAAGAATAAAATACGTAACCTGACCCGTAAAGCTGCTGCAAAGCACTATGAAAAAGAAGTCAATAGTCTTTTCAAATCTCATCCCAAAAAGTGGTACCAAAATATCAAACGCATGATGGGCAAACAACAGGCCAATCTGGATTTCTGTCTTGATGAAGAGTCCCTGGTCACAGCAAACAAGCTCAACGCCCATCTTGCTGACATTGTGCAAACTTTACCTCCCCTCAGAAAAGATGAAATACCAACAAACCCTGTGAATTTCAAAGAATTTCCCGAAATAACTGAAGAAGAAGTACTTAAGAAGTTAAAAAACCTCAAAAGAACAAGCATTACCCCAATAGACATCCCCGTTGACCTTATCCGTGCGTTCCCAGAATTTTTGAGTGGACCGCTAACGACACTCTTTAACGCCATTACACAATCTGGGGAATACCCAATGGTCTGGAAAAATGGGTTTGTAACACCAATTCCCAAGAAGGATACTCCAAAAGATTTTTCAGGAGTACGCCCAATAACACTAACACCCATATTTAGCAAAGTTTACGAGAGTTTTCTTTCATCGTGGCTCAAGGATTTCATTTTGACCCAGATTGATGCGAGACAATATGGAAACATGCGCAAGACGTCTACCACGCATTATCTGGTCAGTCTACTTGACAAAATCCTTAAACACCTGGACGAACCAGATCACTGGATCAACCTTATCGCCATTGATCTTAAAAAAGCGTTTGACCTCATCTTCCATTCCACTCTGCTAAGGAAGCTTTTAAATGATTTTAGTGTCCATCCTTTCCTTGTCCGACTAATCGCAGCTTTCCTTTCTGACAGGTCCCAGAGAACAAAGTACGGAAATGTCTTTTCTGACCCACTACCAGTCTACTGTGGTGTGCCCCAAGGCACTATCCTCGGACCTCTACTTTTCCTGGTCATGATCAATGACCTTGCAGGCTCCTGTGACGACCGTTGGAAATTCGTCGATGATCTTTCGGTCTTGGAGCGCTGTTACAAAAATATCCGGAGCAGTGCAGCCACCATAATGAATGACATTAGTGAAGATGCTTCAGTCAACCAAATGACCGTCAACCACGACAAATCAGCCGTCCTAACTGTATCTTTTCTCAGGTCCAATCCAACTTTCCAACCTGACCTACCTGATCACAGCAGAGTGGAGGAGCTCAAACTTTTAGGTGTTCATCTAACTTCAGATCTCAAGTGGGATAAGCAAGTACAATCTATGCTGAAAAGAGCAAATATGGGCATAAGGTCTCTCAAAATGCTCTCCCGCCATGGCACCCCGAAACACCACCTCCTTCGCATTTACCTTGTGTTCATTCGCCCTTCCCTTGAATACTGCTGTCCGGTATGGCATTTCGGTTTAACACGGGAGCAGTCGGAACGCCTCGAGAGGATCCAGTACCGGTCTTTACTAATAGTATCAAAATCCCCCAAAATCCCGTGCATTTCCCTTCTTAACGAGTTCGGTCTCGCATCTTTGTCAAACCCTAGACATCAACTTTCTACTAAGTTTGGTGAACAACTACTGGAAAACCCCAACCATCGGCACATCCTTCCCCCTCCCCACATTCCCGACCGCATAAGGCCACAGAGAATGGCAGCACAAGCAGTTCCTAAGCTCCAACCCATTCAGGCAATTCATGCCCGGTACGAAAGAAGTTTTGTCCCCTCCTTTGTGAGTTTTTTTAACGCGAAATTTTAAATTCTTTTCCTCTTTTTTATATTATTTATTGAATTTTTAGCGTTTTAGTTTGTTGCAATTCTTGTTCTTGTGTAATTATTTAATATTTGACTATGTAAAAGCGCAATTGTATATAGTTATGTTTGACGAGATAACAAATATTCGGTTTTTTGTGAATACCGTAAGGAATGTTTATCGAATAATAAAGATTGATTGATTGATTGATTGATTGACCAATGGGGTCAGTTTTCTCTTGGGTCCTATTTTCTCAGTTGGAATAAAAACATCGGTATTTTTTGGTCTGGCGAAAAGTGTGGGCATTAGAGATAGTCGGAATATAGAGAGGGTCGAGGAAAGAGATGTTTAGTATGTTTTTCTTCAAAACATTTGTTTATCCTGGCTGTATCCTTAGGGGCATTTAAAATTTGTGGGCTAAGTGCTCCAATGTAAGGGCACCATGCCATGGAGCAAGGATACAGTACCCCCATAAAAATCCGGTAAATAGAAAATCTGAAACAAAAATTTGTGTTTCAAACAGATTCTTATGGGAGTTCTGCACCTTTGCTCAAGGGAATGGTGTCATATGTGGGGGCATACAATAACGTTGGATCATTGCTGAAAAAAAATCAGGATTTGTGTATGAGTGGTTTAGCATCATCAAATTTGATTTGCAAGGAGCTTGGGCTGAAGGAATACTGTAGAGGCATGGTTATTTGAATACTACTCTAACTGTTTCATTAACCTGGTTTTGTTGCTTGCATACAAACACTCAAATGAGACAGAAAGATAAAAAACGTGATATCAGCTAATAGTCAACAATTTCAGGGTTGTCCTGGCACATATTATGGTATGAAATCTGACCATTCAGATTTTATTTTGGAATTTTAAATGTGCTTCTTCTTCTATTTGAGAATGTCCCTTGGTTTGAACTGCCAGCTACTTGGCAAAAGTACATTCCGCTTATGGTGTATTCTATTCCTATTCACTGTGATTTTGTTGGTAAAGGGACTCGCTCCTATTATTGTGGGGAGTCTCCACTGATGGTAAATGCTTCCATTATCATCACATCATCACAAAAGGGACTCCCTTTCAGGTTTGTCAGGGAGTCGGTTTTAGGAATTTGAAGTTTTTTTAATTTTGAAAAACAGATACTAGGGATGGTTCAAATAAATTTTTTAGATCAATTTTGAGTTTAATTATGGGACAAGACAGATTTTTAGAAAAAGGCTTCTATTTGATTAATTTATGATTTTCTGTTTTTAAAAATACAAATGTAATATTAAATTTGGGACTTTTAACAATATCAGCTTGTCTCCCTGTTGCGACCCCCTTTGAAAATTGTCGAACTGAACTGAAATAAAACAAATCAGAATAAGCAAAGGTGAAGATAGGGTTAACCATAACTTTACGGACAAATTATTAGTCCATCTACAGGAGGAATACCCGACCTCAGATTTATATAGGCTAACCTGAACTTGACCTGAAAATACTACAAGCAAACTTCTGTACAGTCCTAAATTTATCTCAAGTCATTCAGGGTGTCTTTCTTGACAGTTGGGACCTTGTTAGGACTACACTGTTCTTTCCTCTTAAGCATTTTAGGCACAAGTTCGAGGTTCTATACTCCTCCTGTAACAAACTACCACAAACCCCTGATTTTGGAAAGCCTATGCCAAATGCTGGGTATACCCTATGCCTAATGCTGGATATGCTATGGCAAATGCTGGATACTTGCAGATACTTGAACCCAGTAAAATATTGATGATTTGAGTGAAGCTCAAAAATCAACCAATCCAAATTCACCTAAAGTGGGGTAGCTTAGGGTTAAAGTACCAACGGCTATGCAGCGATTGGCATAGGGTATCCAGCGTTAGGCATAGGCTATGGCACAGTCTAGATATACCCAGCATTTGGCATAGGGTACAGTCATACACAAATCCTTAATTTTTGGGCATGGTATCCCCATGATATTTGGTTGAACTGAGACTGGTTACATACCTAAATAGGGCTGTCTTCCCATCCTAGATAACAAGATACTTGATCTAATACTCTATCCAACCTCTTTTTCCAGTTTTCAAAATATTAGAGCATTCACCAAGTACATAGACTTTTGTTGAAGCCACTACTTTCTATTGGGTTTACTCTATCCTTTTTCAGGTAGTCGCCGCTAGGTAGAGTGGACAAGTCAAGCTTTTCAATCTGTTCAGTGGAGTGAAAATTCCCTTTTGCTTGTTTGCCTTTTATTGTATTTATTTTGAGTTTAGTGATATTTGATAACAATTGTTAACATAGTCAACAAGATAGTCAATTTATTCCAACATTGTTTTCAATGGATACGTCAGCTACGATTCTTCATCAGCGATATTTTGGCCCTTCTTGGCAAGGGTCCTCATCAGGCTTTCAGTCGGAATAAATGTTTCAAAGTCAGCTTGGGCTCAAAGAATATTTAAGACAGTCAGTCCCAATCAATATCTCTTGATTACTAAAAAATTACTAAAAAGATAAAAATAAAGCCAGTGGCGATAAATCTGTGGTGAGCCGGAGCTGCCAAATCTTGATCTGCTGCTGCTTTGCTGACTAGTTCTGAGTATATAGAGATACTAAACTACACATTTCCCCCTTTTAAGCTCAAGACTCATATTTTCTTGTTAAGAACTCTCCATTTCAGATCACTGAGGTTGTTTATTTTTATAAGAAATCACTAAAGATAAATACAATAAGAGGCAAACACTCTTCGAGTGAACAGATTGAAAAGCTTGCCTCCTCCATGCTACCTACAGACAATTTTCTGAAAAAGGGAAGAGTAACCTAGAGGTGACTACCTGGCAACAGATAGAGTAAACCCAATAGAAAGGAGTGGCTTCAACAAAAGTTTATGTATCTTGTGAGTGCTCTAATATTTTGAAAGCTGGATGGGAAGACAGCCCTATTTAGGGATATTTAGGTATGTATCCAGTCTCAGTTCAACCAAATATCATGGGGTAACATGCCTATGCTCCAGGGCATGGTGTCCCCAATGTATGGGCACCATTCCCATTCGTTCGGGCACCACAGTCTAGTACACTAGCCCCTTTTTAGGCACGGTGCTCAGACGTCTAGCACCATGCCTGGGTGCTAGACGTTCAAGCACTGTACCTTGGATTTCATGTATGGTGCATGGATTTCAGTATACAGTACATACATCAAAAACACAGTTTCTGTCATAACAACTGAGCACCAGCTCGGACAGGGCTGAAATTACTACCATGAACTAGAGAAATAAAAGACAGTCCTTTTTATATTTTTCACAATAAAAACAAAATGGCTCAGCTGATGACAGATGTGAAAAACCTCATTTTCTTTTCTACATAGTCAAGGGTTTTGCATACAAAGTGTCCTGTGCCTCAGCTTTTCCTACCTAGCAGCAATTGGCTCTTGGGGAATAGATAGGGAAAATACATGGAAAATATGTAGGGTTGCTGTTAGATTTTTCATCTCCATCATCATTAGAGCCCTTTTGTTTTTGTTGTGAAAAATATATAAATGATTGTCTTTGATTTCTCTAATTCATAGTAGTAATTTCAGCCCTGTCCGAGCCGGTGCTCAGTTGTGATGACAGAAACTGTGTTTTTTCTGTATGCACCGTATACTGAAATCCATGCACCATACATGAAATCCAAGGTACAGTGCTTGAACATTTCAGCACCGTGCCTGAAATGGCGCTAGTGTACTAGACTGCACCATGACCAAAAATTAAGGATTTATATATGACTGATAGGTTACGGTACCCAAATGACCAAAAATCCTACTGTACCCAAATGACCAAAAATCAAGGGTTTGTGGCCTACTGTCCTGTAACTAATATTTTTCACTAAATTCCATGACCATGTGATGACATTCAGAGGCGTTACTAGCCTAAATGTTTGGGGGGGGAGGATGAGGCGTTTACCGACTGGCTGGTAATTTTTACCAGCTTTATCTGCAAAAAAAATGACTGTTTTCGACAACAAAATGACATTTTTGAAAAAATTAACTGATTTTCAGAAAAAAGGGCTATTTTAACGATAAATCAACCAATTTTCAGAAAAAAATCAATAGTTTTAAAAAAATCCTGAAAAAAATCAACTCTTTTGACGAAAAACTGTGGTGCTTCATGCAGACTTGGGTTATTTTTACTGACTGCCCCCCCCCCCCCCCCCCAGTCTCGATGCCCCTGGCAGGCCCCTGGTGATATTCATATTCCCTGTGTTCTTGTTATTTTGAGTATAGGGAGTGTCCAGGAAGAGTCCCTCCATTCTTGTGTCTGTGATTCCCTTCAACTCCACAAGGAGTCCCCAGGCCAGGGAACAGCTAGAGTACAGGAGTGCTGCGTGAAGCCGCCACCCTAAACTCCTATTTTTGGGAAATGACTTAGGGAAAAAGAGTAAAAGTTGAGATAAAATTCAGCGGAGTATCCTGAAAGGAAGCTTAGAACCTTCACTTTCTGCTGGTACCATAGTTTACTTGTAATTGTTCAAGGCTAAGCTGGAAAACACGAAAGAATATAGGCACCCAAGTGATCATGAAGTCGCCCACTTTGCTAAAAATAGTATTTTGCTACATGGTGAAGTTAGAGGCCAGCTGTTTGGTCAGAGAGGTTCCTTGACCTTTTGCAAATAACAAAATTTGCTGTTTTCTTGGAATTTGCATGCTTTTTCTGAGGGTGGCAGCTTCATGATCCAAGGTGGCAGGATCATGTACCATGGCCAATTGGGGGGTGGGCGGTGCCATAGTAAGGGCAGCTTCATGCAACACTCCTGTAATGACAAAAAAAGAGCATACAACAAAACTTACTTCCAGTATAAGCCAATCTTTGCTTTTCATGAGCACAGCAACGGTTGCCCATGTCGCAAGAGTTCTGCTGAACTTCTGGATAATCTTAGGCTAGCTAAGAATCGAATTTGCACTTGTTTTGTCCAATTTTTCACTCTGGTCTGGTCACTTTCTAGGTCAAGTCTCATCAAAATGTGAAGTCAAAGAATTTTGATGATTGAGGATTGATCTGCATATTTTAAGCAAGGTTCTTCACTAAAAAGACTTCAGCAGTAATTACTAATAATGCTGCCTTTCTTTGGCATCTTTGCTGAGATGTAAAACAAACTTGAGTAACTATGACCTGATGGAAAACCATTCAATGTCACTACACTGTAGAGGTCTAGGCTAGGCCTATTAATCCATGACCTAGACTAGAAGAGGCAGGACCCAAACCTTGGGTGACAAATTCAAAACAGACCTCCACAGAAATTCATGTAAACAAAACAAAATAGCATGGTTAGCGCTGGGTGTCTCGGGTGTGCCAAGGAAAGGGCTTGCGGCTTGGTCTGGTAACTAAAAAGTGCCAGCGTGCTCCACCCTTCTACAATAGTTACTATGGTTTCTATTTCCGTTCCATCCTCACCAGATCCTCACGAAGAGTTACTACCTTGCTACCAGGTAGTCCCCGAAGCCGCGCCGCATCTAAATTCGGCGGCGGTGGAGAGAATTTAGGTCGCGAAATTTTTTGGCGGCGCGCCGCCGGAAAGTTATCGACGTTTACTCTAATTTTAACATTTTGGGCGTTATTTTTAAATTTTCAAAAAATGTTTTGCTATTTTTCTACCACATATCGTCACCGTTGCAGTTTTCGGTTCAAGTGCCATATAGCGATCGTAATGGTGATCCATATGTCTCATTTCTGTGTACATCTACTCTAGGTAAGCTAAAGACAATAGGCGCATTCTCGCCGTTCCCCGAGGACTCCACTTGAGGAGTCTCCGCGTCTTTGTTTGTCCCGGGGACTCACTCCCCTTATTCTCGCGAGTCCCCACGGACGGGGAATGCTCCGATTATCATCACCATCATTAAAAAGGACTCCCTTTCAGATTCGGAGGGGAATCAATTTTTGTGTTGGTGCAATATAAAATTAATTAAAAACAGTCAGAAGAAACAAAACCAAAATTAAAGTGGATCAAAACTAATTTCGTGAACTGCACATTTTTTTTCGAACAAAATCCGTTTTGGAAGCATTTCCCGTGTTCTTGCTGTTTTCTGTACCGTCGAGTGACTCCCTCTATTCTCGCCCTTCCCTTCGATTCCCCGAGGAGTACTCGGGTAACAGCGAGAATACGCCTAATGTCACTCAGCGAAACCGTATTTTCCCGGAGTAAATCCAGCGGTTCCTGTGGCGGTGGAGGGAGGGGGAATACGGAAACTTGTGACCCGCGTGACCCGATTCAGAGAAGCAGAGCGATATTTCATTTATAAGGCCGAGCCGCAACCAACCACGGGGTGGAGGGGGGGGGGGGACTCCTGGAATTCTGGAATTTTGTGATAGAATATAAGGATTTATAGTTGGAACATTCGAACAATTTTGGAAAGTTCGTTGCAAAGGAATATAAAAGGTCAGGGATAAGGGACAAGCGGATTTGTAAATTTTGTAAAGTTGAGGTAGGGGATCTGGACCACATTCTTTACAAGTGCCAGGAGTTATCTGTCCCGCGTGAGAGGTTTTTGAATGGTATAATTATGTCAGTAAAGGAGCTACTCAGTAGCACAAACCCTATAAGTATATGCAGGGTTGGTGCATTTATGGATCTTTTAAATAAGTTAATTAAAAGTATGTGAGGTTAGTTGGAGATTGAAGGGAGTTGTTTTTTATGTTGATTAAAAGTTCGCTCGTATAACGAATGTCAATGTACTGTTGTACTGTTTTGTGTTTTTTGTTCATGGCCCAAGGGCTTAATTAAACATCTATCTATCTATTCATATAGGGACTGAAATGAAACTTGGACGGTACAAAGATTATGGGTCTCAGATGTGTGATTTTGAAGTCCGGACCTAATATAAAGCTGGACGGGCGTGCCTTAACATTTTTGGAAGTACTTTGATTCGGGAGAAACTTGGTGGTTGCTCTAGATGCGACATACATTTTTCGAATCACATCCCACTTCCGGGGGGGGGGAGGCCCGGAAATCGTTTAACGCATGTAGCGACAGCGTCCAAAGGTCATGTAACCTAAAAATGTATTTTGATTTGAGTTCGAGACCGGATCCGGTCTCGTCGGGGTGAATTGTGTGTCACCGAAAATTTTCCGGATGTTCTCCGATTCAAGGCCAAATTATTCGGTAGCAAGTGCCAAAGATGCTACCTTTGCGTGTCCGAATTGCATCCGACTATAGGCGTATTCTCGCCGTTCCTCGAGGACTCCTTGGGGAATCGAAGGGAACGGCGAGAATAGAGGGAGTCACTCCACGCGGACGCCACGTACAGAAACAGCGAGAACACGGGGACTGCTTCCAAAATGGGTTTTTGCTCGAAAAAAAATATGCATTTGACGAAATTAGTCTGGATCCGCTTTATTATTGGTTTTGTTTATTCTGATTCTTTTAATTAATTTTATATTGCACTAAAACCAGCGAAAACTGATTCCCCTCCGAGTATGAAAGGGAGTCATTTCTGATGATGGTGATGATAATCGGAGCATTCCCCGTCCGCGGGGACTCGCGAGAATACGGGAAGTGAGTCCCGGGGACAAACAAAAACGCGGGGACTCCTCAAGTGGAGTCCTCGGGGAACGGCGAGAACACGCCTTATGGGTATGGGATGGAAGGAGAGGCTCGGTAAAATGCACAGGAACCAGATTATGATAGATGGACTGGGTTAAAACTTCGACTGTGCGAAGGTAACGGGTCCCAAATCCGGAAGGGCTTCCATTCGAGTGACCCTGTGGGTGATAGGAGCAAATTCCCTAGATATTATATTTACGTGTTCGAACCGCATGTGGACACGGTGTGGATTGAGGGAGGTTCCGGAAATTTTGTGATGCGCATAGACACCAAACGAATAGAGTGAGAAACTTGGAAGGCACACATGCCATGGATCAGGATGTGCCATTTGAGGTCTGGACCGAATGCGACCTGATACTATACTACCAGAATACTATTCAAGTGACTTTACCGTGAAAAATTAGCTGGTTTAGTCCCTCGTGTAAAATTACATCTACTATCTAATCCTGTGGCATGGTTATGTGAAGTGCTTAGATAGATTGGTTTTCCGCGGGATCACTGTTCCTTTGGCCTGCTTATTCGTGACCATTGTAGTACTTTACGAACTAAGTTAAAAAGCCCCTCTGTACCTCAGTGGTAGAGCACTAGCCTTGAAAGCCGAAGGTCCTTGGTTCTAATCACGGCTGTCTAGGACCCATAACCTTTTTCGCGCTGCAAGCAGGTAACGGGGTCCCGGATTCCACCTCTCTCCACCCACACACGGATGGTCAGATCGGGAAAAGAAGGTTTCGTTGAGTACCGCTCGGGTCCATTATAGTCCTTCATAGTCCTAGCTTATATAGAAATGCCAGGACTAGCAAAATTAGACATTAGGCGCATTATCGCCGTTCCTCGAGTACTCCTTTTGACGAGTCCTTGCGTTCTTGTTTGTCCCAGGGACTCAATCCACGTATCCTCGCGAGTCCCCACGGCCTGGGAATGCTCCATTTATCATCACCATCATCAAAAGGACTCCCTTTCAGATTCGGAGGGGAATCAAGTTTTGCTGGTGTTGGTGCAATGTAAAATTAACTAGACCTACGGTGCCTGGGCAACGTGAAGTGTTGCGGCAACCTTTGCCGGTTTCGCCGACTAAAGTGTTGCGAGAGCAACGCTTTGGTTTTGTTTCTTCGCTGTAGGTTAAATGCTGAAGTTGTCAACTTATCAAAGCTTTTAAAACGGTATGTTCTAAAAAGAATAGTCACATGATCAAAAGCTATTCTTAAGCGCTGTAAAAACGACAAAAAGTAATATCGGAAGAAGGGACAAAATTGTCTTTGCAGTAGTTGAACTTTATTTTTTTCAATCGTAGACATCGGGACGGATGAAAACTTGGAACAATATCTTCTATACTCTAGTTGGTATTAGAAAGCTATCCGTAACTTTTCAGAGTTAAAATACCATAGATGACACTATTAATAAATACAAAACTACCTCATTGTTTTACATTATCGTTTGCACCCGATGCGCAAACCCTTAATCCTAGGTTACAGCGATAGACCATCGATACAAACTTGTGTTACCGTCAGATTTATACAGTGTGCACAAATTTGCAAAAAATTCTAGCCCCTCGTGAACCGATTCCTACTTACAAGTCCCTCTCCCGTGATAGACATCAAGTTCAACGGAAACAAATAATACGTACACCAGCTAATAAAAGTTGCAAACCCCTCAACGCTGAAGATGATTGAAGCATAATAGCCGATTATTATTTACAAATCCCTTGTATGTCTTACAATTGGGAATCAAATTGTTCTTACCATCGTATACACCAGAAACAAATAACAGGTACACCAACTAGCAAAATGTGCAAACCCCTCATTGCCGAAGATGATTATCAGCTAACAGTCGACTGTTGCTTACAAGTCCCCTAGATGTCTCACGACTGGTATCGCCTAGTTTTGGTTTATGTGTACACCTTACTACTGAAGTTGTCAACCCCTTGAAACTTTCAAACTGGTTTATCTCATGAGTGATTTTTGTTCAAAAATGGATGACATATACTTTGATCGGCTCATCAACGGATATCGATTGCCCTAACAACAACAAAAGAATATCGGAAAAAGGAACTAAATTGAATTTGCATTCAGTTGAACTTTAACCTTTTCAATCGTAGACATCGTGACAGAAAAAAACTTGGAACAATATCTTATATAATTTAGTTGGTATTATAAGGTTGTCCGTAACTTTTCAGGATTAAAATACCATAGATGACACTATTAATTATTACGAAACTACCTCATTGTTTTATATTATCGTTTGTAGCCGTTGCGTAAAAATAATACTAGGTTACAGCGATATACCATCGATACAAACTTTCTTACCGTCAGATTTATAGAAATCGAATACAATGTGCACCAATTTTCACAAATTTCTAGCCCCTCGTGAACCGATTCTTACTTACAAGTCCCCTCCCGTAATAGACATCAAGTTCACCGGATAAAAATAATGGGTACGCCAGTTAGCGAAAGTTGGAAACCCCTCATCGCTGAAGATTATTGTAGCATAACAGCCGGTTATTATTTACAAATCCCTTGCATGTCTTACAATTGAGAACCAAATTGTTCTTACCATCGAATACACCGGAAACAAATAACAGGTACACCAACTAGCAAAACCGGCACACCCCTCATTGTCGAAGATGATTATGAGCTAGCATTTGACTTTCGCTTACAAGTCCCCTACATGTCTCATAACTGGTATCGCCTATCTTTGGTTTAAATGTGTACCTTACTACTGAAGCTGTCAACACCTTGGAACTTTCCAACTGGTGTCTCTCATAAAGATATTTTTGTACCAAGAAATGGATGACATATACTTTGATCAGCTCATCAACGGCTATCGATTGCCGTCGAAAAAAAATTCTACCTGTCTTAGCTCAAAAGTTGACTTTTTTGCCGTAGGCCAACTTTCTAACGTCACCACTAAGAAAGGAGCAAAGGATAAGCTCTAGTTTCTTTAGCAATGAGATAACTTTTAAAGTTTAAGAGGGACATCTGATACCATTTTTCTACCGCAAACCGAAGTGCAAAAAAACGAATGATAAACTCAGCTGAAATCGCGAACAGAAATGGATAGAAAAAATATGGCAGCAATTTCGGACCCGTGTGGAATTTTTTTTCTGTAGAATTTTCTATTGATCACTCAAAGAAGAGATGTTAGCTGTGGGGCCGGGTAACTGCCGCATATATTTAATACTTATTGATTTTAGTCCATCTTCAATTTGAAATTGGTGTCTGCCTGCTTGAGTGCTAGAACGGAGCTTTCCACTCGAAAGCAGAAACATGGTTTGATGAAACGAAAGGTTGGCTGCACAACTTCAGATAGTCCTCTCTGACATGGTCTATATAACTCCACTTCACTTCGCACACCATAGGCTCTGGCTCAAGGACAAGCAAAAACCATCCTTTTTGGCCCCAGGCAAGAGTTCTACGGAGCTTTCCAAAATGTAATGACATATTCATCGATCCGGCCTAAGGTCCACACTTTCTGTAAACCGCACAGGTTAGACCCTTACCAGTTACCAGGAATAAAATGAAATTGGAGGGCTAAGAAAAAAACAAAACAAGAAAAACGAGGACAAAACCAAAGTTGTGCTCTAGCAACACAATTAAAAACGGTAAGAATAAAATAGTAAAGTGGATCCAGACTAATTTTGTCAACTGCATATTTTTTTTTTCGAACAATATCCATTTTGGAAGCATTCTTTGCAGTACGCGGATTCCGTGTTGAATTACTCCCTCTTATTTCGCTGGTCCCCTTGATTCCCTTTGGAGTCCTGGCGGAAAGGCGAGAACACACCTCTAGTTTGTCCTGAAGTGTCTGAACTAGCAAAGTTGGAAGAGTGACGAACCGACAGGTAGCCCGAACGCTATTTGTCCCTTTTTTCACGGTTTGGACCCAATAGGCGGTAGAAATTGGCGTTCTTGCACTGCCACCACAGCCGAAGACTTGTCTGTTAAGTGAGCTTTGCTGATGAGCAAAAACCGAACAACAACCTTGAGCCTAAGGAAGATAAAGCTCAACGGAAACAGAGTCTGATAAATATCACCTAAAAACATATGGCGTCAGAATCTTACCGGCTGGCCGCCGCTGCCGACCCCAACGGCGGCACGCCGGCGCGCCGAAATGTTTTCGGCGGGGGCCGGCTCAGTTATTTTTGGCGGCGCGCAGCCAACTTTCGGCGCTGCTTCGGGGACTGCTACCAGGTTACTACGCTGACCGTTCCAACCTTCTTGGAATAGTAACTAATAGTTACCATGTGCTTACCATGCTCGAGAGCGTAGTAACTACGCATCTCTGTGACGTGATTGGTCGAATTCACCCGTGGCGTGATATCCTGCTGGAAAAAAAATCTTTCCAGCCTTCACCAGGCCTTGACGGCAAAAAGCCAGAATTCCTGACGTTAGGCGTAGTCAGGGGGCAGAAGAGACTCCTGACATGTAGCCTCGGAAATGGCACTTTTCCAGGAGAGGGGTACCCACCACCCAATTTAAATCTGGACACTAGAATTTTGTAAAAAGACCACCCAATTTAAATTAGGACATTCAAATTTTGTGAAAGGACCACCCAATTTTAATTTGGACGCTTTGCTTTTCCGAATTTGACCACCCAATTAAAATTTGGCAATATTCGAAAGCAAACGGAGACCAACCCAAAATAAATAGAAAAGGAAGTTTACCAGCCTGACGAGGACCCTTGCCAAGAAGGGCCGAAATATCGCTGATGAAAAATCATAGCTGACGAATCCGTTGTAAACATTGTTTGAATAAAGGAAGTTTACATTTTTTATTACAGAATTTTTGGCTAATAAAAAATAAATAAAGAGAGAAAAAGTACTGTACATATTTTTTCAACATTTTTGTCTCTTCCAGCCGGGCAGCGGGGTTGCGAGCAAAGCCCTTCGTCTATTTTGTGCAAATTGACCAGAAGAGGTTAGTCGGCATTTCTCGACTAAGTTTTTGGGAGTTTTATAAAGTTTGAAGCCAAGATGACCATTTAACTTCTTTCATTTTTGGGAGGACCGTTGCCTTATTCCATTAACGCTGTCTCCGCGGGGTTGGGGGGGGGGGGGGGACGACGTCCAATGAAACAGACAGTGAACTTTGAGTTTTTCGTAACTGAACTAGAAATGCAACGCAGATCTTCTCTCAGACTCAGCATTCCAACGTCAGTGGGTGGATGCTGGATGGTGTATATTCGAAGAGTCAAAATAATTAGGAAAAAAACGAAGAATATATTCGACGGTTTACTATACATGGGTATTTAGCTTACCCCATTCCCCGTTGAGAAGGTATACAAGTCTGAAGCTGTTGGTATATCTTGGCTAAAATTCCACTTTATTTAAGCTACTTTGGTTGAAATATCACTGAGGTTAGGCCGTATTGGCTAAACTGTTGTTTAATTCAAGCTTATACCTTTTTATTCTCACAAAAGACCACCCAATTTAAAATTGGATCTTTTTAAGACTACCCAATTTAAATTTGGACCTTGACCACCCAATTTTAATTTGGACCTTTTGATTGTGGCAAAAAGACCACCCAATTTAAATTCGGACCTTTTGATTCTGGCAAAAGACCACCCAATTTAAATTTGGACATTTGCTTAAAAAGGGACCATCCTACGGAAGGTAATGTCGGAAATTTTAGTCTCTGCTGCCCCCTGGGCGTAGTAACTACGGTAAGTAGGGTGGAACACACTCTACAGGTCTGCGCCTGATGGGTCCCAAGCTAGTTTTCGTAAGCGCGGAGTTTTCGAATTGGATGTAGCGGGGTTTCTCTTGAGTACCATCCAAAAGAAGTGACGTCGCGAGGTCCTTGGAGACGAGGGGAGACGTTAATCAACAACAAGAACTTGTTTCTGGTGGTTAGCAGCAGTTTAGGCTAAGTCATAATGGAATTATGTTTCTGGTGACAACTGGACAATGCAATGTCAAACACTGAAATAGAAGTACTTATTCGGAAAAAATCAACCTGGGAATATTTGCCTCAGCATGCCAAGCAGGTATAGTTCTTAACTGACATTAGTATTAACAGTTATCTCATAGCTTTTAATTAGGTGCGGTTTAGAGCAGTCTTCCTAGATTCTAGGTAGGTACTAGGGTACGAGCGGCGGTAGTCGGGCAGTTAACTCCTCACTTAGCTTTGAATCACCTTAAAAACTAAACCACTCAACTCACAGACCTCGTTTATGTATTAAAAAATTTGTTTGAAAATCAAACTTCTTTTTGCCGTTTCTTGACACCACTGTTGCCAGACAAGAATGCTCCACTTGATTTTCACATATTCTGCCCAAAACTATATTTACTGGTGGTCCTTTTTGTGCACAGATAATCATGGGCAGTCACGCTTAAACTCGGGCGGCTTCATTTCGGTTTTGACACTTCTGGTGGTTTGTGCTGCTGATTTTTAGATGGCAATAGTGGACGGATATTGAGCTTCAGCAAAAGAAAAGAATATACATGACACAATATTTAAAATTATTTCACAAGGAAGAAAAATCAAGTAGCTTAAACCAAGTGCCCGAGATTAACTCTTGGCCGGGCGCTAGCAGGATCTGGTTAATGTAGTGCCTGTGTTTATCTGCCGTCAGAGTACTGCCGCTCGTACCCGAGGTACAAATTCTGACTGGCTGATTTCTGAGTTCTAGGCTACAACTCAGAAATCAGCCAGTCAGAATTTGTTTGTTTTGGTGATGGAGGTGGTGTTAAGTGTGTTGTTGTGTTTTCTTTGCTTGAGTTTACTTGCATTTGTACTTTGTAGCATGGTTTGCACTAAGCTTTAGTCCCACTGGATAGAAATGTGATGTCTCCAGTGGCCCAGGGCAGCCTTGCATAGTCGTGTTCATGCCATTGAATGTCACTCTCAGCCCACTACCCTAAACTTACCCCTCTCTAGCAGGGAGGGGGTATTGACAAGATTAAGCTGGAATCCAGCAAAAGTGGCCAAGAAAATTGCCAGAAAGATATTGCAAATAGGAAAATCCCCAATAAAACAGTGTTTTTTTCATCAGTTGTGTGTAGAGTGATGGTTCGTCATCAATTGCATATTGGAGGATTGAGACAGTGGATCATTTGTTGCCTGAGTTTCGGCCAGCGTTTTTTGCCTACCCCACATAATAATAATAATAATATTGGAGTAGGTCAGGGTTAGGATACCAATATGTTTCCAGCATTCAGCATAGGGTGTCTGAAAATCACAGAATTGTGGTTGACCGGTCTAGAGTGCTTTAAATTCACACATATTTAAGGTTTCTTTTGAATCTTTCTCACTTCGTGTTGCCTTGTTTTTGTCTAAAGCATGAAAGATATATCCTGAAACTTTCAGATATTATGATGAAAGAAAGATTTACTCTTCTTTTTATTCCAGACAACAGTATTTTTTCATCTGATTTCTTTTGACTATGTTGCCAGTTTCACTTAAATATCTGACAACCTCCAAATTTGTGTACAGACTATTTTCATTTATGGGGGAAATGGGATATATTCTGCGGTAGACTATAGCCTAATCTGGTTTATGATATAAATACCCACGCTATTGGCTACTCAGCAAGACTTGAAACAACATTTACATGTTAGAAGAGCATGAATTATGAACTAAGACAGAAGTGCCTCATTTGCACCTGAGCTTGAATCATGAATCTCGAATCTGGAATTCATTTTTCTGTTTTACTAGATAGAAGAAAGACATAGATTTTACAGTGTTAGTGACCAGCAACACTATATGTAAGCATCATCTCTTCAAACAAAAAAAAAAGGTAATTTGTTGGAATGGACCTGTACTCAGGAGAATAGTTAGATTTTGCTTTGTTGCTGTTATGACTGCATGGAAATTGCAGTTTGACAATTTCAGTTTGCCACATTTTAGGTTAGGTCCTGTAGATTTGTTGAAGATCTGAACTAGTTCTTATCTTTCCTTCGCTTTCTTATTTTCTTCCTGTGTGATGTAGGCCATGTACTTCAAATTTCTGCTGGGATCTCTCCTAGGGCTAGGTGATTTGAGTAGATAATATGAGGAATTTTGGGACGAAAAGACATCTAATATATTGATTGATAAGATCTCTGTTACAAAAGATAATACCGGTACTTTGTTTGTCTCACTAAGAATACTCATTGAGCTGAGTAGCATACAAAGCCAAGCAATAAAAGTCTAGAGAAAGACTAAGTCTCCTAGGAGAAACCACAGCTCAAAGCAAAGTATCTATATGAGGCATGAGGAAAATATTCAGCAAACAAGATGTAATAAATAGTTCACAGAAGTCTGATAGATGCAGAAATCATGTCTGCGTGACGCAAAAGCTTTCTTGGACCTAAGTAGGCTGAACAAATTTGTATGTTTTATATATTTCTAACAAGAAATTATCTGGAAGAATTGTGAGTGAAGGAGGAGGGTGGAGCAATTGGACAATGTCTGGGACTTAGGGAACTGGTATATACAAAAGTAATATTCCGAACTGTTTTCATCTATGGTCTCCTACATACTCCTACTCAGGAGATCCTTTTTCACCTTGATAGGAGATTTTCTTGCTTATAAGAATTCTCTTGTAGTTATCGAACTAACTTCTGATTTTAAATAGTATTAAAGTCTTGAGTATGAATAGCCTACTGCTAGGGTCAGGGGCCTCGCTAGTGAATTTTCGGTGGGGGGGGGGGGTGGGGGGTGCAGAGCCATAATTTTACCGAATCTTTCAAAATTTTTACCGAATCCTAGAACTAAGAATTCGAGCTTTAAATTATGGAACAGAAATGATTACGTAGAAAGAGTAATAATAAAAGGCAGCATGAACGACGATAAGCCAACTATTAGGCGGCGTTTTGGCGAAGCCCACATGGAGAATATGTTGCCAGGCATGATTGCAGTAACAGCTACTATCTGTTATAGCCAGTAGAAAATATAATCTCTTACAAATTCTATCATTTACGGTTGATGAAATACCGAGACTCTAAGAAGTTCTAGAAAATGGATGGAGCGACGTTCCGGCAGCAGCAGCAACTGTAGTCGAGTCAATATACTAGGTATGATAACATAAAGTGAGCGGCGCAGGCGAATTTTTTTTTTGCTTTTTCCTGCCAAATTTAATTTCCATCCAAATTCTAGCTTTTAATGTTTCGAAATCTCAATCCTAAAACTGGCTTAAAATCCCCGTCAAATGACGCGGCCTTCCACAAAATAGAGAATATTACGAAAAGTGCTGCAGTCGGAATTTTCGAAATATTTATGATTAGATATTCTTTTTGGGATCCAAAATAAAAGTAAAGACTATCGATGATATCACAGATCATCCCTTTTGTCTGCGACCAGTGCTTCACTCGACCTCTTCTGAGTTTTGAGGTTCGTGGTAACTTCCAAATCCTGGCAATTACAATGAATAAGTTACCGAATCCCAGTTATTATACCGAATAAGTTTAGAACGATAGCGTGTTCGGGATTCTGTATAACCACCGTATCCCGGTTATTATACGAACTGTTTTGGTATCGAAAGACTACCGAACAATATTCATATTCGGTATACTTTCGTCGAAACTGGAACAAAGTCAGGATTCGTGGTTAACTTCCCAATCCTGGAAATTATACTTAATAAATTACCGAATCCCAATCATGATACCGAATAATTCTGAACCAATAGCTTCTTCGGGAGTCTGTGTAACTACGGAATCTCCATAAATATACCGAATAGTTCCGGCATCGAAAAATTACCAAATGATTTGAGTAAATTCTCTCACCAAATTCATGATAACTACCGAATACTGGCAATTATACCGAATCCCGATCATTATACCGAAGAGATTTGTACAGATAGCCTATTTAGGATCCTGTATAACTACCGAATCCCCGTAAATCGAAAAAATACCGAACAATTTTAGTAAAATTTTCGGCCTTAACCGAATCGGAAAAAAATGGGGGGGGGGGCAGCCCCCCCCCCCCCCCCTTGCGATGCCCCTGGCTAGGGTAGCCTAGTACTAATCAGTTCCTGGGACTGAAATCAGGAAAAGTGAAAAATGACAGGACAGAGTTGGTCACTACCTGGTATTTTCAAATTAAAAGACAGCCCAAGTTTTGTGGCATCAGTATGATCGGAGTGAAACATTAATTGTTATTGGTAGGCCTAGACCTACTCTACTGGTTAACAGAAATGCATATCTAGTCTATGCTACCTACTATTTGTAAATAATGTTCTTTTTTGTAGATTCTCGGAAATTCACGCAAGGAATATGATGCAGCGGTATTGTCCTTCAGTCTTAAGAATCAGCTGCGATACAGAGGAAACTTGATCAAGCAGGTTTTCAAAGAAGAGCAGAAATACTATGAAAAGCTGCTGCAGTTTGGCAGGGAACAGTTGATGCTGTTTCCGTATCATCTTTCAGATGTGATTATAAGAGGACTGAAAGTTACTCCATTCCAGTATTATGTGGCAATGATTGACTACATCCTTGGCCAAGAGAGAAGCTATGACTCTCTTCCGAACTTCACAGCAGCTGATTGTAAGTTTTACAATGTTTTCCGACTTCGAAGTAAATAGCTATCCTGTCTATAATAATCATGAGTAGGCTACGTAGTACGTAGGTATTATTTTTCATAAAGCTTAGACTGTCTGGCAAAGAACAAGTTCAAAGGTTTTGATGGGATCCCAAACTATAACATTTTATACTTCCTACTGCAGACAATCGGGTCTTACAGATTCCAGAACTTGTAAACTTGCAGTGTAATCCTTACATACCCTTTATCGAGATCCATTAGATATAGCGAAAAGAATATCTGATAATTAGGTTCGTAAACTTCCGCCGACGATTTTAGCCAGACTGCTGGATGGACTATCCAAGGCGAGAACAAATAGTATTTCCCGACTCACCGTGTCTACTTCCAGTTTAACAGCCTTCCACCCAGTTTTACTGATGACTTCTTATATCCCTGTATTTTTAAGCTCTCCTTTTCAGCATGCTTTCTTACCCCCGAACTAAAGCTCTAATAGACTTGAGAATTGAACTGTAGTTGAACCAAATATTCGCTTTTCGCCGGATTCCAGGCGAATTGCTTGTATTATCAGAAAGAAAAACTTCGGAAATGGACAGCACGTATCTTTAATTCACCTCAAACAATCTTTTTTTTTTTTTTTTTTACCGAGTTTCCGGTTTTGGCCGGTTTTGGCCGGATTCCAGCTGAACGACTTGTCCGGCAAAACAAAGACGAATTTAGCATGTCTCTTCAACCTAGTATCGAACCTCTAATCAACTTCAGACAAAACTTCACTTTTACTAATTTTCCAGCTTCGGGAAGTTCGAAAATGGATTCAACATGTCTCTTTACTCCAGTATGGAGCCTCTAATCAGCTTCAGATGAAACTTTGTTTTTATGGTACTTGCAGCCTCTGGCTCAAGTGCCGTATACCGATCGCAATTCCGTCTGTCGATCGGGTGGTCTGTCTCACGATGGAGAGTCAGGGTAGTTACAGATGTGCTAGGACGATGAAACTTGGCAGGCATATCAGGGACCCGAAATCAGTTTCCTGAAGTTCTTCTTAAACATAAACAAATTCATCCCAGGGGGAAGGAAGGGTGAATCCGGAAAAATTGAGTCATGCGTAACTTTTGAACGGGTGATCGGATCCGACTGAACTTAATAACTGAATAGAAGACATACATCTGGTGTCCCATTTAAAGTCTAGACCGGATCTGACTGCTGGGGAGGGTGGGGGAGAGGAAATTTTGTGAAAAGGTTAGATTAGAGGGATCGGAGTGGAACTTGCTGGGAAGAACACACATCTGCTCCAGATAAATCCTTTACACAATCGGACTGGATCCGGACACTTGGAAGGGGGGTGGGGGTGGAGGGGGTTTCCCGGAATCCGGTGGGTATATCAGGAACCCGACCAAACAGACTTGGAAATCGTAATTTTCTCGATCCGATCATCGTGGGGGGAGTGAAGGGAGGGAGAACCTTGAATATTGAGTCATGCGTAACTTTGGAATTGTTTAAGACTTAATTATTTCCATAGGGGAAAGAAAGAAAAGGAAAAACATACATGTATTATGGGGAGGATTGGGGCGTTCAAATGACGGGACAGAAGTCTTTGGGGACCAGGGAACTAGGGAGGTTCCTAAACACAGCTATGGAGCATCGATGAATTTTTACTTTGTTGATAATAAATGCATTGGTTTTTGTCGAGTTAAAATATATCAAATCGTTAATGTGGCGTAAACATTTGTGTTCCGTTATGGCAATGGGCTTTTATTTGGATATATAAATGGTCCCCAAGGGCCCATTATCGCTTTCCCCGGGGGTTTGCTTACACATGAATTTCTAGCGCCCTTAAAGCGCGCATCATTACAGCCAAGTGCAAAAATTAAATTATTTTTACCAAACGATACATTCTCGGGATTTCCAAGGGCCCTTGATACTTATCTTAAGGGTTTAGCTTGCAAATGATCAGAACAAATCCACGAATTAGCAAATTCTTACTTTCATCCTCTGAACCAGCCTTGCAAGTGCCATACGAGCTTACAGCTCTTGTTTAATAATTTTCCGCGTTAAACCGGATTCAGGGTGAACTATTTGTTTGTCGAAAAAATAGGTTTCAGATATAGATGTGTCTCCTTACCCCTCAACCGACTATGTCATTAGCTTAAAAAAAACCACCCTTTATTGAACCCCCCCACCCCTAAATATAGGGCTACAAAGCCCATCTACGAATTTGACCTGTACTTTGATCTATAGAATCCTTATAGACTAACAAGTTAGTACAAAATATCTCGTCTCCTTCGAGAGTTCTCGTGCTAATAGATGGACGGACGGACAAACATTACAAAGTCATAGGTATCCCAATCCCGTCACTAGCGTTTTGGGATCCCAAAAACCTGCAAATGACAATCACAGATTTGTGTGGTGTGGGGCATCATTTCATCCGTATCTGTTGTAGGCTACGATTAAGAATAAATTAAATATTTACCTTCGACTTCCACAGCAAACCACTTAAACGTGTTAGCCACTGATACTTGTCTTGTTCATAACTGTCAGGCAACTGACACTCTGACAGTGGTTCAATTGCCACTCGCTAATACTTCAGGTCACCCAAGAACGATAGATGACATGACGCTATGTATTTATTTATTTATCAGTACATTTGGCGTTAAAGTTTAACCGAAAAGGGCTGGGATATGACACTCTAGATACCCATCACTTATTTACTTAAATTGGCTTGAAGACCCGCTGAAAATGCGTTACTTCATTCTTCCGCTATTCACGAATAGTAGTGATTTTTTTTTGTTAAGGAACTAAGCAATCATCACCAATCTCACCACTGCTCACTGAAAAGCCGCGTTTGTGTTGAGATCAAAATTTCCCGCGACATAGTAGAATTTTCGTTGTGGAGGCGGCCGTAAATATTGTGAACGTCATAACTGGAGCAGATAGTGGAATCACCTGGATCACTTTGAAGAATCCAAATAACTCAGTGGATTCAGCTAAATGACATGTAAATAAGTTGGCTTTTCAGTTAAACTTTAAGCTTTTAGCTTGTCGCCGTTTGCGCCGTTCTGAAGCACAGAGTCCTGTTCTATCTCGATCACCATTAAACAAAACTCGAAACAAAAGAACTTAGCAGCCTGCAGGTTGACTGGTATTTGTTCTCCATTAAAGATTTTGGGACATGGACCTTATGTAAAAAGGATAGAGCCCGTTTCCTGAAATCTGTAAGCTAAAATTTCATGAATGATACATCTTGGCAATGAGAAAAAAAAATGCCAAGAGTGAATCTCTGGCGGCCAGTAGTTTTTGCTGAACTGTTTGCCTGGAACTTTATTATTTTGCTATTATGGTACCAAGAGTAGCTTCTATCCCAGGTCTCCGTTTGCTTGGCGTTGGAAGGAATCAGTATATAGACCTCATCAACCAGTGCAAAGCTTCTAAAAGACTCTTTGCGTGGACAGTGAACAGGAAGAACCTCCTCCCGACCAAACCTCGGAGTATCCAGATTGAACCTTGGTGGGTCGTCAGTGTTGGTTTTATATCGGTGGAAGATGTTAAGGTTGGTACAATACTCCAGAATGCATTGACTTTGTTTTCGTTTGCAATGTACTCACTTTTTGTGCTTTGCTCTTGCGCTCGTGTCCGGTAGTTTGCCGACAGCGGTTGCAAAATCGTTCCAGTTTATTCGTAACGATTAACACTATTAGAGTCCGAAACATAGACTTACAGTCCATCCCGGGGCCGGCAATCGTCTGTGGCCAGATCGCTTGCCGCTCCTTGACTAAAACAAACCGGAATGAATTACGCTGGTTTGTTTAAACGACCTCGACATTACAACAACGAGTCACGACGGTGATCGCGAGGGGCTAGTGCCTTAATACAACTTGAGCCCTAGCTGACTCTTGCCTTCTGCCTCGCCTTCTGCGAATCGAAAGAAAGATAAAAGTTGTGCCTGACACAATACCTTAAAACCAGACACACAAGGTCGTTGCTTGGATTATAACGAGATGAACACTCACATTCAATGCCATATCCAGTGATGGATATGGCATTGAATGTGAGGGGTTAGGGGGTTGAACCCCCCCCCCCAAGTCTTTTCCTTTTGATCTATGTCTTTTTGTACTTTTTTGTCCGACCCGCAGGCAACCCCCCCCCCCCCCCCCCCCGAAAAAAATTCCTGGATACAGGCCTGCTCACATTCCATTTGTTTTTTTTTCCTTTTTCTTTCAAAAGGGCAATCCGTAGGGCTTTATCTTTCCGTGGGTCTTCAGTTTGACTTTCTCGCTCCTGGTGCGACTTTTATCAACTTGCGAGAATCTCGATTTGACAAAAATTTTACAGTCATTTCTGGGCGAACGTAGAGCAAGAATTAAAGAAACTAGAGCCAATCATCTGCACTTTCAACTATGGAGTCTTACTGCTTTCTTCTTTTTTACAGGACTGCACTCCTGAGGAGAAAAACTTGATAGACAGGTTGATAGACACAGGGCCGAAAGAAGCCGGTGAGCTCCAGAAGGACCTTCTTCAGAACTTGTACAGTCTCGGCCTTGTTTACCTTGAAGTCCCAGTCCAAAAGGACGAATACTTCAGCGTTCCACCTCTAGAAGGGTTCGTCATGAATCGAGTCCTGGGAGACTACATGGAGACGTTGCTGTATAAGATTTTTGTTTCCATTGACGAAAAAACAAGTGTACAAGAGGTGAGTGGGTATGGGACTGGTCCCTTATTAGCTAGAAAGGTGTTGGTTGCAGTAGGAGAACATTCGAAGGAGAGTTTAGAAACCAGGAACGTAATTGCAAGGTCTTATCCGTTGTAGGAGACTAGAGGGTCCTTGGCTGAACTTGGTCCGCCCATGGAGATTGAGGAGCACTCTAGCAGTCAGCGTTTTCGGGGTTTCGAGTTGGGTTGAAAAGCGCATACCCTTGCTTTAGAACGTTACAAGCATCCATGGGAGGCGTCAAAGGAGGGGCGCGCTGAAATTGCGTATAGAGCGTAGCTAGGATTTTCCACTTTTAGAAAGCGTGTCTTCGAGCTCAACTGACGCGGCAAGACCGGAAGGTCTTCTTCGATTTTTACCTTTGAAAATTTCAGTTTGCGTCACTGTTAAAGTACTAGAGGCACAATGAACGATGTCCAACAGCAAAGCTGTCAAACACCTCAAAACCACGACTGCACTCGGGGCAGTGCAGCTGTGCATTTCTCCTATCTTAGCGGTAGAAACGCTTCCCGTTCTTACAAGCCCTTTTGAGCGTGGCTTTGGATGTATCCAGTTAAGAGAATTTTCCATCGACAGATCACACACGTTACATGACGATAGCAGGATATCCTGTTCCCATGGTCGGTATCAGCTAGCTCTGATTAAAAATCGCTCGTAAGTCGTAAGAGCGATTCGAGAAGCAAATAATCTTCTCAGGCTAAAGATAAGGTTACCAAGTGCCAACACAACTAACAGGAAAGCACTATTCCGACCAGAAATACTCTAAAGGGCTTGTCTTACCTGTAACACCAATGCAACCTACTTCTCACTCCATATATTTCTAATCCCGGGGACCCCTATATCGTACTGTACATTCTAACCCCTCTAACAAAACCACGCTGATTTTCTCACTTTCAGTATTTGTATCACGCTGTTGATTGTTGTCTGCGAGAAGTTTTTCCATCAGAAAAACCGTTTATGTAAATTGTTTCCCTGTTTTCGCTACAAGTCAACGGGTCTCGGAAAAGGCTTAAAACAGCCAACACCGTGGGTTATTTGTTGAAAGCACAGCCTAGTTTTAAAGTATTCAAATATTTTAAAATACTGTAAGTTGAAAAGTAAATAATGCGAGGGGTCATTCAGGCACCTATTCAAATTCTGAAACTCGAGTTGTTGGATTTTTTCTAGTCGACATTTTTGTCCCAAATCTACAAATATCTTGCGCGGGATACTGACGCTGTTTATTTTGTATTTCATAGCTGGCAAGCTTACTGAACCTCGATGTTTCTGATGTGCAAACGGCCGTTTCTATATATTGTCGTCTTGGGTTTGCAAAGAAAAAAGGATGTGAAGTGCTTCCTTTCTCCCTACACCAATCGTGGAAAACCAACCAGTAAGTTTATTTTGCTTGGTTCACCATAGCCCTTGAGCGTGCTCCACCCTTCTAACAGTAGTAATTATTAGCTACACTTTTTGTTCCAACCTCGTAAAAAGTTACTACGCTGACCGTTCCAACCTTCTCGAAAGAGTGACTAATAGTTGTTGCTTACCATGCTCGGGAGCTTTAGTAAGCGTGGTAACTACGCATATCTGTAACGTGATTGGTTGGATTCACCCGTGGCATGATATTCTGCTGGAAAATAGAAAAATTGTTCCAGCCTTGACGGCAAAAAAAACAGAATTCGTGATATCATACGTAGTAACTACGGTAAGTAGGGTGGAATGCGCTTTTTGTAGACCTGTGGCAACGCCTGTCCTGATGGAATTGATTGAAAAGCAGAATTCGGGCTACTTCTGGAGCATATTAGGCTAGAAGTCTACCAGACGAGGTCATCTTTTGCGCCAAGTCACCGTCCCAACGAATAGGCTACTCTTCATCCTCATGTTTTCTCCTTTCGGCAGACCATCAAGAAGAGAGATAAAATGCCGTGATAAATAAACCGAATTTGTTTCCTACCTTGGTTTTCCGTTGGAACCTCGTCTTTTTTTGTAGAGACTAAGCCAGGTTTGTCTTTCTTTTGCTTGAATTAATTTTAGTCACACTTGCGAAAGAAATTCCTATGATACGCTGGGTAAGAGATCAGTTGGTACATCAGCATTCAAATTTGTTTCCTAACTTGCTTTTCCGTTGGAACCTAGAGCGTGTTCCATCCTACTTACTACTACTACTATGCTTGACGTCATGAATTCTGGCTTTTTGCCTTCAAGGCTGGAACGATTTTTCAATTTTCCAGCAGAATATCATGCCAAGGTCGAATCCAACAAATCACGTTACAGAGATCCGTAGTTACTACGCTCCCGAACGTGGTAAGCAAATAGTTACTATTAGTTACTATTTCGAGAAGGATGGAACGGTCAGCGTAGTAACTTTTGGTGAGGTTGGAACGGAAATAGTAACTAATAGTTACTATTTATGGAAGGGTAGAACACGCTCCTAGTCTTTTTTTGTACAGATTAGGCCAAATTTGTATTACTTTTCCTTGAATTAATCTAAGTCACAGTTGCGAAAGATAGGCAAGGGTCCTTGTCAGGCTGTCGAACTTCATGGACAACGATGGTGAAGGAACGAACCTGCAACAAATGACTGAAGCTTCTACCGATTATAAATGTCCTATTCGGTGATGTTGTTGAACAACGGCTGTTGTTTTTGCTGCTCGATTGTTTGATCAACTTCGGTTTTGTGTTAAAAAGGCTGAAACTTTTGTTATTAATAGGACTGAAAAGTGTGAAATAGCTGTCACTTCGATTGTATAAAAACAGATTCATGGGCTCACTAACGACTGCCAAGTCTTTCATATTTCTTGTTTTGTACTAAATATTTAAAATTCACCAATTTGTGAAAATAAAAGTAAAGTCACCAAATCACCAACGGACCTCGACATAAGAACAGTGAGACAGGACGGCGAGTGCGAGGAGTTAATGCCTTCTCGGAATCGTAAGAAAACAAAGGTTTTGCTGAGCACAAGTGCCTTCTTTTCTTGTGCGAGAACCTCGGGTGGTGCAAAAGGATGCATGGTGAGAAATAAAACTTACCGCGGGATTCAAGAATAGTAAGTAAGTAAGTAAGTTATTTATTTATAACCCGCAGTTTTGAAAAAGCAGAGTAAATGAAAGAAAATAAACAAAATACATAAAGACACTTAATTTTCAGTCTTCGGCCAGGAAGCAGTGGATAACGTCGTGCGCTGGTTCGGCCCTGTTGTCCATGATTTTTTGTTATAGCGACGAGGAAACATCCAAAAGGGTACCACTTGCATCTTGCTTAGTAACTGGGATAGTCTTATCACTGCTTTTCCAGACAGTCTGCTTACGCTGGAACCTTCGAGTCCGACGAATCCCTATTAGACGAGCTAGATTCAATGCTGTCAGACTTGCCTGCACCTACGCGGTCGATAACGATGGACTCCATGGGCGGCAGTGTAGAAGATTCGTTGTCTGATGGGAAGAGAGTTGCGTTTCTGTTCGACTCGACCCTTACAGCTTATCTCATGATGGGGAACCTGTCTTCGGTGAGTTGTTCTGTCGGGACTGGGGGGGGGGGGGGGGGTACCGAATGAGGGGTCTTTGCGCCTAACTTTGTTGCGATTGAGCCCTCTGCATCCCGCACTGCCTACGTCCGCTCAGTGCTACTGCTTTCCGTCGATTTTTAGTCTATACAGCAGTAGATCTTGCAAGATTATTATTTTCCCTTTAGACATTATGATTGACTTTCTATCATGAATCATTATTTCGCAGATGCGACCGGCAGACTGCTCTTTTATGTCAAGCTACTCCCTTTTGTAAGTAACCGCTTATTAAAAATACAGTACCATTCATGAGTCTTGTTCAAAGCTCCTTAGAGTGCGCTGGTCTGTATATGCCCTAGCCTATTTTGGGAAGCCCAGTTCCGGATACACTACTGCTTTAGTGTTGACTATATTCATTTCTGTCCCTCAAGGCAGAGGATTGATATAATAAAGAAACAAATTACTATAAGTAAATCAGTTTAGATTTAGGTTGCGTTGTCCTTGTGACACATTTTATAGGAATTTAACTTATAAGGCCGCTTAATTTTGCCTCTGATACTTGAAAACACTGAAATATTTTGACTCGTCTAAGGGATTTTGCATTTTTTTTTGCCCGGGGCTCTGGTAATAACATTCAGAGTGTGCTCGGCTTGCACGACAAATGAAAATTCGCCAAGACGTTGGAGAATTTAAATTTCAGCAAAGGCCTGCATATCCAGTGTGACATGTGTGAAGCATCTTGGGTCTTGACGATGAAACGATGATGTTAAGATATGCCCTGCAAGGAATCGGACATTTTTTATGTTAGTTTTCAGTAATGGTTTACATTTGTAGCTCGTAAATATTTAAAGTGTAGAGGGACAAGCACATAGAGTTACCACAAATCAGGAAGAATAAATTCTTCTGATGAGATCGGTTATCTGTGGATAACGGACAAACGAGGTAACGCATTTTTATGAGGTTTCCAGGCCTATTTAAGTGATGTGTAACTAGACTGTCGGGTCTCAGCCCTATTCGGCAAAACTTTAAAGGGGCTAAAGTGCGAACCGAGGACCAAAGCTGTCTTGGCCAGGGTGGAGGATCCAAACCAAGACAGTTAGTGCTTTCCGACGAGCGAGTTTGTGTCACGTTTTCGGGAGGACCTTATTTTGTAACCAAGGTGTACTTTACCAGGGAGCTGGCTACACCTTGGTTGTTTTCAGTTAATCCGCCAGGGAATATTCAGGTCCCTGGCGATGACTAATTTCAGTCATTCGAGTTTGAGATGGTTATGAAAAATTTGAGCTGTGTTAAGGGCTGCTGTATAGATACATATCTTTTGAACCTTTATTTCTTAAGTGTAAATACACATCTATGTTTTCAATAACTGATTAACGAGGTAGACACTAGCTTAGAGAGAAAGAAAAAGTTGTTGCTTGCACGTTACTTTGTACCGCTAAGCATGGTCCACACCGCTCGGGGACCATGTACAGGGTAGCGTTGCATAGCAGATTCGTAACAGTGGGTTAAGAGCTTAAGGGCACATAACAGTCGTGTTTTCGGGTCTATAACAATTTCTCTTCATTTCGTTGTAGCTGAAGTATAGTAGAGGTATGCTTCTTTGAGCCAGCTCATAATTCCTTTCCCCCTGTAACTGTAAAATGGGAATGGCAAATTAAAGGACCTGTCGTACCTATTATACCAATGCAACCTACTTCCGTAACAGCATTCATTAATTCTTAACCCAGAGATCCAAGTTTCATATGTTACATTTTGAACCAGCTAGCGACACCTCACTAATCTATGCACTTGCCGCGATTCACTAGTTTGCATGCGCATTATGCTTCGTACGAGTGTTCGCGTATCATGCAATCGATGCGTGAAACCAGTTTTTTCTGAATTTGTGCCGTGGATAATTTGTTAAAAGCAGAGCCTAGCTTTACAGTATTCAGATAGTTTTAAATATTGGAATATAAACAGTAAATAGTTCGAGGTGTGCTTTAAGAACTTAAGATCAGTATTTCAGTTTTATTTTCACACAAAAAGCATTCAAAATCTGTTGCGTCTGGTGCCATTTATTATTTCTTCTTAATATTTTTTTTCGGTCGTCAAAGTAATGGAAAAGGCGACATAGAGCAAGATATTCAAACTAACAACAGTTAGAGGAGATCTTTGTTTTAGAGCGTGTTGCACCCTTCTAACAATAGCTACTATTTCCGTTCCATCCTTATGAAAAGTTACCAATCTGAGCGTTCCAACCTTGTCGGAATAGTAACTAATAGTTACTATTTGCTTACCATGCTCGGGAGCGTAGTAAGCGTAGTAACTACGCATCTCTGTAACGTGATTGGTCGGATACTAAAAAAAAGTTTAAAAAAGACTGTAAAGCTACTAAAAAAGTTACTAATGGTATCCTGCTAGAAAATGAAAAAATCGTTCCAAACTTGACGGCAAAAAGCCAGAATTCCTGACGTCATGCGTAGTAACTGCGGTGGAACACCTTCTTAGTGTTTGCACTCAGTACGGTGCATGAATATTGGCTAGGTTTGATTTTCATTATTTTTATGGCACTTGCCCTTCGGCCAAGTGCCATATAGCGATTGTAATTTCTGTCCGTCAGTCGCTCTGTCGGTCCCGGTTTTGCTAGTTCGGGCACTTCCAGTTAAGCTAGGACGATGAAACTTGGCAAGCATATCAAGGACTAGACCAGGTTAAATAAGAAATAGTCGCTTCCCTGATCCGACCATCTGGAGGGGAGTGGAGGGAGGGGGAATCCGGAAAAATTAGGAAAACTTAAATATTTTTAGCTTACGAACGGGTAATCGGATCTTAATGAAACTTGATATATGGAAAGACATCATGTCTCAGACACTCCATTTTAAATCCAGACCGGATCCGGTGACATTAGGGGGAGTTGGAGGGGGAAATCGGAAATCTTGGAAAACACTTAGAGTGGAGAGATCCGGATGAAACTTGGTGGAAAGAACAAGCACAAGTCATAGATACGTGACGGATATACCCGGAACGGATCCGCTCATTTTGGGGGAGTTGGGGGGGGGGGAGAAGTCCGAATTTCTAGTGATCCCGCGAGTTTGGTGCTTCCTGATGTGCTGGGACCCTGAAAATTGGCAGGTATGTCAGTGACCCGACCAGATTAAATACGAAATAGTCATTTCCCCGATCCGACTATCTGGGAGGGGGAAGCCAAAATTTGAGGTATTTTTATCTTGCCAACGAGTGATCGGATCTTGATGAAATTTGATATTTAGGATGACCTCGTGTCTCAGACGTCCCACTATAAATCCGGACCGGATCCGATGACACTGGGGGGAGTTGGAGGAGGGAACCGGAAATCTTGAGAAACGCTTAGAGTGGAGGGATCGGGATGAAACTTGGTGGGAAGAACAAGCACAAGTCCTAGATACGTCACTGATATAAGCAGACCGGATCCGAGCACTCTGGGGAGTTGGGGGGGGGGGGGGTCCGGATTTCTAGCGATCCCGCGACTTCGGCATACTTCCCGATGTGCTAGGGCGATGAAACTTGGCAGGTATGTCAGGGGAGTTCTCAAGTGAACAGGTTCGGCTGTTCTCAAGTGAACAGGTTCACTTGACTTGAGAACAGCCGTTTCCCGGATCCGGGCATCGTGGGGGGGGGGGGGTGGATGGATGGGGAGTCCTGAATCTAGTGGCGTGCATAACTTTTGAACGGGTGATCGGATTTGAATGAAACTTGTCTGGTGGAATGAGCTATCCCTCGGATGTTCAGTGTCAAGTCCGGGTCGGGTCCGATACCTGTGGGGGTTGGGGGGGGGGGACTCAAGAAACGCTTAAAGCAGAGGGATTGGGACGGAATTTAATGGTGAGAACAAGCATTAGGCCTAGATCCGAAATTGACGGAGCCAGATGGTTTCGGGGCTCTGTGGGGGGGGGGGGGTAGAGGGGGTTTCCTGGAATACCGATAGTCGGGAGTTAGAATAGTTCCAGACGTACTAAGACAACTATTCTTTGAGCCCAAGCTGACTTTGAAACATTTATTCAACAATGTTTACACGGATACGTCAGCTCTGATTTTTCAACGAGGACCCTTGCCAAGAAGGGCCGAAATATCGCTGATGAAAAATCAGAGCTGACGTATCCGTGTAAACATTGTTTGAATACTAAGACAACAAAACTGTGCAGGCATATTAGCGACCCGACTTAATTGACTTATTTATTTAAACTATTATACGACCAACTAAGGTCAAACAAATGGGTGATAAGAATCGATGGCCTCGACATGTAAAAGATGCGTTCGAACTATATGCGACCACGGTTGGGGGAATTGAGGGGGGGGGACTTTTGACACATGCACAAAAACCAAAGGAATGGACCGAATGAGATGCAAGTTCGACAGTGCCGAGTTTATGCGGTCTAGATTTGTTATTTGACGTCCGGGCCGGATGCGGCCTAGGTAGGGCGGGGGGGGGGGGGGGGGGGGGGGGGTACTGGAAACTTGCAGATAGGCTATACTCCAATTTCAGTAAAACTTGATTGACAGGAAGAGGGATTAAAGATATGACGTTTATGTTTTCAAGTCCTGTTCGGCCACAGTGGGGGGAATTGGAGGGAGATTGCCAGAAACTTTGAGTGCATCAGTTTAAATGAAACATAGAAAGTAGAGAGAGCATATACCCTAGATGACGTATGTTGGGCCAGGATCCGGATCAGACAACGTTGGTAGGGGGGGGGAGGTACCAGAATTTTCCAAAAATGCTCAGATTCGACCGAAACTTGATAGGTGGTATAAAAGAAGATACTTTAGATGATCCATTTTTTTTAGTCCGAACCAGATTCAGCCACGGTTGGGGGAGATGGAGGGAGTACCGGAAATATTGTAGCACGTCTAGGGATCAAACGAGTGGATTTATTAGGTTGAAACTTGGAAGTTTGAATAGTCATGTGCCTTTGATGATCGAGACGATAATCGAGACGATGCCGGAACTGCTCAGAAGTGAGTGAAACAAAATATCCTACTTCTATTTCCGAACCGCATTTTTGGATGGCGGGTGTATTTTGTCACGTTCTCATCTACTTTCTTGTACTGCCTACTCTTAACAAGTGCCATATGAGCTCGTAGCTCTTTTTTTTGTGTAGCCGTTCTAAATCAGGCGACATTCAAAGCAACCTCTACCGTAATTCGCCAGACTAGCGAAGTTTGAATCTTCCTGATATCCTTGGAGTTTCTTGAGCGTTTAACTAGCCACGCCTTTTCTTTCAAGGGACTCAAAATGCATGCAGTCACGATGTTTGAAGTCGGTAAGCTGACGCATGAGTCTATAGAAACCTTTCTGGAGGAATTGGAGAAAATTCACTGCGAAGATGGAGAAGGTAACGTTGCTTCACTATTATTTTTCGGCATGGACTAAAACGGCAAAAAATATAGCAAACCTAGACCAGATCGGGATCCAACTATACGGAACTTTTCTATGAGCTGGCTGTTTCTTGTCAAGTTCAACGACGTAGTGTTGACCGTCACGTTCTTTACAAACACGGTATTTGTTTTCGAGGTATTAGCATATAGCAGAACACAGCAATCTATTAGCCTTCTGTAAGGAAGAGCAATTGTCACCCCTATTGACGATTTCCCGCTTGCCATCTAGGAAGATTCTTAGCCCGATCAGGCCTTTGTCTGTATATGTTTTTTATTTATCTTCTGTATTTACTTGGTTATTGAAAGTTTACTGTAATAGATAGTCCTTCAGCCCAAGCTGACTACGAATAATATTTGACGGTGCAAAATGGACAAGTCAGCTACATTTTATTAGAGCTATATTTCGGCCCTCCTTGACAAGGGTCCTCTTCAGACTCAGGCCGCTCAAGCTGGAAAATGAACTTGAAATATAGCTCTAAGAAAATGTAGCTTCTTATACTTTTATTCAAACAATGTTTACAACGGATACGTCAGCTATGATTCTTCATCAGCGATATTTCGGCCCTTCTTGGCAAGGGTCCTCGTCAGGCAAACCTGAACCAGAGGATTAACACTATTGACAGCCTGACGAGGACCCTTGCCAAGAAGGGCCGAAATATCGCTGATGAAGAATCATTGCTGACGTATCCGTTGTAAACATTGTTTGAATAAATGTTTCAAAAGTCAGCTTGGGCTCAAAGAATATTTTGCTTCTTATACGTTTTGCACCGTCAAATATGGTTCACTGTAATTTTTATCTTTTCTTTCTTTCAATGAATGAATCTTTTTTTATTTTAGTACATGGGGATAAGAAAGAACACAACTTGATTGTAATAAAAAATGTACACTTCGAACAGATTACACTTAAAGCAAACTTACAACACCTTGATGCGAGAAAACGCCGCGACCGACAGATTCCTATGCAGCTTGTCAAGTTTAACAGTTATATTTGTTACTGAAAAACAATTGTACTGCACTGTTTCTCTTTTCTTGTCCACTTCGTAAATACAATTTCATCATCATCATCATTATAATGCCCATACTTTCCTCTCTCTAGGCGAAGCTAAACGGTATTTCGACCACGCTTATAGCCTACGAGAAACCCTCAAATTCTTCTTGAACGAATCCAAACTTGGAAGAGAAGAGCAAGAAGATAAAGTGCGAATTGATCTAGTCCACTATGGAAGTCTGCAGTCGCTAGACTCCTCTGCGGCCTTACGCCTTTTGAAGAAAAACTACTAGTGAGTGCTGTTATCTTGGGTGTGCTCCAGTCTTTTAGTGGTCTTAACTAGGTTGAATCGGAATTCCGTATAAGCGTGACGTCACACCCATTTGATCCATTTTACCTCAGAAAACGAAAAACTGTAGTCGGTGAATATATTTTAATGTATTATAGAGCCGAGCGCGTCTGTCAAAATCCTATGTTGGGTCCTCAATAACTCGACGTCACTATGTACGTGTCGACTGTATGGAATTCCGATACAAATTAGTCGACACCCTTTTAGTAGCCACGGGGCTATCCCTTGTGTACCGCGAAAACTGCACAAGCATGGGACAAGGTTGATTCAAATTTAAACCATATTTTGAGATCCCAAAGCATAGTAATGGAATACCTATGACTGTGCACAGTTTGTCCGTCCGTCACGGCCAGTCTTTTAACACGGTCACAATCGAAGGGGTTTAGATATTTTGTTGAAACTTTGTGTGAGTGTCCTTTCGGTGTAAGTACAGATGAGGTTCGGAGATGCGCTACGTAGCCCTGTATTTAGGGGTGGGGGGATTGGTGCCGGGTCTCAGATTAAGGGTAAAACTAATAATTTTGTTCCAGTAGATATACTGTCGATTTAGAGGTAAAGCTGAATCCATATCTGCCGTTCGTTTTCGCGCCGGACGAGTTGTTCGTCCTGAATCCGTCAAAAATTGAAAATTCGCGAGAATAAGAAACAGTTTTTTCGTAAGTCTGTTAGACTTTCTTAGACTTCGGACTTCCCGCGCCTAGTGGCGCATATGGCGACAACTTCTGAACTCCACTTGACTCTATGCTGGGCAGCATTCCACAGTTCAGTCGTCGTGGTCCGACCCGACTTAGTTTCCTTCTGGGGTTTCTGCCAAGTCTGATGCGCTGCCTACCCTTTGCACGCAAGCCAAAGGTGTCCAGCACCACGTGACTAAGGGGGTAATTTATATTATTTTCCTGTGAGACCGGTATTTTGCCGGAAATTTAAATCCGGCAAAACTCATAATTTCGGTTGTGCTCTTGAATTTCAATTTTTTGATCAAGCGTTTTAGAATTCGATAGAGCATGTGAGCTGACATGCTGGATCGATCTATCTGCTTTGTTTTACTGCAAGGTTGACGCTACAGGCATAATCCGGCGAAAACTAGAAATTCGGTAGGGCTCGTGTTATGGATCATAGACTTAGATCTAGGGGTGAACTTTCCTCCGTAGTTCCTAGTTCGGCTAGAACTCTACGTACACGAGAAATACATCAGGTGATATAAACGTGTTTGTTAGTATAGGGATAAGAATACTGAATCCGTCTATCTGCTTTGTAATGGACGATGTTCCTGCGTAGACACGACCCCACGAAGACATGACCGAACTGCGAAGTGATATAACCGTCACATGATGGACACGACAGTGCATGGAGGAACATGACTACAAACATGGGCGGACTTAAACCAAGAAATAAAAATGAAGCAGCAAGACAGAAAATTGTTGTTAGAATCAGAAACGCTGGAAAACCTCAACACACTGGCTAAGCATAAGAGACAAAACTCGCAGGCGACACGATGTAGACACATTCATGATCGGACGCTCCGTAGACACGACGCGACGTGGACAGATATTTTTGGCGATGCAAGATGGACAGACGCCAGGTAGACACGACACTACATTGATAGTTCCCTTTTTTGATAAGCCATCGTGGGCCCAGGTGTACCTGTTTTCCTTTCTCCGTAATTATGAAAGAATCCACTAGTTTCCGATGGAATAGAACACAAATCTGGAGGCCTAATGGGGACCACTGCAGCATGCATTTTTCTGTGAAGTAGTTCGTGATTGTGATTGGGAAACACCAAATTCCCGAACGTTGTCCTCCGGTGGCAACCGGAGGAATCCAGACGAAGAGGGCAACCGAAGAACATTTGTCATTGCATCTACCAGTTGGATCCGGGCCCGGAATGCCGGGTTTATATTTTAGTCTGCAAAATAGTTATTAATTGTTTTAATTTTCTGTATATTAATTTTGGCTCGTCGATTGACATGTATGTTTATTTTATGACAAAAAAAAAAAACAACCAATAATCGGCTCTGTCTGTCACAGTTTTTCGAATAAAGTGAATTGAGTTGATCTCCACAACATCAAAGCGTCCATCCAACTGAATGGGAACGGACGTGGCTCTGTAGACTGGTCATGGCATCTGGAGGGGTAGGAGGAACGAAGGTCTAAGTTTGTTATTCTATGTTACTTTCATCGCATTTGCACTAATCTGTTTCTTTCTCGTTTTCAGCATGCTCTTTTCGATGGCTCCATTGAGCTGCAACGCGAGCCTCCTTCGCGTCACGGAACCCATTCATTTTGGACCTCCTTCACCCGATTTCTACTCCCCCTGGTTCAAACTCTTCCTCTACGCAAAAACAGGGCTCGGGCCCCCCTCCCTCCTTCTTCCCAAAGGGACGCGGTTGAGGAAACTTCCAGATTTTCTGCTGGATTACGAAGTGCTTTCGGTGACGTCATGGGGTCAAAATCCGGGACAGATTCCAGTGCAGACGGCGATGGTGGTGCTAACTGAGGCGCTGGTTCACTCGGCTATCTTTGTCCAGGTATAGCTTATATTTATATTTTCTTTCTTCGTTTTTTGTTTAAAGAGGTCGTTTCGTACCTGAGCCGTGTTCGAGATCTCACCCGGTGTTTCCAACTCATAGACAGATAGATAAATAGATATTTTAGTGACAAAAATCACTCCAAATATCGTTGGTAACGTCATAGATATAACTCATAAGCACATAAGTACATCATACAAATCGTGAATCATGCATACAACCATCATAGATACAACATAACCATAAGGTCATACATTTACTAAAAAGGGAAAACATCTGAGCTTACGCTTTGCTATACAAATTTAAAAATAGGGCTCGGCCCCCCCCCCCCCCCTCTTTTCTTCACAAAGGAACGCGTTTGAGAAACTTACGGATTTTCTGCTCGAGTACGAAGTGTTTCGGTGACGTCATGGCGTCAGAATCCGGGACAGATTCCGGTGCAGACGGCGATGGTGCTGCTAACTGAGGCGGTGATTCACCCTGCTGTCTTTGTCCAGGTATAGAATACACATATTTTGTTTCTTCGAAAACTCTATGGAGGTTCAAGTTTCAAGTTTTATTTTTTTTTATTTTTTTTTTGCAAAACAACTATAATAACATAGATACCTTGACTACATGAGATCCCGAATGGGACTGTGAGGGCAGCCAACATAAATGCGTACTTTATATTAACCAATAAACACTTCTTCGAAAAAAGGAAAGAACACTGAAAAGAGAAAAAGAAGAAATAGTACAAACAAAAAGATGCGGAACACCATACAGCTGTCTTATAATCACCCAAATTAAGAGGTCGTTTGGTAATTTGTTTAAGTTTTATTTAGGAAAAAAAATCGTTGCATGAGGCGTTGTTTATGGCGCTTTAGTGGAAGGAAAAGGTTGCTGGTATATCAGTATACAGGAACGAGTGGCATTAACCCGTAACTTACGGTCGGCGAACTGTTGAATTTTAGGTGGAGGCGAATGTAGTGGTGGACGAACTGATGGGTTCAGGTTCAGGTTCTTTTTAATAACAAAGTAAATAACAAAATGTCCAGAGCCCGGCTGAGAAGACAAATTCGTAATGCACGGGATGGAAAGACTTCTTTAAATAAATACAACATTTATACTTCACTACATGCCATTCATACAAATGGAAATATGCGCATTCCCCTGTCAGTACCCGGTCCCCAACACCACCAGTTGACACGTCCAGCGAAATAAACAATACAAAAATAAAAATAAAAGATAACAAGAACCGAGGAAAAGTGATTTCAGTCCGAAGGATCCTGGACTGAGTATTCACATCCCCCAGGTTCAGTATCTTCAAAACCAGATAAAATGGTAGATTAACTGACGGGTTGGAAACTTACTGTGGCCTAACTGGTGGTAGATGAGCTTACGGTGGGAGAAATGAAGGGTGGGCAAAATGACTGATGGGGCAAATAACGTGTTGGCGAAATTACGGGTTTTGGAGAGTCAACTTACTTATGTTTACTTACATAAGTTGAGTCAACTCACATATGGGCGAACTGTCGGAAAAAGTGGACGAAGTGACGGATTTTTAAGGTGAAATGACGGGTGGTAGAAACGACTCCATAAAAAAAAAAGTCAATGCCAACCAAACCTATAACCAACCCTCCCAAATTTCTGCATCGCTTAAAATACGGGGATAAAATAATATAGGAATAAAACGGCACCTCTTCTAATGCCGTTTTCCACTGTAATGTGTTCCCGGACAAGTTGGTTTCCAGCAGAGCAAGACCAAAGGTTTCGATGGGATCCCAAAAATTTATTATCTCATCCAGACTTGTCTTCTCCAGACTCCTTAAGGCTTTTTACTACAAACATTCAGAAACAAATTAAGGCCAAATAGCTAATCATCTGAGAAAACCAAGTTCAGATATGTATTCAGCATGTGTGTTTACCCTATAAGTTATATTTGTTTTGACGAGACTGATCGAAACTTCCTGCCTAGCTTACTTCTGCCAAATTTCCGGTTTCTGCCGAATTCGCAAACTACTTATCCGACGAAATAACAAAGCTTAAAAACGAATTATCGAACATCTAATGTACTTCAAATAAAGCTTTAACTCATGAGAAATTTTCCGGTTTCAGCCGGATTCTGGGCGAACTGTGTGACCGGGTAAAAAAAACGATTGTCATATACGGGTTCAGCATCTCTTCTTACCCCTAAATCGGAATCTAATCAACTACAAATAAGACTTTTGCTTTTAACAAATTTTCCTGATTTGGCGGTGAACTACTTGTCCCCAAGAAAATGGTTTTGATAATCATGTTCAATATGTATTTCTACCCCTAAATCGATTATCTAATCAACTTCAAATAAAACTTTTGCTTTTTACACATTTTCCGGTTTGGGCCGATATTCCAGGCGAACTACTTGCCCGGCGAGAAAATGGTTTTCATAATCGTGTTCATCGCGTCTTTTTACCCCTAAATCAAACATCTAATCAACTTGAAATAAAACATTTACTTTTAACAAACTTTCCGGTTTTGGCCGGTTCCGGACTAATCACTTGTCCGGCGAGAAAATGTTTTTCACCATCGTGTTTAGCATGTCTTCTGACCCCATAATCGACTATCACATTAGCTGTTTAAAAATATTTTGCTTGTCCCTTAATTTAAACCACCTCCCCCACCCCTAAATGTAGGGCTATAGAGCCCATCTACGAATTTGACCTTACTCTTGACCCAAAGAATCCTCACACCAAGTTTTATCAAAATATCTCATTCCCTTCGAGGGTTATCGTCCTCACAGCAGACCGACGGATAACTTAGGTATCCCTCCACTTAAGTTTTGGGATCCCAAGAAGCGTATTTGAGGCCCTCTTTAGAAAACAAGGAAGTACCAGCGCTTTTCCCCTCGCTGTAGAAAGGCGGCAAATACTCTTCTTTACTTCCAAAACTGACCCAGTGTTTTTCGTAGGGATACAGTCAAGAAGCGAAGGCCATCGAGTCTTACATTCCTATGCCTGCCATGAAGAATGAAAATGTGCCTGAAGGTACTCGCCAAATTCTAGATAGAGTGAATAGTATTTTCAACCTAGAAATGCTTTGCGGATACGTAACCTTGGTCAGATTGAAATCCGGCGTAAAACAGCCGGTCCTGCAGTCAATCGATGAAGAAACTCTGGGAAACCGGAAAAGTGCAATAGGTGGAATTTCCGGAGTAGAGGAACTCGACACTCCTGGTACCACCGGATCCGGTGGTGCTAGTGATTCCCCGGATGTCGGAAAAGATAACCAAATAGTTTCCAGTCAAGAAACCAAGACTGGATCCGAACCAGCAGCAGAAGCATTCGATAAAATTGAACTTGACCAAGCTTGTCCAAGTACAGATATTTCGTCCATCGACAGTGGTGAATTGCTTCGTATTAATGAGGCCTATCGGATAAACTGTGATAGGAATGTGATGTCAACCAGTCGCGATAGTATACTGGGTACAATTTTTGATAATGCAGCAGAAGACTTCCGAGGGGATGGAGATAGCTGGGTTCTTTTTGGCGCCGATTTTGGAATTCCGCTGTTCGACCAGGATTTGAATAAAACGGTGTGCAAGAGGCTGAAGGAGCAGGATCTTCTTAGTGCCAACAGGTGAGATTCATTTTATTTATCAGTTTTATTTGTAGGCCTATCCATCAAAACAGGGGAGTGAAAATGTTTAAATGAACAATATATGATAAATCAGTCATTCAGCAAAATACAGCAAAATACAAAATGAATATGTTTAAATGAACAATATATGATAAATCAGTCATTCAGCAAATTACAATTATTGAACGTGGAAGTAATAGCCTATCGTTTTGTGACCCAAAAGAAAAAAAACAAACTAAAAGGGCTGATCATCTCTTGCGTGTTTCTCGACCTTTCAGGTTTTATCGTTGGTCTGATTTTTATAGGTCGAAAGAAGTTGAGGAGCAACTTTTGCGGATACAGGAAGAACTGAGTGCCTTCATCATCAAGATAAGGGTAAGTCAAACGACCTCGTTGAGTTCGTTGAGGCGCCATATTATGCAATTTTGACAAACAGTCGCAAAGGCTGGTGAAAGATTTATTTCAAGCCCCCCACCCCCCAACACACACGCTTACTTGATCATGAAGGACATACTGTTTTACCGATGACATGCAAGACATTGTGTTATAGTTCGGTCTTACGGAAAGGGGTGTTTGACAGTCAAGTCCCAAATCCTAAGCGCAGAATCGTATGTAGCAATGTAGCTGACATAAAGTATGTAAGTTTTGATAACGGGATTGATGAGTAGTTGGTGATTATGCTTAGCTCAGAGGGACCTTCCTTGAGGAAATGGTGGGTGAAAAAATAAACATTACATTACATTATTAGCAGGTTTAAAAAGGTCAAAGTTTCGTGAAAGTCCTTATTAACGCCGACTTTACGCGACTGGCTGTCATAATGATATCTGCAACTTTGTTTCTTAAAGAACCTGTCTTACCTATAATACTAATTCAACCAACTTCCATAATCACTACATACATTTCTAAACCCGGAGATCCCAATTTCGTACGGTACATTCCAGCCCCTCTAACAAAACCACGCTGATTTTCTCACTTGCATGTATTGCTACCTTCGATGTGTATCACGCTGTCGACGGTTGGTTTTTCCATCATAAAAGCTGTTGTGTAAATTGTTTCCCTGTTTCCGCGAAAATTGCACGGGTCTCGGAAAAAGGTTTATAACAGCCAAATCCGTGGGTTATTTGTTGAAAGCACATCATAGTTTTAAAGTATTCAAATATTTTGTTAAATAAATAGTGCAAGGGATCCTTTAAAAATTTTGTGATGTTACATGTGGAGCCGCACAAATTACGCCTCTGGTCGTGTTCTTCGCTTAAAGTTCTGTAATTTTAGGGACCTAACCGCCGACACCCTCAAATGCAAGATTCCTCGCAGTTGAATATTCCAACTGAGACAGTAGCATTCCTGAACGGAAAATTGCACATTCCTTATGTGAGTCACTAATTTTTGTTATTGATAATTGTTTGAACGTGAAACAAAATATATTTTATTCTTTCATTGCTGTAAATGTATGTGGCACACACTGTCGGAAGTTTGTAACATTTAACACATGTTTGCGCATCCTTGTGTTAAACATTCCTTCAGCCCAAGATGACTGCGAATCATGTTTGACACTGCAAAACGGAAACGTCAGCTGCATTTTATCAGGGCTATATTTCGGCCCTTCTTAGCAAGGGTCCTCTTCAGGCTCAAATTTGAAAATGAGCTTGTGAAAAAATAATTAAAGATTCTTCCTTAAATATCTGATTTTGTGAACTTCTTCCCTGAAAACTGCTTGTAATTAAAGCTGGTGCTGTGATTTGATTTTGGACACGGCTGCTTTTTTGGTTACTGCGTTTTGGTTGCACAGCCATGTGTTATCTGTTATCAAACTTCTTCCAGAGCAGACATCTAATCTCTTTGAACTTGATCATCGTACTTTTTCCTTACTTTTCGTTTTTGTTTAACTTTGTATTGCTTGGTGAGCACAACACAGATGTGTACCATTTTAATTTGCGTACCGCTATGGGAAACAGATGTGAGGAATAGCAGAAAACATGGAATTTCCAAAGAAAGCTAACGTCAAAGGTTGACCTAACACGTGGTCGACGTCGTTATGTTAGTGACGTAATCCTCTCCAGATCTGAGCAATCCCAGAGAGATTATAGTTCCGCCTGTGCAAAATGTACCGTACTTCGCGAATATGTTCGTTATTCAGTTTCAGCTTCATTGGACAGTATTCATTGGACAACAAAAATACACAATTAATATTCCTGCAAGGAAAGCACAAATGTAGTGCTTGGCTAGGGCAGGGAAATAACCGATATTAATTAAATAAATAGAATCAACTAACTGAAATTTGAATACTCTATATACAGAAAAAGGGAAGAAAAAATAACCCATGGTTTCAACTTCAAATAAAAAAAAATAAGGGAAACAAGGAACGAGAAAGAAAGAAAACAAAACAAAGGGAAAAACAGGAGTGGGGTCCAAAGGAGGAAAACACTAAACAGTTTCCCGTAATGACCTTTCGCTGCTCGCTTGAAGGAAATAAAGTTATCCGGTATTTAAACAATCCACCTGTAACCAGTAAATCCAGTCTTTACAGGTGGCGAGGGACAGACCGTCTCTGAGTCTTTATAGAGTGATCAAAGATAACTGACGTGGAGGAGGTATCCTTTAAACCGAGTTCGAAAAAGGGAGGAAGGGATTGATTATTTGTACGGCAGACAGTCTGTCACTTAGGAGGGAAGGCGGTACAACCCGGATGGAAATTTGCCACCCGAAATCGACTCAGGCAAAGTAAGCAAGATTTCGACCCGATTTCAGGTTAGTTTTTTCCTCAGATCCAGATCTGTTTCATTTTGTCTAGGTCGACCAAGCGGGAAATTTCCGTGCGGGAACCGGAGGGTTGAGGGAATGTCCCTTTCTTACTCGTATCCGATGTGTGAACGGTGAAAGCTTGAGTCAACTGAGATGATGATATTTGGAGCGGGAGTGAAGTGCAGAGTGATGGGGATGACTTGTTTCGATATTATCAAACAGTTGTTGAGTTTCCTCGGCGTAGCACTGCCCCATAGGAATACTTGCCTCTAGGATGACATAGTTGTTTTCATTTTTTGTGTTTATTCTTTATGTATTTGCCATGGCGTTGGTTTTTGGTGCAGATAATATGTATTATCTCATCGTAGAAACCCTTGAACTTCTCGAAATGCACGCATTTTCAGAAAGGTGATGTCATATAGTAAGATATGGCCACAGGTTTTAAATTCTTCGGATAACATGAGCATCCACAGTATATTCAGTCGTATGGCAAGTAGTTAAAATTTGTTATTACAACATGACAACAAATGTACTTAAAGTTCAACCGAAAAGGGCTGAGATAGGACAACCTTGTTACCCATCACTTACTCACTTAAACAGGTCTGAAGACCCGATAAAAATGCGTTACTTCATTGCTCCGCTCTTCACGAATAATCGATTTTCGAATAGTAATAATAAAAAAATAGATTTATTGCCCATCATAATGCACAAACCTACAAAAAGACGGAGTAGTTAAATGAAGAAGAAGAAAAAGAACAAGAAACTTGCTCCTGTTGGACTTTCCCTGTCGGATTCGTTGTACCTCTATGCGCTTGCACCTGTGTCGTGTACTTGACGAAAAAGATCTATGAAAAACATGTCTTCAGGCACTAAGCTGTCTTCATCACGCTCACCACTGGCCAGTGAAAAGCCGCGTTGTGTCGAGATTCAAATTTTCCGCGCCATTGTAGAATTTGCGTTGTGGGGAGTTTATTACCAACCACTATGACAAATAATCCAAGTGGAAAGGTATGCGAAAATTTTTTGTTAAGACAAACAAAACTTCCATGTCTCATTTTCGATCGGAAGAAAGTGAATTCATTGGTATAGGCAGCTGGAATTGTGGACCAAGATATTTCTTGTTCTATGAAAAGAACTCGAATAAAGGTGTGTGTGCGGTGCAAGGAAGAGCTATTTAAGATACTTCTTGGTACAGGGCAAACTATAGGTGAACTCTACTAGGAAAAGTAAGAAAAAATACGGGAAATCAAAGTAATAAAAACACCTGTTGTTGAACAGCCGTTTCTGGTTTATCGTTATCTTTATTTACAAAAGAAATCTATCATTATCACTTTCCGCTGCTGAGAGCAGAGCTCGAGCGCACACGAAAAATAAATAAAACCAAATTAACTTAAACTTGACGAATCATACCCAATAACATCCATCCACTAGATAATCATATAGCTAACGGAAAGCAAGGCCAAGGCATAGTCACAATTAAACAAAAATAAATATATGAATAAGAAATAAAAGTAGACAAAGATGGGAATATCGATAGACTTTATATAAATAACAAAATGAGAGAAAACCGGAAAGTGAGAATCACTTAGTTAGCTTCTGTAATTCTCGATCAGCATTCTTCTAAGCCGTGATTTTATAGCAGCTGTTCCTACCGTTAAATCCATAATTAACTTCACACTCTCCCAGTGAAGAGGAATGAGATACCGAAGACAGGACCTGGACCTTTCGGTAATAACCCGGGGCATTCGTAATTTATGTTTAGATCTCGTTACAATCTGAGAGGAATCAGAAAGACACAAAAGATTCATTGATGAAAAGTATTCGGGTAGCAATGATCGATCAAGCTTAATTTTAAAAAGTATTACTAAATATTGCATTGCACTTCTTACTGGAAGAATATTATGTAGTGTATACAGGGTCTCGGTTGAAGTTTTATTGGGGAACTTGGACGCGGCTGGAAGAAACAATTTCAAAACGCGCAAAGCTTTATTCTGTATGATTTGCATAGGTTTGATATGACTTATAAACGTATTAAGATATGTTATTGACGCATAATCAAAATGGCAATGAACCAAAGAAAAATAAAGGGATCTCAGAGCTGAATACGGGAGAAGATGCTTAAGTCTAAACATAAGTCCAACACCACGAGAAGCCTTAGTCCTAACCAAATTAATGTGTTCTTTACATGACAGATTCTGGTCGAAAATAACACAAATAATTCAATGTGTTTAACAGCTGTTTCTGTTTTCATAATTTCTGTTAAAACAGAACAGGTCTTTTTTCAAGTTTCCTGTTTTCTTTCTGTATCTGTTCTTGTGTGATCCGTTTCTGCCTGTTCCTGTTTCAATGACGAACAGTGCCCATGCCTAGTCTCCAATAGAGCAGATAGTGGAAAACCAAAAAGTCCCTTAGCAGAATCCAAATAATCCAGTGCATTGAATTAAATGATACAAAAATAAGTTGGCTTTTCAGTTAAACTTTAAGTAATTGGCTAAAATTGTGTTGGTCAAGTTTGTGATGGCTTGTGTTTCTAAAATCGTCTAATCGAACTGTCACAATTACCGTGCACTAATCTTGCCGTCATCGGCTTCCCGAGCAGCGTTCAAGTGGACAAATATTTGCTACCGCGGGCACGGTAACAGGAAAGATTGTGCGATCCTGGGTTAGGAATCAAATTATGTGGAAATTAGAGTTCGTTGGGTGACCCAAAATACACAACCGGAGTGGAGGCAAAGAATGAATGGGCATAGCGAATAGCATGGCTGCTTTAGAGCCGTTTAGAGGTATAGAAAAATAAACACCTTTGTCATGTCGTATATTTCAAAATGAAACCTCTTCTACACATTTCTCTTGCAATATTTGCTATATTCACACAGTCATCATAACCAGAGTGGTGCCTTCCTATGTGCCGCAGGGCAAGGCGGGAGAGCATGTCCTTGAGCCCTCGGGGGTACACGCCAGTGTTGTCGGCGAAAGTCTGCAAGTGAAAGGAATTATAACGATTCAAGATCATGAAGAGATACAGATACATAGATATTTTTACTGATTCAGCTCGTAGCGCCAAATAAGTCAATCATTTCGTGGGAAGAGACTGAATGTATACAATTATACGGCATTGTGCTTGTAAAAAAACAAGAGCTGTAAGCTCATATGGCACTTGCAAGCACATGTAGTAAGAAATACCCCAACAAGAAAAAATTAAGGGGCTGAAAATTAAACCTATGGTTTCAGTTCAAATATGAAAATAGGAGACAGAAAGCAAAGGAAACAAGAAGGGTAACACAAACCGGCAAAGCTGGGTCAGATGGAACATGGAAGTATTAGGTTAAGATGCGCCAAACTTGCAAGGCTGGGTCAGAGGATGAAAGTGATGGTCAAAAGTTTTTGTTTCATCTTTCTGTTAAGATGCGCACTTTAACGGTGCTAAAAATTAATTTCTAAGCAAAACCCTTGAGGCAAAAAGGTTCATGTACTCATGGCGATCTTGAAAAAGTAAATTTTGCTTAAAAGTATTTTTTGTATATTACAGTTAAGATGAGTTCTTTAAGGAATGCTGGGATCGGAGAAGTTTCTAACCCAATGATGTCAAGTTTCTAATGCTCCAGCAAAGTTTTATCGTCCTAGCACATATGGGTGTACCTTAACTCACGATCACCGGAAACACACCCCTACAGCCCCCCCCCCTCGGTACCCGAATCTGGTCTGATTCTGTCACTGATGCACCTAGGATCCCACCAAGTTTCATCCTGATCGCTCCACTCTATGCGTACCACAAGATTTCCGGTTCTCCCCTCCACCCCCCACCCCCCCAGTTCATCGGTTCCGGTCCGCACTTGAAATGGAACATCTGAGACATCTTTTCTTTCAAGATATCAAGTTTCATTAAGATCCGATAACCCGTTCGAAAGTTATGCATGCCACTAATTTCCGGATTCCGCCGTCTCCCTCTCCCCCCACAACGGTCGGATCGGGCGAGTGACTGTTTCCAAGTTAATCTGGTCGGGTCTCTAACACGCCTGCCAAGTTTTATCGTCCTAGCCAACCTGGGAGTACATCAACTATGGATCGCCGGAATTCCGGAACCCCCCTCCAACTCCCCCCACAGTGTCCGAATCCGGTCTAGTTCTGTCAGTTATTCATCTAGAGCTTGTGCTTGTTCTTCCCACCAAGTTTCATCCCGATCGCTCCGCTCCGAGAGTCTCACATGATTTCCGCCCCCCCCCCTCCGACTCCCCCTCAGATTCATCGGATCCGGTCCGGACTTGAGATGAGACATCTGAGTCACGAGGTCTTCCCAGGTATCAAGTTTCATTAAGATCCGATTACCCATTTTAAAGTTAATGCACGCCCCTATTTTCTAGATTCCGCAACCTCCCCCTTCCCCCACGATGGTCGGATCGGACAAATGACTATTTCCAAGTTAGTTTGGTCGGGTCGCTAATATGCCTGCTAAGTTTCATCGTCCTAGCGTATCTGGAAGTACCCTAACTCGCAAACACCGGACTAACCGACTGACCGACCGACAGACCGACGGAAAAGTGATCGGTATATGGCACTTGGCCGGAAGGCAAGTGCCATAAAAATGTAGATGTGCTTGTAAATTATGGTACGAAAGAGTTTAAAGATCGGTTTGTACCGCCCTTCACTGGCATAGGCTATATGAGCATTCTGCCGTGATACCAAAAATTTCTGAATGTAAGGTATTCATTTCACAAAATGATAAGCCCAGAATCTGGTAATCTAGAATATGTCTCAAACTTTAACACTAACGAAACAGTAATTATGACATGATACTACTTTTTTCTAAGGATTTTATTTTTTAATATTTTCTTAGAGAATTTTGCTTTAATCAGTTGTAACTCAGTAATGTGACGATGCAGCTGGCACCCTTACGTTGGAGCACCCCTCAACTTCAAAGGATTATACCCCAAATTGTGAGCGTGTTCCACCCTTCTAACAATAGCAACTATTAGTTACTGTTTTCGTCCCAACCTCGTGAAAAGTTACTAGGCCACGCTGACCGTTCCAACCTTGTCGAAATAGTAACTAATAGTAACTATTTGCTTACCACTCTCGGGAGCGTAGTAAGCGTGCTAGCTACGAATCTCTGTGATGTGATTGGTTGGATTAGCCCGTGGCACGTTATTTTGCTGAAGATCCCCCTCCCTTGGTCATCCCTCCCTCCCTTGGTCATACGTACGGATACTCTGAAACTGAAGATGACAAATTGGCAGTAATTAAGGAGCCCACCGAATTCACTAGAAGGACTAGTTGAAGGCGGCAAACAAATTTGATACTAGTAGCGACAGCGGAAATGAAAAAAGAAATTGCGTGAAAACGTCGTCTAAATAGATCGTTCTAGGCTATTGGACAACTTTTCGGGCTTTGCAGATGTGTACAGATTTCTTTAAGGCACTGATTTACTTGTTGCTTTTGATGGTAGGGCATTCCGACAATTCATAAGTCTGTTCCGTAAGGACGATCTTCCAGCTCCGTGGTGAGGCTTCAACCAATCAAGAAATCGAAACCTGTAGACGTGCCAATTCTAATCCAGTATTCAGTTTCCACTTGGTGAAAACAATGAGTCACAAATAATGCCAGCCAAGATTTCAGGCAAAAAAACAGTTCTGTCCTATATAGCAACACGTTTCGAGCAAGAACAGAAATACAAACTTTAAACTTTAGAAGATATTCAGAGTAGTCATAATAATGAACTTATTATATGCTGATATAAATGCTGATATGACATTAGTTGCGTTTTTCATCGAAATTTGAAGTTATCCTCAAACTTCGCCGGTCACAGTTTCTTTGTCCTTCTAACTCTGACCCAATGCTTCCACTTCAGAATTTTGAAAAAACGTAGACATAGTTGAAAAATCAGGAGATTCAGTAATCCAAAAAATCAGGAGATTTATAAGGAGACGTTCTAGAAATCAGAAGTTTCTAAGGAGATATTAGGAGGAAATTTGTATTTATGGTTTATACGTCAAAGAGGGGAATATTCAAAGTACAGGTGTAGAGTGCAGGGGCGTCGCAAGTGCATTTTCGTTGGGGGGGGGGGGGGGGGGGTGCAGAGTCAAATTTTACCAAATCTCTAAAAAAAATTACCGGATCCTAGAAACTGAGAATTCGAGCTTTAAATTATGGAACACAAAGGATTGCGTGCATAGGAAGAGTAACATGAAAGGGCAGCGTGAAAGACGATAAGCCAACTATTAGGCGGCGTTTTGGCGAAGACCACTTGGAGAATATATTGCCGGGCACGATTGCAGTAACAGCTTCTATATATTGTATTGAATAGGAAATTAAATCGAGCGCCGCAGGCGAAAATTTTCGAAATGCAATTTTTTTCTCTCCTGTAGGCTAAAATGTAACTGCTGCTCTTACAAATTCTATCATTTACCTCGTCATTTGCCGTGGATTAAATACAAGACTCTAGGAAGTTCCAGAAACCGGACGGAGCGACCTTCTGGCAGCAGCAGCTACTGTAGTCTAGTCAAAACGGCCTATGATTACATAAAGTGAGCGCCGCAGGGGAGATCTTTTTTAAGTTAGCATTTTCCTGACAAATTTAACTTTTTTCCATCCATATTCTAGCTTCGGTGATGAGTTCCAGCCTCCAAGCCATGCTCGAAGAATAATTAAGAATACATAGCCGTTCGTAAAAATCAGGAGAAAATTAGGTAGAATAGCGAAATATCAATTATCAGTAGATCAGGACAAAAAACGTAGATCTTCTGATAAATCAGGAGAAGTGGAAGCACTGCTCTGACCGTCGAACTTCATGAGCTAGCTAGTTTGTTTGAAGTTTGCTTGAATCGTCGAAAAAACGTCGACTGGCAAGAATCGCCGGAGTTGTAAAAACGCTAATTATGCAAACGGTAAACTTCGACGGCGTTCGAAAACGGAAATTAAGCAACCGGCTAAGCGAACGGCGAACAAAACTTCGATAAAAAACGCAACTATTGCCAATTATTCACTGATGATTCCTCCTGTTAATAGAAGGAGTTTAAGAATCCCGGCGAATTCGGACTGCATCCAAGCGCTGAGCAAAGGGGTTGGACAGTTGAAATTAGCAACATAAACAAAGTGAACGTGTGTGCAGTGTTGTTAGTGTACATACAGGAATTGGTTTGAAGAAGAAAAGGCGTATTTCGAGACCGTCTTCAACTCTAGAATGCAGACGCATGGGGTTTTCTTGCAGGCGGTATTGAACCACCCTACCTTTTTTAAGTTTATCCATCGCTTGAAGTAAGGAGGAACTTCCAGGCTAAAGAGCCCACATTGTTCTGGTAGCATCAGCTGCAGATCCGTGTCTCCGAACAGAACAGGGGCGAACATTCCTTCCTGCATTTCGGACGCTATCCAATCCTTGGCGTCGCTAAAGACTTGGGGGAAAGTGTCAGCGTCTTTAACATCATCCTGAAAAGAAACGGATAATTATTATAATTTGTATGCTTGTATGTATTTGTGTACGAAAATAGTGAAAACGCCATAGAACAACATAAGCAAAGCAATAAAAACCCTTTTCACCCTTAGTAATTATGAAAGTTCTGCTGCTGACAGAACTGGTGGACTCGGACTCCGGACTCGCCTCGAGACGACTTTTTCATGGACTCGGACTCGTCTTGTCTTGAAATCCGACCGAGTCACGAATCCAAGTAAACGTCTCGGCCCGGAAATTTTAAGATAAAAGGAAGTCTCCAGCGACCAATTAAAGAGATTGGCCACAGAATACAACTCGGACGCATAAACGTGGCATCTCCGACATCTCTTCTTCCATTTACCTCGATGCACATGTGCCAATTTCCGGTACCACCGTCATCCCTCGCACCGTTGCCGAATCCAGTCCTGACACCAAATAAAATATTATATCTAGGAAGCATGAAATCGGTGCTGTCCTACTTTCTTGTGCTTTTACACAGTTTCTGGAAAGCCGCCTCCCAACCCCCCCAGTCGCTGCTGCAAGTGGTTTCGATACATGTTACATATCTAGGTTATCAGTTCACCACCAAAAAAATTCACTGGAATCGGACCACCCTTTGGTGACGACGTCAGTAATTTTGCGGACTCCCTTCCGCCAACTCCCCCAAAATTGGTCGGAGGGCAAGTGCCATTATAGTTTAACTTCTTGTGACTGACCAGGATTTCATTTAGGATACACCGTGAATGGTGCAAAACTTAGTGTTTGTGCATAACACCGTGCATAAATTAGTGTTCGCGAGGCGAAAATACGTCAGATCAATGTAGGCCTACTATAACTCTCGCAAACCGTAGTTTGGGTGTTTCCATCCGAACACCGGGACCTTGTGCTTGGAGGAAATTTAAAATACACATCTGCGTTTCCTATTACTCATTTTTTTTAGCAAAATATTTTGCAGAAAATACTGTCCATTCAAATTTGGTTGGGTTGTTCAATGTCCTTACTTGAGGTCTTATAATTTTTTTTTTTTTTTTTTTTTTTATCAAATTATCTAGCTTCAAATGTGGACAAATATTGATGCATGCTTTTCTCCTGGTCTGGTCAGTTTCGGCTTATGTCGAACCTCGTCTCTCTGATGCCGAACTTTTAAGATCTTCTTTTTTCAAATACATTGGCCTTATCCTTGATGAAAATCTCTGTTAAACGTCACACCCATTCTTTGGCTAAAAATCTTATCCAAAACGATGGTTGGCTCTTCTACATCAAACATTTTCTTCCGTAAAACATCCTTAGGTTGATTTATTTCGCCTGGCTCATCCTCATATGAGTTCTCTGAGTATGAAGAACATAGTGGATTATTTGAAGAACAAATTTATTAATAATAATATAATTGCAATAATAAGGCTTCCGCCTCTATAAAACAGCAGAACGATGGTTTGATCTTCTACCTAAAACACTTTGAGGCCATGGTTATGATTAGTGGCGTGACTCGGTCTCGAGACGCTTCTTTGACGGACTCGGTATCGTCTCGAAGGATTTTTGTCCAGGACTCGGACTCGTCTTGAGCGTGACTTGGGTCCCGGACTCAGACCTGCTGGAATTGGCAACAGCTGGACATAATTTTTAATTAGGCCTCAGCAATTCGTGAAAAACATTGTGACATGAGCTGGGTGACTTGATGTGCATAGTAGGATAGTAGAGTCGCTGAAAACGATGGTATTTCTGATCGACGGACGCTGTCGTCAACCCCTTGTACCGAATGTGCTTTCTTGTCAGTCTTAACGAAAACGACGAAAGGCGAGACCCTTGTTCTTCTAGTTTTCTTCTTCCTTAAGACAGGACCCCTGTTTTGGTTGACAAAGAAAGGGCAGTTTTAGCAACATTAGCTTCATTGACGAACATGGCTCCGGAAAAGTAAAACTTGCTTGAAGTCGCTTTCCCATTGACGCGTCGTTTAGATGCATTGCGTATGCCTTTATCTTCGTTGCGTACAGGTTGCACGGCGTATCTTTCACATCTGCGCGAGAAGCTTTCACGCTGGATGCTCATTTACATTTTCTTTCTCGGTTTCTTCGGCTAAATTCTAATTTCTTTCACTAGTAGCAAGTTTTACTTCATCATCAGCATGTGTTTTGTGTGTTTTTGGGATCCCAAAACGTAAGTGGAGGGATACCTATGACATCGCAAAAGTTGTCCGTCTGTTAGCACGATAACTCTTGAAGGGGCTGAGATATTTTGATCAAACTTGGCATGAGGACTCTTTAGGTCAAAACAGGTCAAGTTCGAAGATGGGCTATGTAGCTCTATATTTAGGGGTGGGGGAGGGTTTGATATTAAGGGGAACAAAAAACATTTTTTAAAAGCTACTGAAATAGTTGAATACCATGCTGAATCCGAAATATTTCACCCAGAATCCGGCCAAAACCGGAGAATATGTTTAAAGTAAAAGTTTTATTTAAATTTGATAAGATGTTCGATTTGCGGGTAAGTAGACATGCTGAATTCCCATATGACAATATATCGCTAGATCGTATAGATCGCTTGGAATCCGGCTGAAACCGAAAAATTTGTTAAAAGTAAAAGTTTAATCTGAAGTTGATTAGATGTTGGCAGTGGGGGTAAGGCCGGAGACATGCTAAATTCGTTTTTGAGCTTTATTTTTTCGCCGGACACGTAGTTCCGGAATTCCGCCGAAACCGGAAAATTGGCAGAAGTAAGGCAGGAAGTTTCGATCTGCTTCGTCAAAATAGATATGACTTAAACAGGTAAACACACATGCAGAATCCATATCTGAACTTGTTTTTTTCATATGATTAGCTGTTTGGCCTTAATCTGTTTCTAAATTTTAATAGTACAAGTGTTCAAGGAGTCTGGCGAATCTGGATCTGGCGAAGACAAGACACAATTGGCTGGATCAAACTTGAACTTTCGGGATCCCATTGAAACCTTTGGTCTTGTTTTCCTTGTGAAAGGCTCCACGCGTCAATGTGAAAGCGGCTTAATACTGTCACTACTGTATACCAGTGAGAGATCCCTCCTGGCTTTATCTCTCGATGTCCTTCACAACATTAGAGAGATTGCACTTTATTCGACGAAAACGGATATCGGGGGAGCATAACAAAATAATTTAACATTGGGAGGTATAGGACTTACGAATTTGAAACTAAATTATCAGCGTTTGGTCATCGGTCTAAGCCAGGGACTTGCTGGAAATGTTAATAGGACTATTCCTTGATCGTATAGTTCCATTTTTGCAAAAGAATGTAAGAGCTTGAAGGCTTCAAAGTTTGAACACAAAAACGGAGTATCAAATCCTATTGGTCGGTTATGACGTGTCATTCAAAAACCAACCAGTTGGAAGCACGGTTTCTGAATTGAAAGTTTGAAGCCTTCAAACTCTCATTTCTGATGAAACTTTTCTATAAAGCTGTGACTGTGATTATACAATTAAGAAAATGCAAGCGAAATGTTTCCAGCTAAAACATGACCCGTATGGAAATAATTCAGGTCATTCTATTGTGGGACATTTTTTCAGTCGTAAACAACTGAAAACAATTGGAAACGATCGTAAACAATTGGTCTTTTACGACTGGAAACAGCTGTTTACGATTTTAAACAGTCGTTTCCGATTGTTTCCAGTCGTTTGCGATTGTAAACAGTTGTTAACGATTGCATTTTTACGACTGAAACTGATTGTTTCCAATCGTAAACATACAGTTGTTAAAAACTGTTTACAATCGCAAACGATTGGGAACAACTGTTTACAAACGCAAACGATCGTCATGGGAAACAACTGTTTACAATCGTAAACAACTGTTTCCAGTCGTAAACAACTGTTTCCAGTCGTAAACAACTGTTTCCAATCGTAAATGACTGTTTCAAGTCGTAAAAAAACAACTGTTTACGATCGCTTCCAATTGTTTTCAAGTGTTTACGATTTGAAAAATTTACACACTTCACAATGTTAAATTACTCTTTTCTACTCCTATCCGTTTTCGTTGGGTAGGCTGCATCTCTCTATACCGATTTACGCGACCTGATATGACAGCTGCTTTTGACAGGGAGAGATGGACATCTTGCGTCTTGACACAAGTAAAAGTAAGTACGAGTGCAAAGGAAGAGTGATGTGTTGCTTTGAGGGACGTCCAGCAATAGGTGAGTTTCAGCGAGATTCCAGATTTCCTGTGAGCGAAGCACATCAGGAATCCTTTATATGACTAAGCCCAAAATCGCCAGTGAACCCCGAAAAGAACGTAAAACGTGGCCCGAACGATGACTCAAACCCTGAGTCGACCAATAAACGGCGTTCGCTGGGGACAGCAGTGGCGGACAGTGATTCTTCATCGGCACGTAGAGTTAGTCATCAAGAGTACTGCTTTCCACTTTCCCGTTGGGTTGATCGCGAAAACACAGGGGTAGCTGAAATTGATGGGAAACTGTTGAATTCCGAACTTTCCAGAATAAACTTGGTTCATTGGATTTCCTTTCCTTCCACGGAGTTTTCCCAAAATTTCCGAGGATAAAGCTTCTTTTTTTTTCGCTTGAAAACCAGGTGAAAAACCTTCTTTTCCAATTTGATATACACAAATCGTGGTAGATATGTGTATAAATTTGAGACACGGGAGATACTTATCTCGGCAAACCGGATCCCTGTTCTTCACGAAAAACAAACCGCCATACTGTTCTGACTGGCACCTTCCTTTAGTTTTTCTCGATCGGAACGCGGAAGCGACCCCCCTCTCCCTGCCAACCCCAGTTACGCCCGTGGTGCAACTGACTGCACTTCCGTACCTGTGTTATCCCAGTGAGCTCTGTGCAGAAGCGTGGTATTTCTGGATGGTGTACTGGCTTCACATACCGGTGAAAGGAGGATGTAATTTGAAGCGTCGTGGCGTCTACTTTGATCATCGGGAACTCGATGATTTCCTGCATATAAAATTGGTTGTTAAAAGCGAGTTGGTCACTGTTCAGAGAAAGTTTGTAAAGACCTCAGATTCCTCCACGTTACATGAAACGCTTAATAGCACGATTTTACATTGACCTTTTTTTAAATTTCGAGTAGCTTCTTTTTCCTTCCTCCACAACGGAGTGAACCAATTTGAACGCAACGTCTCTACCTCCACAACGTTAAAAACTATTGTCAAAACATTCTGTATTTTGGTTTAGTGAATTTTAGTTATTTTGGTTGTTTCTTTCTTTTACCTTTTTTACTACACCGAGGGGTTGCCGACTCAGGGTTTGGGTGCACAGCAAGTGCCCGGTGCCGGCAAGTGGGCAACCCCTCGTACTATACCCAGTTTGTCTGTACACTAGACGAATTATGAATAAAATTTAATTTGATTAGTTTGCCTGAGGTCAGTAAGACTAATCTATATTCAAACTTAATTTTATTAAATACAAATTCTCAATAAGTATTTTCTCTACTTCAGCTTCACTGTTCCCTTATTCTTGAAACTTAATAATACTTATACTTTCATTATAACACCAAGAAAAGCAAACTTTCCATCAGGTATGTCCTCGATTATTCTGGACTGATCTGTCGTACGTGTTACACGTGTTACTCTTATTGATGGGAGTATAGGTATTTTTGGTTAGCCGTTCATTCAGTGCCCGAATCACCATGATTGAAACAACGCTCTGAGAGTGTATCCACATTCGAGCCATCTTTGGCAAACGACCGAGATCATTCACTCATTCAAGCTCTTAAAGCACACCCGGCACTGTTTATGTTCCAGTATATAGGCCTATTTAGAATAGCTGCTACGTTAAAAGTGGGCTCTGCTTTCAACAAATTACAAACGGGTTTGGCTGTTTTAAGCCTTTATCCAGGTCCGTTGATTTCTAGCAGAAACAGGGGAAAATTTATATAACCGGTTTTCCTTAGGATGGAGCTCCTCACAGACAAGCGTCGGGAGCATAAAACGCATCGAAGTTAGCAAAACAAGGCAAGTGTGAAAATCAGTGAGTTGTTGTTAGTTGTCTAGGATACCGTATGAAATTCAGGTCTTCAGGTTTAAGATGCGATGTTGTCATTGCGGAAGCAGGATGTATTGGTAATACAAGGTACGGCGGGTCCCTTAAAACTTACCTGTGGTTCGATCTTCTTGTCTTTCAGACAAGTCGCTTCGAAATCTAGGACCAGGAAATATCTGAATAGCTGCTTGTTTACGGCCTGAATTCCAGCTCTGCTCATTTTCTCACCTTAAAAGACTGAATGTAATATTTGTTTTTCCTCCTGATACCTTTTACCTAAAATTACTTCCTTGGTGTTGCGGACAGACGATCAAGGTCGGGCATTCCTGCCAGGATTTTTGGCAGCATTGTCAGGGAAAGTTGGAATTTTTTCAACTTCATGATGAAAGTGGTGAAACGCCCCGATCGTTATCCCTTAGGGACGCGGATGATTTCTCACTTTCATGGTTTCCCAGTTATTTTTTTTTCTTTTTTTCCTTCTTCCTTCATTTCTTTCTGTTCTCCCTCTTCAGTTTGTTATGGGACTTGGCACTGTTATGGCAATTGGCACTTACTCAAAGGAAATATACCGATCGCAATTCCGCTTGTCGGTCGGTCTGTCCCAGGATTGCGAGTTACGGTACTTCCAGATTTGCTAGGACGATGAAAATCAGGGACCGACCAAACTAACTTGGAAATAACTAGTTTCCCGATCCGACCATCTATGGGAGCGGAGGGAGGAGGAATCCGGAAAACTGAATCCTGCGTAACTTTCCAACGGGTGATCGGATTCTAATGAAACCTAATAACTGAATAGAAGACATGTCTCTGATGTCCTATTTGAAGTCCGGACCGGATTCGATAGCTTTGGGGGAGACCGGAAATCTAGAGAACGGTTAGAATGAAGAGATCGGAGTGAAACTTGCTGGGAAGAATAAGCATCTGCTCTAGATATGTCTCGTTTACACGGAATTCGTGGAACGGAATTCCGAGAATTCTCGGAATTCCGTTGATAGCGGTTTTGGAGATTTTCACAAAGAAACTTGGCAGGTATATCAGGGAACCGATCAAAATGACTTGGGAATACAAACTTTCTCGATCCGACCATCGTGGGGGGAATCTGAAATATTGAATAACTTTGGAACAGGTTATCGGATTCCAGTGAAATTTTACAATTGAACCGAGGACATGTCTCTGATTTCCGTTTTTATGTCCGGACAGGATCCGACAACTGTCGGGCAGGGGGGCGGGGGAAATACGTGACCCACTTCGACTGGAGAGATCGAGATGGAACTTGGTAGGAATAACAAACAAATGACTAGAAAATTCATTGAAAGAACCGGACTGAACCCGGGCGCTGTGGGGGAAGCTGGAGGGGGAGGGTCTGGAATTCAGGTGATCGCGAGTTAAAAGTGCGCATCTTAACCGAAAAGGGAAAAAAAATACTTTTGACCGGACGATATATATTAAAGATTGTAGATGAAAGCATTACAGCTATGTTCAAAAATAAAAAACTTTTTACCAAACGAAACATTCTCGTGATTCCCAAGGCCCGTGATCATTCTTGTCTCAAGGGTTTTGCTTACAAATGACCAGGACGAACCCACAAAAAGGCAAATTACATTTTTTGGCGTCTAAACCAGCCTTGCAAGTGTCATATGAGCTTCTAGCTCTTGTTTCTTTTTTAAAAAGTATGTATTCTACAGCTAATTTAAAGTGAAGATATTTTGTATTGCCCCCATTTGGGCTTTCCTACAGTCAGGGGTACCGACTACATGTATAAGGAAAAGTAAGAGTCTCTTCAAAGATTTGTTCATGTAGTTTAGTTTGCAATAATTAGTTTGTATAGTAAAGAGCATTACTTATTATTTTCCTGTTCGGAAAAGTATTTATTTCCCAAATCCAGCCAATAATCCCGCTTATGTATATAATAAATAATCCCGATATGTCGGTAGATGGAAGGAATAAAGCAATCATTAAAGTATGAAACATTTAAGTATATCTAATAGAATTTAACTTTACCTCTCTAAAAAAGTTACAAAGTAAGGCCGGCATAATTCGAGCCAGCTAAGATTTGCTGTAGCGATTTTTCGGCTCATCTTCGCAAGGGTGGCTGTAGCTCGAAGTAACGAATCTGCAATGCGTTTTGATCTATCAAATATGTTCGCAATCAACTTGGGCTGAAAGAGTACTTACGACCGAAAACGGTTGAATAACGTGGATTATAGACCTTCGCCCGCAGCGTTTTCATCCGATAAAAGAAGACTTCGAGTGTTTGTCCGAATTACGTTTCATCCTTCTATGCCTCTTGGTGATAACTAATAGTACAAAGTGCATACTTTTTTTTGCATTCCCACTATCGGTCATCCTCAAAATTATTTGTTATCTTGTTGTTGAGTGTCGTAGGCCTGGAGAACACGAAAACTGAGAGGCTTGTGTACAGAATATACAAGAGCTGAAGTTGCGTTATGCAACGGTAGGCCTTTGCATACAAATACGGAGAAATTAAATATACTAAAGGAAAAGAACGTGATGAGACTATGCGTTGTAAAGCCAGAGTACACCAAAAGTCTATTATACAATATATATCTATGTAATACATATCTATAGCCTATACTGTACTGAGAATATTAGTCGGAATTAAGGGATGCCCGTAGAATGGAAAAAAAGAACACAGTGAAACGCTCGGGTGAAACATTGTCTCGGCCGGGTGACGTAACCGAATAATGTAATAAGGATTTCGGTGGTAGCTAGGCTACTCTGATAGACTAGTGGCATTGTCAGAAGCGGAATTAAGGGATGCCCGTAGAATGGAAAAAAAAACACGGTGAAACGCTCGGGTGAAACATTGTCTCGGCCGGGTGACGTAACCGAATCATGTAATAAGGATTTCGGTGGTAGCTAGGCTACTCTGATAGACTAGTGGCATTGTCAGAAGCGAAACTAGGCATATTTAGGCATGTTTCCGCTCATTTTACTGCTTTATGCAGTCTTTGTTATTCGGTTTTAGTCCGTATCAAAACATGGACTTTTTAATCCTACCCAAATCTTCAGCTTTTGCTTTAAACCAATTCACCATCTGTTTTGTTCTGTGCGGTCAGAAGACACCCACAATATAAAGGGTTGATAAGATGATAGAACAAAATATAAATGTACCAATTCTTTTTCGGATCCCAAAGCGTAAGTGGAGGGATACCTATGACATGGCAAAAGTTGTCCGTCTGTCAGTCTGTAAGCACGATAACTGTCGAAGGGAATAAGATATTTTGATGAAACTTGGTGTGAGGACTTTTTCGGTCAAGGGAGAGGTCGACTACATAGATGGACGCTGTAGCTCAACATTTATGGGTGGGGGAGGGGCTTCAGACGAACAATTTTTTTTAAAAAGCTAATGAGATAGCGATTTATGGGTGAGAAGACATGTTGAACATGAATATGAATACCATTTTCTCGCCGGACAACTAGTTCGCCCGGAATCTGGCCAAAACTGAAAAGTTTGTTAAAAATAGAAGTTTTATATAATGTATGTTAGATGTATGGGTAAGAAGACATGCTGAACATTATATGAAAACCATTTTCTTGTCGGACAAGTAGTTCGCCCGGAATCCGCCCGAAACCGGAAAATTTGTTAAAATTAAAAGTTTTATCTGAAGTTGATTAGATGTTCGGCTTAAGGGTAAGAAGACATGCCGAATCCGCTTTTGACAATCATTTTCTACCCGGACATATAGGTCACTCAGAACCCGGCTGAAACCGGAAAATTTGTTAAAAGTTAAAAGTTCTATCTGAAGTTATTTGGATGTCTTGAATTCGTTTTTAAGCTTTAGTTTTTGCCGGATAAGTAGTTGGCCCGGAATACGGTCGAAACCAGCGATTTGGCAGAAGTAAGGCAGGAAGATTTGATCAGTTTCGCAAAGTAGATATGACGTATAGCCTAGGGGTAAATACACACATGGTGAATCCATATCTGAACTTGGTTTGACCTTCTTCTGTTTCTAAATCTTAATAGTAAAAATGTTCAAGGAGTCTGGCAAAGACTGGATATCTACAAGACCAAATTGTCTGGGTCAAATACTAATTTTCTGTGATCCTATCGAAACCTTTGGTCTTGTTATACTAGTGAACTGAAAGACGAAATTGCTCCTCGTCGGGGATTTGAATAAAAGAACTTGGGCTTTCTTGGCCAGTGAATCAGCCGAAGGGAAGTCCGTCTCAGCAGTTCACATCCCTAGGTTACTGGATTGATAGAAGTTACGGAGATGGAATGTGATAGGACTGAACCGGGACAAATAAACCAGAAGTAAACTTTGAACTGAATTTAGAAGTCTACGACTCCAATGCTGGAGCCTCAGAAACAAACCAGGGACCATATGGCTGGACCTTATGGTGAAAACCAAATACTTAATTTGATGGGGAAGCCCTTGAAGTGGAAACATTTTAAAAGTAGTAAATTGAAAGACAAAAGTGCTCCTCAGTAGGGATTTGAACCAGGGAACTTTAGCTTTGTTGACCAGTTCTCTACCACTGAGCTACCGAGGCCACCGAGGGGCCCCGACATTGGAGTCCTATACTTCTAAATTCATTTAAAAAATCACGTTTGTTTTATTTGTCACGATACAAACAGTGTTGCCACTCATCGCAGAATGTCACAGATTTTCGCTTCTTGGACAAAGCGACCGGTTCTTTACCAATAGATACAAAAATTAAGAAAAAAAGTTTAGGCATATAATTATGAAGATGATAAAGCGAGATTTATTGGTAATAGTTGAACGTCACAGATTTTTGCGGCCCGAAATCACAGGCTTCGTCAGAGAAAAGTGGCAGCAGTGGGTACAAGCCCCCGACTGAACATCCGATCTCCGTAATTTCGTGCAATTTCTTAGTGCCAACAGATGGTTCATGAAAGAATGGAAGAAATGAAAATTCCCAGATAACGGTCGCTGAGTCAGCGTCATGCGCATGCGTCACTCTAATTAATTAATTGCAGAGTTTCTAACCCCTTTGCCACGGGTCAAAGACTGTGTAATTAGCAACCTGGTCGAAGTAGATGTTTGTACAGTTTCATCATTGTTTACAACACTTTGGTGGATGAAAAAGCTTGCACATATCACAAAAGGGAGAGAAGATTTGGTTTCATGTAAAATGAACAGCATATTTTGGGACCGTCTTTACAATCGAAATCCTTCAAATTTTATAGACACAGAAACACGAAGAAAATCACTCTCCTTTCACTCCGTCGAAATTGTCACCTTAATTCACACTAAGATGCAAATAAGGTCCATGATGGATTTGCTATGATGATAGATTTGTTTCCCATTTATATGACAAAAAGTCGTCTTAATGGAGTATAAAAGAAGACACACGAAAAAAAAACGAAAAAGAAGAAAAATAATAGATCTGCATAAGCTAAATACATAAAACACAAAAACTAAATTACACCATAGCAAAACTACGGCTTTTGTTCAAGCCCGCCGCAAACCAATCACGCCCGGTCTTTTATCTGCTGATCTGGATCTGTAAGACCATATTTTGTTGCAACATGGGTGTTTCTAATCAAGAGTGTCTATTTCAGTAAAAACTTAGCACATTTAAAATAAATTGATCGGATACATCTCTCATGCTCCGCTTATGGTGAATTTTCTGGTTGGATGGTCTTCTACTGTCTTTTTCTCTGTTAATGTTGCTCCAGAGATAGTTGAGATTTCAGTCGATAAAATAGGCCGACCTGACACGTTTCATTTTCTTTCTTTCGGTTGGTCTCTTTCCTTATCTAACTATAAAAATCTCTTAAAGCTACAGAATTTTAGCAAAAGCCTACATCTTAACTTTACAAGCTGGCCTAGGCCTATATGATAGCACGACTTCGGCCTGATTGATTGCCTCGGGCTGAACTAAATTAATCGGACCTGTTACCGTGTCATTTAGATAAGGTGAATTGAGGAGAAGGCGATCGATTTCTACAGCACACGGCCGCTTTAATCCAATCTCCAACCAAATTGAGGCTACCACGGTCGAAGAATTTGCACTGAAGAAGAATTTGCTTTTCCAACGTGTAAACCGTTACTGTAACTTCAATCTGGTATTTTTGTCACATTTTTTTAGTTCCTTTTGAGTCAGACAGATCTTCTTGGAGGGCTTTGGATACCTCGCCTCTTCGGTAGGCAATTTATGTAAACTTTTCACGTATAAAAGATACCATCGCTGTTTCAACCTTAGGCGTATTCTCGCCGTTCCCCGAGGACTCCACTTGAGGAGTCCCCGTGTTTTGTTTGTCCCGGGGACTCATAGCTGCTTCAACCTTAGGCGTTTTCTCGCCGTTCCCCGAGGACTGCACTTGAGGAGTCCCCGCGTTTTTATTTGTCCCGGGGACTCACCCGTATTCTCACGAGTTCCCACGGACGGGGAATGCTCCAATTACCATCACCATTATCAAAAAGGACTCTTCCCTTTCAGATTCGGAGGGGAATCAATTTTTGCTGGTATTGGTGCAAAGTAAAATAAAATAAAAACTATCAGAATAACTAAAACCAAAAATAAAATGGATCCAGACTAAGTTCGACGACGGAATATTTTTTTTTTCGAACAAAATCCATTTTGGAAGCATTCCCCATGTTTTCGTTGTTTTCCGTACGCGAAGTGGGCGTGGATTGATTTCCTCTATTCACGCCGTTCCCTTCGATTCCCCGAAGAGTCCTCGGGGAATGGCGAGAATTACGCCTCTTGTCTAGTATTTGCCGGTAAGTCTGTAGTTACTCCTGGCAGAACGCTGGAACGCACCCGGAGAACAGATTCTATGGATGGCTTGCTAACAGCTTATCTAATCACTCATCCTGCTTAAAGTTTAACTGAAAAGGGCTTAGATAGGAAAATCTAGTTACCCATCCTTTATTCACTTAAAGAAGCTTGAAAACCCGGCCAAAATGCGTTACTTCGTTGCTTCGCTGTTCACGAATAATCGATTTTCAAATAGTGGAATTTCCTTGTCTGATTTGTGTGCTATATGCGCTGTTGTATGCTCGACGAAAACGATATACCGAACATAAGTGTTCACGCAGTGAGCTACCTTCCGTAAGCTGATCGCTGGCCACTGAAACCCCGCGTATTTATTGAGATTCAATTTTTCTGCGTCATAGTAGAAACTTGCGCTGTGAAGACGACCGTAGATACTCTGAACGTCATTCTAGAGCAAATGGTGAAAAATAAAAAAATTCCCGAACACAATCCAAAAAATGCATCGTATTAAGTTAAATGATACAAAAATAAGTTAGCTTTTCAGTTAAACTTTAAAGGACCGTCATACCTGGCCTGTAATGCCAATGCAACCTACTTCCATGGTCGGTCTATCCATTCGCAAACCCGGAGACCCGAATTTGATACGATATATTCTAACCCCCTAACATGCCCCTAACGACAACTCACTGATTTCACATTCTAGGACACATGGCCGGGCGCCGGTAGAAACTTGATCAGGACCCATTTCGGATGCACACAAATAAAAATCCGAATAAGTAACCCCTCGAGATGTTTCTATTCTATCTTTTCTAAAAGGTCTTCTTGGTTAAAATCATGCTTCCGCCATTATCGATACAGAAAGCGATAACGTTATGGAGCTCATCCAACTGTTTGCGATAAATAAAAATGCTTTGTTTCCAAGATGAACTAAAGTCGCATTCGAGAGGAAAAATATGAATGCTCTTCGTCGATGGGCCACTTTTTATGATTTCTAATTATTGATAAAAAATGAATTTGCAATTTCATACCAAGGTTGAAAATATTTAATGAGGAATTAATGATAATGCCGAAAATTCTGGTAGGATTTCCAATCCGGAACCACCGTCGCTGCTCGCCTGTGGAACCATAAAAGCCAAGAAATCTTGCTTGACAAAGTAAGAACCATACCGACAATTTCGCATTTGAGGGTAGACTTGGGAGTGGGTTGGTATCGCTTCCCCGTATCCTGAAATCTACGAACCCCAACTTAATCGTAGAAGTATGTAAATATGTGACTAATGCACGACTTAGAAAAGAAACTTTAGCTTAGTTTATGTAGCATAACAGTTCTAGATGTGTTACAATTTATTTGTGTAGTGAAACATGTATTTAACCTTGTATGAACTTATGGCTTAATAAACAAGCGTTATGATGTCAATTAATCTAGACAGAATTAATCTAGAACTTCATCTAACTCATCGGATGACCGTTTTTATGGCATTTGCCCTTCGGGCAAGTGCCATATAGCGATCGCAATTTCTGTCCGTCTGTCGGTCGGTCGGTGCAGGTTTTGCTAGTTCGGGCACTTCCACATAAGCTAGGACGATGAAAAGGCATATCGCGGACCCCAAATGATTACGTTGGAAATAGTCACTTCCCCGATCCGAGCATCTGGGGGGGGGGGGGGGGAGTGGAGTGAGGTGGAATCCGAAAAAATTAGGTAGTTTTTTTTTACTTACGACTGGGTGAACAGATTTTACCAAGAAAAAAACACGGCCACGAGTTTCATTCACGAAAAACCCACGAATCGACCTACGCCCGACAAAAGCATAGAACATTTAATTTCTTAATTTCTTCAACATTTAACCCTTTGGGGCTTTCTTAGCAGGTGCTGCAAAATGTTTTATACAAGTGTAAAACGAAATTTAATCTAATCTAATCTTCTACTGTGTTTGCGGGCGTTCCGCGCTGACAAACTATTGAACTTTCGGAGCTGAGGTATATCCGTTGTAAACATTAATTAAATATATGAACAGACTTTAATGAAACTTGATATATAGAAAAACATCGTGTCTCAGACGTCCCATTTTAAATCCGGACGGGACCCGGTGACACTGGGGGGAGTTGCAGGGGGGAACAGGAAATCTTGGGAAACGCTTGGAGTGGAGAGGTTCTGGGCTATATTCAACTCCGAAAATTGGTGGAAAGAACAAGGACAAGTCCTAGATACGTGACTGACATAACCGGACCGGTCCGCTAGCTGTGGGGGAATTGGAGAGGGGGGAGGTTGAGTCCGAATTTCTAGTGATCCCACGAGTTCGGTACTTGCCATGGTGCCATATGTGCCGCCAGGACCATGAAACTTGGCAGGCGTGTCAGGGACCCGAACAGATTGATTTGAGATTAGCTGTTTACCCGATCCGACCATCTGGAGGGGGGGGGGGGGGGGGGTAGAGGGAGGTGGAATCCCGAAAAGTGAGGTATTTTTAACTTACGAACGTGTGATCGGACCTTAACGAAACTTTTCGATTTTGAAAGATCTTGTGTCTCAGACATCCCATTTTAAATCTGGACCGGATCCGGTGACATGCGAGGGAGTTGGAGGAGGGGACCCGGAAATCTTGGGAAACGCTTAGAGTGGAGGGTTCGGGATGGAACTTGGTGGGAAGAACAAGCACAAGTCCTAGATACTTGAATGACATAAACTGACCGGATCCGGTGTTCGGGGGGTGGATTTCTAATGATCCCGCGAGTTCGGTACTACCTGGTGTGCTAGGGCGACGAAACTTGGCAGGTTTGTCAGGGATCCGAGCAGATTTACCTGATAATGTAGTTTCCCCGATCCGACCTTCGTGGGGGGAGTGGAGGGATGGGGAATCCGGAATCTAGTGGCAATTTCAGCTACTGAACGGGTGATAGGATTTAAATGAAACTTGATATTTAGAAACACCTCGTGCCTCAAACGTCCCATTTTAACTCCGGACCGGATCTGGTGACATTGTGGGAGCTGGAGGGGGGAACCAGAAATATTCGGAAACGCTTAGAGTGGAAGGATCGGGATGAAACTTCATGGGAAGAAAAGCATTAGTCCTATACGTAATCGAAAGGTCCAGATCGTATCGGGGCTCTGTGGGGGGAGTTGCAGGAGGTTTCTCGGAATTCCGGTGATTGCGAGTTAGGATACTTCCAGATGTGCTAAGGACGACAAAACAAAACATATTAGCGATCCGACCAAATAAACCTAAGGACCCGACACTATGACCTAGGAAGACTCCCGTTCCTGGATCAGACAGTTTTTTTGGGGAGTTAAGGGAAGAGGAGTCCGGAAGTTACTGAATTCCGTAGGTTGCGAGAACAAATGGTCCGGTTCAAGTGAAATTTTATGGGTGATAAGAACTGATGACCTAGATGTGCAAGCGTGTGTCCAAACCCCATGCGGCCATGGTTGGGGAATTGGGGGGGGGGGGTCCAAAAACTTTGTGACATGCACGAAAACCAAACGGACGGGCTGAATGGGATGCAAGATTCCGAACCGGATTCGACCAAAGTAGGAGGAGGATGAAGTGGGAACCGGAAATTTGAAGATATGCTCTGATTCGAGTTAAACTTGATGGATGGGAAGAGGAGATGTTAGAGATGCGAAGTTTATGTGTCCGAGTCGTATTCGGCCGCAGTGGTGGGAGTTGGAGGGGGAGTCCCTGAAATGTTGTGGCTCGCATAGGGGTTAAACGAATGGAATGATTTGAATGAAACTTTGAAAGTAGAGAGATTGTATGCCTGAGATGGCATATTTTAGGGTCCGGACCGAATCGGAGCACGGAGGGGAGGGGTACCACAATTTCCAGAAAGATAATCAGATTTACTTTTTAGGTTTATCACATACTCGTAACAAGTGCCATATGAGCTCGTAGCTCTTGTTAGAATGTGGTGGTGTCAGCTACCGATAAGTCGTGTCATATTTTCGAAACTCCCTCTGGCTTTCCCTATATCTTTCAAGAATTCCCAAATGGTTTCTAGTTTCATTCTACAAGATCATCGTATTCTAAAACAAGATGTTTTATGCAATAAAACCTTGTGAACCCAACCCACAACCTGTAGCCTACCACTTACTTTATAAATGATAAATTTTGAACACGTCGATACTTTTAAGCAATTTATTTAAACACCCGTTTTGGGATCCCAAAACGTAAGTGGAGGGATACCTATGACATCGCAAAAGTTATCCGTCTGTCCGTCTGCGAGCACGATAACTCTCGAAGGAAATGAGGTATTTGATGAAAGTTGGTGTGAGGAACCTTTGGGTCAAGGGAAAGGTAGATTCATAGATGGGCTCCGTAGCCCTACATTTAGGGGTGGGTTCAAATTAAGGTGCAAACAAAGTATTTTTAAACAGCTAATAAAATAGTCGATTCAGGGGTAAAAAGACATGCTGAACACGATTATGAAAACCATTTCCTTGCCGGACCAGCAGTTCACCCGGAATCCGGCGAAAACCGGAAAGTTTGTTAAAAGTAAAAGTTTTATTTGAAGTAGATTAGATGTTGGATTTAGGGGTAAGAAGACATGCTGAACACTTACATTAAAATCATTTTCTACCAGGACAAGTAGTTCACCCAGAATTCGGTCGAAACCGGAAAATTTGTTAAAAGCAAAAGTTGTATTTGTAGTTGATTAGATGTCAGATTTAGCGGTAAGAAGAGATGCTGAATCCGTATATAACAATCATATTTTACCAAATAGTTTCATATTTTGCATATAGTTCGTCCCGAATCCGCCTCAAACCGAGCTTTATTTTTTCGCCGGACAAGTAGCTCCGCAATTCCGCTGGACTGGAAAATTGGCAGAAGTAAGGCAGGAAGTTTCGACGGGTGAATCCATATCCGAGCTTGGTTTTCTCAGATGATTAGCTATTTGGCCTTAATCTATTTTAAATTTTAATAGTAAAAATGTTCAAGGAGTCTGGCGAAGACTGGATCTGGCGAAGACAAGACCCAATTGTCTGGATCAATTATTGAATTTTTGGGATCCCATCGAAACCTTTGGTCTTGTTTCTCTTGAGTTTTCACGAAATTCTGGAGTAGCAAATCCAGTCGTAATTAATCGTCTAGGAGCGCTAAATAAGAAAATCGCGAATTACGATGCGAGCGATTTATGTAAGTTAATCTGTCCATTTTTACAGGGGTAATCGGGTACCATTTTTACTTTTAATATTTCGCCCATCTTCTTCAAGGCCATCTGAAGGAGGCCCTGAGCAAGGAAGCCGAAACGTCGCCAAATTGTTTAGAAAATTACCGTCCACGGTAATAATAATCGTGCGTATTATGTGTCCTTGACAGGAGTGTGCAGTTTCTCGCACAATTTTCTGTTTGTGTTCCAGTATTCAAAACTATCCGAATACTGTAAACTAGGCTCTATTTTTTTAGAGAGAGAGAAATTTATTGAATAAATAAATAAAGCCCTTCCGTTTAACAACCACCCAAGAAGTAACCTTGTCTAGGGGGTGGCGAAAAAATAAAAACTGCATTAATGCAAAACAACTACTGAACAAAGAGTAAATTTCAATTGTCCTAATCGAGACCACAAACCAAATCACAAAAAATATGTAGCGGATAGAGATAATGATCATCCTCAGAACACCCACAACAAAAAATAAATAACAACCTCGACATAATGAAAATTAATACTATTTCTCAAAATTCATACTTACTAAACAGGTTTTGTTTAATTTGACGCTTAAACGAAGGAATATCAGGAATGTTTTTTAAATCTTGTGCTAATTGGTTCCAACTTCTAAAACCCCTATAAAGCAGAGAAAACGTAGACCGTGTTGTAACAGTCAAGGGAATAGTTATCTGTTCAGAATTTAGGGTATCGTGGTCATGGATCGATGATCTTAAAACAACTAAACCTTCAAAACATGAAAGATGTTGTCTACTTTTTAACTTAAAAATTAACAGAACCGTATACAGTTCCCTTAATCCAGAAGCTGGTAGAAGCTGGTAGAAGATCCAGAAGCTGGCTTCAACAAATTATTCACCGCTTTGGCTGTTTTAAACCTTTTCCCAGACCCATTGACTTCTAGCAAAAACTTGGCAAATTCAGATATCCAGTTTTATGCATCAATAGCATAATACGCGAACACTCGTCGTGAACATCATGCACATGGAAAAAAGTGAATCGTGGCAAGTGCAAATATTAGTTAGGTGTCGTTAGTGACCGATTAGCATGTAACATGAAATTTGAGTCTCCAGATTTAAGCATTAATGAACGCAGTTACGTATGTAGATTGCATTTGGCATTATAGATACGACGGGTCCTTTAACGGTTGAACATCTTCTTACACTATCTAAATAAATAAATAAATATTAATAATACAAGAAAGCTGAACAGTAAATATCCAGATTCGATTTTAGAGCAACCACGCGGTTTACTTCCTATTAGTCCCTCAAAATTGTCACACTTGGCAACTGCTGGGACTGATCATTGACAAAGTATGGTCCCTTGATATAAGTAAACAGTTGCCGAATTACTCTTATTCAAACAACACACACACTTGCACAAATACAGGGGAGGTGAACTGAACTTCTGGAATAATTTCATAAGTCGGCGTGCCAGAAGCCGGCAAGATAAGAAATTCTATAAGAGACATGTTTGTCTCATCATTCGGTTTAATCCTCCGCGGGTTCTAGAGATGTGACAGTGACCACCTGGCGACTATAAAAGGAGTGTACAATTCTTTTGTTTACGACTAACGGATACGAATTAACACGATGAAGCAGGTCACCCTTTGGGTGGCGGCGCTGGTGGCGGGCGCAACTTCCAGTAAGTTCCAATCTTTAAGCTCTGCTTTTTCAGAGCCGTCCTGCAATTGAAGCCGTTACCTTACATTCCACATACACTGTCAGAAGTTTCATAACTGATAGCACAAGGATGCGCAAGTTAATCTCTTATGATCTGGAAACGTTATGCATAACAGTCATTGTCAAGAAAAGCCGTAAGCCGCCGAGAAAAGATCTGCTGACATCACCGATATCATGATGCCAAAAAAAAAGGGAGCAAAAGTTTTTCCGGCGGTGTTTCGGCGTAGTGTTTGAAAATCACAATAGCTAACATTCTAGCTATTATCTGTCGAAACTGCCATCCTTGTGTTGTCTATTACGAAATTTCTGACACTGTAGTCTCCGTATTTCCTATGGCGGCTTTGGGGGTAAAACGATATTTCATTGATGGCATGCATACCCCAGAGGCAGTCACGACATACTGTAAAGCGTAATGTTACGAATTTAACCGTTGGAAGCGTGAAAGGGCCTTGCTCCCTTTTCGAGTTCTCAATATTCCAGCTCAGAGCCACCATGTGGTTTAGTTCCTATGTATTTGTTAGGTCTAAACTATGCTGTATCGGAATTCCTAATCAGCGTGTCACACCCATTTGATCTAATTTACCTCAGAAAACGAAAAATTGTACTTGGTTCCTATCGTTGAATGTATATTTTAATATACATATATACAGAGCCGACGCGGCAAGCGAGGCGAAGGTCGCGTTTATAATAATCCTATGTTGGGTCCTAGATCACACGACGTCACGACTGTGTGCAACTCCGATACAACTTAGTCGACACCATTTGTTACTTCCAAAATGAGAAAGCGAAAAGCTTGTCGGTTAATAATCAAGACAACACTGACAAACAGATAATATTTTAAGAAACAGATCAAACATTAGTTAACCAACCATCATCATGAACTCCTTCAGGAGACAAAAGGTGTGAACTTTTCTGACCATGAGAGTTTCACACTACCCTTCAATTTAAAAAGTGTAAGCTTCTCTTTTCCGTTCATATTGTGCTATTTATTCATGTGTGACATATTTTGGCTACACTTTACAACGCTTACACAATCTAGCCCTATCTCCTTTTTAGAAGTTATTTAGCATAACAGATTTAAGGACAATTCGTAAGTTGTTCTATAAGTATACTAAGTACCTACTCGGCCTTCCCCATGGGCTCGTAACCACAAAGCTACGCGACTTTACGGCGTTCCCGATCCATTTGCGGCTGTGGCCCAGCGCCGTGCCGAGTTTGACTCTTCTCTAGACAGGCGCCATCCATATTATAGTGCGTTTGTATAGTCACTTAGTTTAGTCGGATCTTCTTCTTTTCTTTTTCTTTCCTTTATTATTTTTCATATACTCCGTATGGGCACGTTCTGTGCCATTTCTATAGGGACTAATAAAATTATTGATTGATTGATATAGACTAATCCGCCTGGAGCGATGAACTGGTGTAAGGCCAACTGTTTGCGTACAGACACCTATAAAACGTATAGTTTAATAAATAAACTGAATGGTCAGTAACGCCCCAAAAAGGCCATCATACACCGCCCGGTCTGTAGGGGTCTACGTTTCGCACGTCTATGGGCAGGGTATTCTAATGCCGTGAGCTAAAGTTTAACCAAAAGAGGCGGAGATCCGACAGTCTAGTTTCACATCACTTATTCACTTAAAGTTTAACTGAAAATCCAGCTTATTTTTGTGTAATTTAGTTGAATACACTGAATTTTTGGGATTCTGCAAAGGGATTTTTTTACTTTCCACTACCTGCTCTAGTTATGACGTTCAGAATGTCTGCGGCCGTCCCCACAACGTAAATTCTACTATGACGCGGGAAATTTCAATCTCAACAGTAACGCGGCTTTGCAGAGGGCAGTGGTGAGATTGGTGAAGATTGCTTTAGTGCCTGAACAAAAAAAGATCAAAATTCTTTCCCGTAAGGCATACCACAAAAATTGCATGGAGGTACCACTAATCACACGGAAATTCCAATATTTTTAAATCAATTATTAGTGAATAGCAGAACAATGAAGTAACGCATTTTTAGCGGGTCTTCAAGCCAATTTAAGTGAATAAGTGATGGGTAACTATACTGAGCGTGTTCCATCCTACTTACCGTAGTTACTACGCATGACGTCACGAATCCTGGCTTTTTGCCGTCAAGGCTGGAACGATTTTTCTATTTTCCAGCAGGATCTCACGCCAGGGGCGAATCCGACCAATCACGTTACAGAGATGCGTAGTTACTACGCTTACTACGCTCCCGATCAGTTACTATTTAGTTACTATTCCTATTCCGACAAGGTTGGAACGATCAGCGTAGTAACTTTTCGTGAGGATGGAACGGAAATATTAACTAATAGTAACTATTGTTAGAAGGGTGGAACACGCTCACTGTTCTATCCCAGCTCTTTTCGGTTAAACATTTAATAGGCCTGAACACCCGGTGAAAATGCGTTACTTCGTTTGTCCGTTTCCACAGCTTTCATCACAAGAACTTATTCTTTCGGATTTGTTATACCTCCATGTGCATGTCCATCTACGCTTGACCTATTTACCAACCGTAAATGTAAGCCATTGTCGAAATCTAAAACAAAAATGTGCGCTTCTTTGCAAGACATACCTTAACATCATTTTCCTGCTTCCTACAGGCGTAACTTTTCCGATCTTCCCATATGTCGCACTGGAAATGCAGGCTTTTGTTGAAATTCAAATTCTCCATGTTTGGATGAATTTTGGGTTGTCATGCAAGCAGCATAAACACTGAATAGTAGAGCCCCGGTTAAAAAAAATGTAAAATCCCTTAGACGAGTCAAAATATTCCAGTGTATTCAGATATCAGATGTAAAAATAAGCTGCGTTTTCACTTAAACTTTAAAGACATATTTTACAAATGATAGTGCTTCACACTACTTAAGCAGTATTTGCATCCATTCTCGTTCCCGAGATTCTGCACTTCATAATTTTCTCGACTATTAGCATTACACTGATCATAACGCGTGCCAAGTTTTCTTCCCTTTATGTAACTTATCAGACTCCCGACGAGAAGCTTATTGATCCGAAGACCGGTTACGCAAATTCTGCCATGATTGTCATCCGAGGCAAGGGACATGAAAAGAGGCTAAAAACAGACGAAGCCTTGTGCAGTTATCTGTCAGCGTAGATACAAACCCCGCGAAACATACAAAATAATCGTTTTTTATAGTCTTTAACCTCAGATCTGTGTTTTTTTGTACTTTTTGGTCCGACCCGCGGGCACCCCCCACCCACCCCGCTGAGCAGCATTTTTATTTCGCAGTTCACTACAACTACAGAGTAAATAAATAAAAAAGAAAAGAAAAAGATGAATGGGTGCTTTAATACTCCTGCGCACAACTATAAAGATGGAATAATCTAAATCTCTTATGATACTAAATAAATGTATTTACAGATAAGTCTGACTTAGAGACAGGTGCACTGCACTTTCTCACGTACAAAGAGCGAATCAATCCTCATAATGACAAAGTAAAAGTTTTTTTCTATGATAAAGCGGTAGGTAACTGTCGTTTTAAAAACAGAATTGATAACCTCGGTGCAAGGGTTACGAGGTTTTCTGACACTGCTGCTAATTTGGCTTAAAATTTGCTGAAGTTTGAGGAAAAAAGTAAAGCGACCCTTTACAGATGACCTATCTTCCGCCATTAAAAAAAATGTTGAGTCAAGTTTCACCGATCAAATTCAAGGTCGAAAACTCGAGGAAAATCCCTGATTTCTGACTTCTTTAACTTTTCAAAGCTACCATCTGAGAGAAATACCACTTTTGGAGAAAAAAAAATTACCCACCCAGGATTGCTACCGATATAAGGAACTTTAACACCATCTTCTTCTCGAGAATCTCAAGGCTTTCACTAACTACTTAACGGAAAACAACTTACACATTTTTTAAAGCACAACTCATACTAGAAATGATCTTTTCACGATGAAACACAAATGGCAGTTTTCGAAAATGCCATTACTTTTCACCTGAAATTATTGATTTTCTTGTTAGCGCTTGTCGGCACTTGCCGCGGCGGCCGGACACAAAATATTTGAAAACTTAAAGTGCTACGGTTACAAAACCAAGCAAAATAAAAGAAATCCAAAACGGAAGGTAGGCCTGATTGTCTACCATGTCTTCCAAAGTAAAAACAGTATTTTGAATCTTCTCATTTCCTTATGCGCGAGAGCAGAGGCGTTACTAGCCGAAATGTTTTTTTTGTGAGTGGGCAGGTTTTTACCGACTGGCAGGTCATTTTACCGACTGTTTTTAAGAAAAAAACACTTATCGAAGAAAAATAGACTAATTTTAAGATAAACTGGCTATTCTTAAAAAAAAACGATTATTTCTACGAAAAACCAGCAACTGTTTGAAGAAACATCGCCTGTTTCCAAGAAAAAAAAATCGACTGTTTTATGCGCCGACTCGGCTATTTTTTACCGACTAGCGGACAGCATGACGCCCTGACGTACGTGACGCCCCTGCGTGAGAGAGTTGTCGGCGGGCCTTGAAGCTTTCCGCGAAGTTTGCGTTGCGTGACTGTCAAAACCCGGCTAGGCCGAAAAAGAGCTAAAAAGTCGTAGGTACAAAGGAAACAATGGCGAAAGGCAGGGATTTCGAAAGCCTATAATCCCGTAAGGAAGCTAAGCATGATAAAAAGGCAGAACAGGCAAGAGGGATCCACTCCGAGTTCGTTACAGATTATGAATGGTTTTATTGGCAGTCGTGTTCGCCAAGATGATTGCCGATTCGAAAAAGTTTTACGGGGCTAAAGTTGGCAAAACGGAATAAGTCTAAAATGATTTGTGATAGCTGGACATTGATGGTACTAATCTGATAGGATTAAGCTTCGACGTTTTATCAGTGTTCAATTTCGCATTAGTCTTGGTTGGTGTCAGGGGACACTAGGCGTGAGACCAACAGTTTATCTTGCACGCTTGTAACTTGTAAAATTTAACAATACCTTTTTTCTAGCACCTTGGCAGCCAAGAACAACAACAAAATGTTCCTCGTACTGTAAAGGTAGGTGCTTTTCCAATACGCTTAAGACTACGCCGTTTTGTATTTGTTATTTTAGTTTTGCTGTAACCGGCGAACGGGACACTTGGTAAGTAGGGACATCTAGGATTGCCGTTTACACGTATTTAACTTACTGAACGAACGCTAGAGTGCAGCAGTCTTTACAAAGTACTCGGTTCCTGCCATTGTAGGCTGGATTGTATGAAACGTATTAGGTATTACCACGTTTTCTTATTACTGAAATTCTAGCATAGATTTATGGTCAGAGCACATACCTTCCCACTACAATATTTACAGCCGAGAATCACAGTTAAGAATCGTTTTCACTGCCATCGCATCTGCTATCTCCAGGACATAAATATATGCTCATTGCTCAACCTCAATGTTATGTATTTTGTACGTTAGACGGCGTCGTCGCGTTTCGAGCAGAAAAAAGTTCGCTTTTGAACACACAGAACGTGTTACTTACTGACTTACTGTTTGTTCACTGCAGGTTGTTTCAAGCAGGCTTTAAGGATCCAAACCATCTTATGATTACTTTCATTCGAATTCAGAGGAGGTTTTGAATTTCTCTTATACTTGGATACAATTCATAGGAGGTTTTGAATTCCTCTTGTAGCCTAGCCTACTTATAGCTACTCTACGCCTAATGCAGAATCTACAATATTACAATGTAAAATGCTTGTATCAGATAAATTCTGGGCTGGCACCAGTCTGGCATGGCACAACTCCATACAGTTATAATGGATATTGTGATGTAATGTGATTCATCAGCTAACATAGGGTTTGATTGTCCTTAGGCTAAACATGGTTTATAAATGTTAATATATCTGCCTCCGGTGCCTTGCTGGATGCTTGGTTCTATATAAGTCAGGTTTTTGGTCTCAATTCTCCTTGGGATTCTCTTATCAGTTCTCTTATTTCACGTTTTATGACTGCTGAATAGATGGTTCTGCAGAGTCGAAGATGCTTTGATAGTCAGTTCTCGATTGCCCTCCATTCTCCTTTGTGCTTAGTCAACAAAGAGTGGATGTTCAACCCGTATAACCAGGTTTTAATGGGTATTAATATAGTTTTTGATAACGGAGGATTGAGAAGAGCAAAAATAGTAATTCAGACCATAATTGAGAATTCAGAATCAAGAATTGACAACTTAGAATTCAAATATAAAATGCAACTATAGATGTGATATAAATTCAGCTCTATAGACCTATTCAGATATATATTCTGTGATAGGAATAAATAACAATTTCTTGTGTTCACAGGTTAAAAAGCTTGAACAGTTTTACATTGTCTTTGTATAATTGTGCACTGACTTAAAGGAGACCAAAATTGGCAAAAATGCTGGATACTCTTAACCCAGTAAAATACTGAGGATTTAGTTGAAGCTCACAAATCAACCAATTAAAACTCCTTTATAGTGGAGTAGGTCAGGGTTAGGGTGCCAGCAGGTATCCAACATTTTGTATAGCGAATTTCCTAGGGTTCGTCGGCATAGATAAAGGAGATACAGCTTGGAGGTAGAGCAGAGATAGGGTATTGCCAAACACTAGATAGCCCATATTCAGCATTTTAAATAGCATATCCGAAATCAGAGGGTTGCTGAAGATTGCATGTTGATCTTCCTCCTTGCACCAACCTCGCACTCCTGTACAGGTTGTGTTTAGTATGCACTGGTTAACTTGGTTATTCTGTAACATTATCTATAGCCTAACATTTATAACGTTAGGGGTCTTCAGTGAATCCAATATGGCCTTACATTACTGGAAGATAAGAAGAACCAGAAACCACTCTGATGGTGAAGAATGCAGCTAATACTTTCACACAGACCCTACATTGAACAATTCTTAACCAATAGCCTTAGAACACATGGTGTGGGTGCAGAAATGAAGGCTATGTAGGCCTGCAATAAAGTGTTGTAAGACACAACCTTCATTCGGTCCGTTTCTTGGTTGTGAAATCACCTATTTCAGATTCACATTGCATTGGATTTCTCAAGTCGTGTTTTATTTTTGTCAAAGTTATTGCTTCACTCTCTCTGCCTTGTTCACTACCATCATTTATGTTGTCAGTTGTGTTTTGTTAAAGAGTTTATTGCAGTCTTCCACAAACCCCTGATTTTTGGGTATGCTGTTCCATGTTTCTGGTATACCCTACGCACAGATTGAAAACATGTGACAAATGCTGGGCACCTTGGAGCTATACATGTTGATAATTGGGATATGAAAACGCCTGTTTGTTTACTTCAGCAGTATTTAATCATTAACTTTATGAGATGCTACTCTTCAGAACATAAGAATCCACTTCATTCTGAAAACAAAGCAGGGCAGAAAGCATCTTGTTTTTCTAAAGTACTGTTGTAATTATAACTTGTCACATCATGTTTCACAACTGGCACAGTTTTATTTGTCATTATTCTAATCTAACTTTGTTCAGTTTGTAAAGTTAAAAGAGTGTCGTCCTGCCTTTTCAAGAGCCTTGCGGTACAGAAATAGGAAAATTGGATTGTTGTTGGAAAGCAATGTAGTGAGTTGAAAGCTTCTGGAAAACCTCAAGTTTTATTGACAGATTGTCCTTGGCCTGAACCTGATTGACTTATATATTATTAGGCAGGGCTACGGCATGGATAGCCTACCTATGATTCTTGTTTCTATCTGGGTAAATGGTTTTCTCAGACGAAAAACAGGACAGGATAATGGGTAGAAGGAATGGACCAGGTCTTCTTTACATTTTTGTGATTTGTCTTGCTCTTAGTTTAAATTTTTGTTTTACAAAGGAATGGTGGGGAAACTTTGTCAAGGGCCTATCATGAAGCATCTGCCATTTTTTCTGTCCTGAATTCAGATTCGTCCCGGTCAGTTTTGATTCCCGGTATTAAAAGCATCGTTTTCCAACACACGAGGCTTTCAAGACATAAAGTACATATATGCGAGAAGTTGCTTTTAGGCTATACATCATCAAAACACGGAAGAACTTAGCTTAGAGGTCTATTTTGAAGTATAATATACTTTCAGCAAATTGGAAGAGGCTAAGTCGGAACAAAAGAGCAAAAATATATCCAGAGTTACATACCCATAAGAACCATCTCTGACCTAATTGACAATACTATCCTAATAACATTAAATTTTAGACTCTTCGAAAGTCCTGTTTGAACCTGGCACGGTTTACATTTACGATTACCTGGCCGATTCAGTGACTTCACTACAAAGCCCTTCAGGCGAAGACTCTCGTTTACAGATATCGGCGCAAATAGAACTTGAGGCTGAAGATCGGTGTGAACTGGTCTTAAGGGTGAGTAGCTTTCACCATCCTTGCTCTTCTCTGCAAATAACGTGTTTGTCTTTTTTTTTTTTTTATCAGCTACCCCTCTAAGATGATATGCGAGGGATAAATGTAATATGGGATATTTCGGTTGCACTTCCGGCAAACCGGATTGAGCGAAAAACAAACTGAATCATAAAATTCATTGTTGTGGATTTTATGATTTAGTTTGTTTGAAATCTTGCTGTACTTACTCACGACAGAGGAAATACTTATTATTTAAAGCTGTAGATAGCATTCATCTGGACGACGTGTTTGCGGTCATTCCGTAGAGAGTCTTGATTTTTAGCGTGAAAAAACGATAAGGATTTCCCGGCCGGATTTTCGTCACTTTGATCATATAGATGAAAAAATACCAGCTTTTACATATGGAAGTGACGACGGTGCCGAAAATCCGGGCAGGAATTCAGTACGGAGCGCTCGACCCTGATTTTTCGTTCGCACTTTTAGTATACCGTATTTCCGGTGCAAAAATTTGTCTCTAAATTAACTTGTGTTTTTTTGTGTGTGAATTTTTCATGTTTTATGTTCTTTGTTGGATCACGGAAAGACGAGTATATTTTATTTACCCCCCTCTCCTTTATATGTACATAGAATATGTACACTCCTTGACCTTCTAATGTCTTAACAGTAATGCACCCAGTAAGTTTCTAGTGTGTCCCCGTCCAAGGATCCTGTTTGAATGCAATCCTTTTATTGTTTTTCGCAGATTATCCCCTAAAATGGTTTTCTAAGCGCTGCTTACTAGATAAGAGACTTAGTGTGTAGAGGAACAAATAAAGCGCATGTATAAAATTATGGCCGAAGACTCGTATTGTTAGATATATTATTGAAGACCCTCCCGGATGGAATAGCAATCTATTCCTTTTCTTTTATTAATAGCGATCGCTTTTTTATAGCTTTGGGATGTTGCCTTGTTTGAATCTCGGTCTGGCGAGCTTGTCTTGTCGGATGGCTCTCAGGACTTTGCTGCGGCTCTCCAAAGATATCCCCTGAGGGTATCCTACCAAGATGGAACCGTCGAGAGTATCTGCTCAGCCCCAGAAGAACCGTGGGTCACCAACATCAAGAGGGGCATTCTGTCTGCCATGCAAAACACCATGGCCGACTCGGCAGATAGCCAAACAGTACTGGAGGTAATATTAATTATTTAGGCTTCGTGCTTGCTTAATACTCCTATAACTTTCTGGTATTAAGTAGACTGGGTTTCTACCAATAACTGATAATAGCCTGATAAATAGCTAATAAATAATTAAAATGACGTGACACAAGCGCCGTTCGTGGTATTTCATTTGTTCAGATAGTAGCGTGTCAGCTTATTGAGCGCCTCGACCTGAATTAAGCTGGGTGTCTACAGAACGCTAATTGACGCATCTGAATAGGCGAATGTTCCGGTTCAGGTCCTTTAAAGTTTAATCGAAAACGACTTAAATAGGCTCGAAGACCTGATGAAAGTACGTATTCACGAATAATCGATTTACAATACCTGTGTTGTGTGCTTGACGGACATGATTTATGAATAATAAATGTTCACGCACTGAGCTCGCCTTCACCAAAGCCTCTTTTGTGTTGCAATAGTGCTGCCGCATCGCTGCTGCAGCACGTCTTTGCTTCTGCACAAGATGTGTTTTTGGAATCAGTCCGGAAGCGGCCGAAAAGCGGACGTGCTACGGGCAACAAAAACGAAGCTCAATTAGAACTTTGCGTTGTGAGGACGGTCGTAGATATTCTGAAAGTCAATTAAATGTCAAATAGTAACTCAATTAAATGACACAAAAATAAGTTGTCTTTTCAGTTAAACTTTAACTTAGAACACTTCATAACAATACTAATCGATCACTGGGTGAACGATGACCCGAGGATATCTTTTCTATATCTCCCACGAAAACGAATTAGGAGGACAAATGCCTTGCAAATTCTATTTTGAATATGATTGAAAATTATGGACTGAGAAGCCTTAGCAGACGATACATATGGGATCCATACGTACATCACTATATCACATGCTGAGAAACTAATCCCATTACCATAATCAAGACATTCGTTTCCGTCCACGGTACTATTTGCAAAGAAAAACTGGCATTACCAGCAGTAACGGAAATACCATTTACTGACAGAAAAGAGGCAAGACGGTTAAAATTCTCAACCAACGCAGTTTTTATGGCTCTTGCCGTCCGGCCTGAAGTTACTTCCAGGTGGGCTAGGAAATTGAAACTTGTCAGGCATATCAAGGACCCGACCAGAAAGACCTCGTGTCTCAGATGTCCCATTTCGATTCCGGACCGGATCCGGTGAATGTGGGAGGGGTCAGACGGTAGAACCAGAAACCTTGTGACACGCTTAGAGTGGAGCGATCGGGTTGAAACTTGCTCGAAAGAACAAGCACATGTCCTAAATACACCAGTGACTTCCCTACCTTCCCTACCTACCCCCTATGTTTCTTCCCTACAGCGGTATTTAAAAGTAATTTCCCCGCATTTGTAGTCGGTAGAAGCTTCAGTTATTGATTGCAGGTTCTTCCTTCCCCAACGTTAACCCTGAAGTTCGACAGCCTGACGAGCAGAGCAAATAGCACTAGGGAGTAGCGCCAAGACTTGACAGAATTGACACACACTCGAATAGCAGCGATACTAGCACCACTAGTGATAGAGAACATCTCTAGCAAAACTCATTCAGTCATTCAAGAGGTCTTGTCCCTACTCCCTAGTGTTATTTTGCTCTGCTGACGAGGACCCTTGCCAAGAAGGGCCGAAATATCTTATTTGACGATGCAAAGCGGAACGGAAATGATCATTTTCCAGCTTGAGCGGCTTGAGTCTGAAGTTGAAGAGGATTGAAGTACTTGACAAGGGCCGAAATATAACTCTAATAAAATGTAGCTGACGTATCCGGTTTGCATTGTAAAATATGATTCTTAGTCAGCTTTGGCTGAAGGAATATGTATCGCCGAAATATCGCTGCCCAAGCATAGCAGCTGACCTATTTCGAAATTCCGGTGATCACGAGTTTGGGTACTTCCAGATGTGCTAGGACGACCAGTCTTGGCTAAACGTACTTGACAACATTGGCTTGCAAAGTCACTTCGCAGATCCCACCATCCCTTAAAGTATTCATCTTAACCATAAAGTACAAAACAATACTTTTAAAGGACCTGTCTTACCTATAATACGGAAGCAACCTACTTCCATAATCACTACATATATTTCTAAACCCGGAGACCCCAATTTCGTACGGTACATTGTAACCCCTCTAACAAAACCACGCTGATTTTCTCACTTACCGTATTTTGCTTCCTTCGATGTGCATCACGCTGTCGACAGTTGTCTGCGAGAAGTTTTTCCATGAGGAAAATAGGCTATGTAAAAATTCCCTGTTTTCGCTGCAAGTCAATGAGTCTCGAAAAAGGCTCAAAACAGCCAAAACCGTGGGTTATTGGTTGAAAGCACAGCCTAGTTTTAAAGTATTTAAATATTTTAAAATACCCTAAGTTGAATAGTAAATAGTGCGAGAGGTCCTTTAAGCAAAATATACATTCTCATGATCCCATGACCCCATGATCATTTTCGCCCCAGGGTTTTGCTGGAAAAAGGAACTTGTTGAAAAACAATTAAAGGTTCTTCCTTAAATATCGGATTTTGTGAATTTCTTCCTGGAAAATTGCTTGAAGTTGAAGCTGGTGCTCTTGCTCCGGTTTAATTTTGGACAGGCTACTGTCTGTACTGCTCAATTGGGTCGTTGAAAGGGCAGAGATTTTTCTGCATTTTAGTTTTGAAATCACCCGTCTCTTCTTCTTTCCAGCTAAGATAGATACTTGTGTTTGTGCGATTTAAAGTTCCATACTTCCTGATAGATATTGTACAATGTACGATGCGTATAAAGAGATTTGTTCATTACCGTGTTTATTCACATAGTTGTTTTCAGACGGACATTGCCGGCTATTGCGAGACAAACTACACCAAGGTCTCTTCTGGCACTGTTAGAAGAACGAAGGACCTTCTCGGCTGCTCCGGACGCCACGCTTTCCAGCACACCAACGTGAAGATGATTCCATACAACACCATGTCAGCAGTGCAGTCAGCCCCTCTTTTACAGTAACATTTGAACTTTTCCATCATGGAGTCGAAGATCCATAGAATAATCAGTTAGCGTACATCCTATCGAAGAGCTTTTTTCAGTAAACAACTTAGTCCCCGAGTCATGGGTTATATCCTGTCAAGACAGCTTAACTGCATAAATGTCAATTATTAAAAGGCCGATTGCGATACTTGGTATAGGAATGAAATAATATGAAGGGACTGTTGAATGAAAGCAGGCTTAAATTACAAATTTTGTATAATTTGGTTTATTTAAAAAAATTAAAGATTGTAAAACTGTTTAAATTTCAGTTCAGACAGTTCGTAGCTTTTCAGCACTTATGCAGTGTTTACAAGCGGAGAAAGACTTGAGCAGAATCCGGTCTTGGTGACAGGATTAGGTTTATACATAGAGGGTTAAAACGGTTTCTAAGCCATAAAGGCCAATAATAAAATGTTTTGCTATAGCATTGGTGGCTGCTGCTCTCAATAGGTAGTCTTTTTTCTTTTTTTTTATCTATGTCACCAGCACCACCAACGAAATTTCTTTCAAGTAAAGTTCTTGTCTCGCCAGACTTATTTTGTGTTCCCAAAACGTAAGTACTTATGACTTCCTAAAGTTGTCCGTCCCTCTGTTTGTTAGCACTATAACTCTCGAAGGGATAGGGATATTTTGTTCAAACCTGGTGAGAGGATTCTTTGGGTCAAAGTACAGGTCAAGCTCTTATTTGGGCCCCATAGCTGTATATTTAGGAGTGCTGTTCCAGATTAGGGGAGAAAAAAAAGTTAAAAAAATCCAGTGAGATCGTCGATTTAGGGGAAGAAGACATGCTTCGCCATAAATCTGAAACTTATTTTCTCGTCGGACAACTAGTTCGTTCGAAATCCGACGAAAACCGGAAAACTTGACAAAAGAAAAAGTTGTATCTCAACTTTATTAGAGGTTGGATATAGGGATAAAGAGACAATCCAAATCCGTTTCTGAAACTTATCTTCTCACCGGACAACTAGTTCGTACTGATTCCAGTACAAACCGGAAAGTTAGTGAGCGACAAAATGCTATTCTGAAGTTGTTTGGACTTCCGATCCAGAGGTAAACGGGAAGTTGAATCTGTATCTGGAACTTG